>CM036336.1:18364895-18897452 GCA_020615435.1 Telenomus remus | reverse complement strand
TTTTCCTGTGAGTTTTTTGGCATATGGTTTCCACGTACGCATAAAATTCCGATCCATCGTATGACGCTTTTTTTTCAATCGTTCCTTTGATTTTTCCTAATTTAGTACAAATCTCGTGAAACGCCGCATTAGCGCAGATCGTTAGACCGAGAAGCAAAACTGCAACCTTTGAATGGAACATGTGACTGCTATCGCGCCATTTCCTTCAAAAGTTTTTATTACAATCGTTACGGCCAAAACTTGAATGACAAAACGCAGTTAACACTGCATTTTCACAGCATCAATTTATCTCAGTATCAATTACTTGCTTTTTTAATCATGACACAATGTTTGAATCAATCTGCTGTGTTTTGAAAACTAATTGCTACAGTATTTTATGACTATTTTTCATATCATTTTAATGAATTCCAAATTTTATAGTTTCCTGCGAATAATAACGAAAATATCCCACGTCGTTATGCACGCGTCAAGTTTATACCGAATTTTGCAATTCCGTATTAAATTATTTATTATCACCCAGCGATAATATTGAATCGAAGGTTTCGAGTAAACAAACTATTTTGTTACTCATCATAATATAATAACATAATATTGACGTCACGAGAAAGGTAGTTTTCCGAGACGGTAAATTTCATTTTTTTGTAGAGGTACATTGAATCGTGTTTCGCTTTTCATTCCTTTGATTCAAAACTTGAATGTATCCCGTGTTACGTAAACTGAAAAAAAATGCTGTCCTTAGCATTAATTAAATATCGAAGTACCCAACAGCTCTCAATGATTGATTACGAGTGATATTCAACTTTGTAAAGCGCCAAGTCACTTAAACATATTGTTTCGTTCTTTTACTTGCAGAGAGAAGCAGGCGGCTGTTCATCATGATCAATGGAACACGGCGATGGCGATCCGATTTGACTTCGCTGCATTATTCGTCGAATTCATAATTTTCCTTCTATTCCGGACTTCGAGTACCTTCGTCTCATAAAATAATAACCGAGAAGTGTGCACTCAGATTTATACGCATCACTACGTTATGTAAGTCTTTTGCAGAATATCGGAAATCTTATGTTTGAATCATAAAAGCGCGTCAAAGTGGACATTTTTTGTACCTTTCGTTTACTTGGTAAAAAAGCTGTGCCAAATTGAGGTTTCCCAAGTTTTGTATAACAGAACTGAAAACGAGTTAAAACAATCAGATTGTTTAACTGAAAAATCGAAGTTCGGGAATAAAACCCATTTCGTTTTATTATTAAACTTATTAAATTTGAAAACCATATTTAACCCCCCACCACTGTTGAGTGTATTTCTTTATGTTCCATTTTGAATTCAGAAACGAGTTCAAGAGTAGCTGAAAATATGAATATTTACGAAAAAATTCCTTGTAAATAAAAGTTAATAATGTTGAGCGAAACTATTTTTAAATTTTCAGAAAGAACATGACGATAATTGTTACACTTGCTACAATTTTTTCTGTAAAAACTTTGGTTAAACAGGCTTTGAATAATTAGACGGTGTTCATGTAACTGAAAGTGGTTCAGTGTATTTCTCATTATTTATTAAACGATCTCATGCATTTTAAAACCAGTTATAAATCTCATCCAATATTGTTTGAGTTTGAAAGGACGTTGTACCACAATAGTCTTTTTACATTAAAATGCATTCAGAAAAGTTTATTAACAAACAAAAGGTGGCAATGTACACAATTTAAGTTTGACTTAATTCATTGCATAGAATAAAAGTTGTTTTACATACGAAAAAAAAAATACATTCCAATAAAAAGATGTTCAATGTGATTCTAATCGTGAGTGTAAAGTGGATTGTAAATATACATTAGCAAACAAACTCCAAAACTCTAATGATAAGTGCTGCACTGTCAGAATAGCAAGATGTCAGAATATAGACATATCTCTGTGTACAATATTTTATTTTATATTCCGACCAGATATGTTATAAAATAATAATAAGCGTTGTAATAAATTTTATTGTATTTTGGATAGTGGTCCTTGTGTTGTATAGCTGTTCTTATAGTGATAGACGAGTAATTTTTATTAGGTCAAATAAGATTCATTTGGACGAACCAGTATTATTGTGACCCATATCGTAGATGTAGACGTTTACACACATTGGTTTTGAAATATTTCACAGCTGATTAACTTTTTTGCCAACTTGAATTCGAATTTACTGCAGGGACAATTAATTAACTATGCGTTGAATATCGCGCCATGCTGAAGGGACAATTAATGTTTTACATTAAGGATGAAATTTTTAAGAAATGGGTTCAGCGAAAAGAGCAAAAGAAAAGTTAGGACAAAGCAATCAACGGCTAACGATAAAGAAGGCTACGATAAAAGGGGATAAATTTCAAGATACTTTCACAAATTATTTGATGAATTATCGTATAATAGGAGAGATAGAGCGCACGAACAGAATTATATGTTATGATTCAGGAGAAGGATTTGCAACAATAGCTATTATTTGTTTATTAAAGTTAATGAATATTTGACAGCGCGGCCGAACTTTTTTTTCGTAATTTTAATATGACGTAACTAGTGTTGTTTGTTTTTCTGAATTAATTAATATCGTAATCTCTTTTTGTATTATGGTATAAAGTCCGGGTTATTGTAAATGTTATCAGAGGAGATTTAAAGTACCGGTCCGATAAAGGAAAACTAAATTAATGGAACTTGGAATGGTTTAGTTGTTTTTGCCAAATCTTTTGTATTCATAATTTTTTGTTTCATCGTCTCTGTCTTAACTGCAGATTATGCTTTATGGTACAAAACTCATCGCCAATTTTTCTGCCAAGAATTTCTACATGCAAATAACAATGTCTGCTTATAAAAAGCAATTCAACATTGAAAATCAAAACTATACTCTTTTAATTTTTCAAAAGTAGTTTCATAACAGATCAATAAACCATTACACCACTGTCGGTAAAGTAATCTAGAAACACTCAAACGTATACCAACTGCAGAGTATCTTGATAGCCATCAGTAAAAAAGTTTTCTGTGTTACAAGAAACTTTTTTTATTTATCTCTTTTGTTTTTAGCTTGAGTTTGTTTGTTTAAGTTTTATTGTAAAGATTAGATAAGCTTGACGGTATGGCATGTTAAAAATGCAACCGTTGCATCAGAGACATGTGGCCGGTTGTCATCTGCAAGGAGTATCATATTACAGATATCGGAGGAAATTGTTAACGTCCTAACAGTTAATATTCCATGCGTTTATGTGACTGACAACATAATCGCAATTGTCAGACATATATAGAGCGATTGGATGTTTCTAAATGATCATTATTTCTTGATCTAAAGGTACTGGAATATTGCAAAATATAATGTTTGCTCATGAAAAGTAAGAAATATTTTTTAGGTTGTAGCTAAACATTTTGAAACAAGAACAAATACGCCAGGTATGTTTATTTATTCAAACGTATGATACAAGTTATAAATAAATACAAAAAAACATTTTCGCAGGATCGAGACGGGGCTTGGGACTAGCAAATTCAAGTCAAAAGACTTTCACGGTTGTATAATTTTATGACATTTATTATGACAATAATTCGTTGATGTCCACACGAATGGACAGCCCTGCCCTCTCGATCATCTTTCAATACTTGTTGATAATCTACCAAATACAAACCAAACGAATTCCTGTTTGGCGACGATTCTAAACTAATCTCCTTCGGTATACTTAACTTGTTGCGCTTCATAAATAAAAAAAAAAAGATTAGAACTGAATAAAAAATTTGGATTAGAAAATTTACAAAAAAATGTTTACAACCTACATTACGGCATACGAAAATACTTTCAGGAAGGCAAGATGTATAGAGATATTTGCGTTCTTCAAGAAGAATCCTGTACTTACTTTCGTTATGGAACACAATTGTCAAACAACAAAGTCGCTTATAATTTTTGTTCGGAAAACAATGAAAAATAAAAGTGAAATAAAAAATTGTAACGCGTCGAAGAGTAATTGATAACACGATGATCATAAAAGCCATTAATACTATAGTAACGCTTTACGAAGAGATACAAAAAAAGTCAAGTAGAAAATTCTACACATGATATCTACAAACATCGAACACAAATTGTTGTTTCACATACAAGAAAAGCGCATCGTCTACGATGTCCGCCAGCATTGTTAAATAACGTTGTCAGCAATGCAATAATTGGGAGAATATTATGTAACAAATACATATCGATTTGAGTCCAGACAAGAGACGGATCTGCGCACCAGTATGACTAAAAACATTAAAGTCCATCGCTTGCGTTGAACGGATACAAAAATATCGCGCGATTTCTCGTGTGACTTGGACACAAGTGCACCATCAGTTAATTCGCTTAATTTTCGCAACTTGTTTTTCTCAAACCCGGTAAAAACGGTGTTTGTAGTGATTTTCTATTTGCTCGAAATGATCTCGTTTTCTTGGACACCGGCCATCGGTTCTGAAAGTACCAAATTCGCAACTTGGCTGCGCACAGTGGCCGTCTTGGATGCATCTGAAATAATGAATTCAAGAAAAATCGTTAGTTTGGTTTTCCAAATCGAAAATCATCGAAAATTTTTAAATTACTGAATTAAACAAAAAATATTTTTCGAGTTGAACAGCAAATATGCTGTTCAATTAATAAAGGAAAGAGGATCCGAAGTGTGAGTGATCTTTTAATTATATTTACTCACAGGCGATCAGTAAGTGATAAGTAAACTTTTCCTCGCGATGCGCGGATGCAGTTTTCGTTCTTTTCGTGGCAGTGGCACTTGCACTCGCCTTTCGTGACCTTGGGCGAGAACGGCGAAGGACACCGACATCTGCGGGTTAATGATTACATGATTACACGCTAATAAATCGACTCCGATTCCAGCCACAACGGGCCGATCATTTAACGGGAAAGTATACCGATGATGCATACTAAAACTCATTAGTAATTGTTTAGACATTCAGGTCGAAAAAGAAATGCAACATGTTTGATGAGTCATACTACAAAACCGTGACTAAAAATTAGCAAACCTAAATTATTTCGGCGAGTTTCAAATTTTCATTCTCAAACTTTTTTACAAACAAAATACAATTAATTCTAAACAATTTGTTGCATTTTTCTATTGAAAAAATCGTAGTGGGTATGTTTTTGGAAAAATTTCAAAACTTACGTTTTCCTTTGAGGTGGTTTTGTCGGTTCGACGGTTTTCTCCGTAACCTTATGATTCGTATCGTCCTCGTGATTTCTTTCGCGACATTCGCACTCGGTGTGGTTGTAAAACGTCAACTTCTCGACGACACTGGAACGTTCTATGACGTTGGTGGCCTAGAACAGTAAACATAAAAGTTTGTATTTTATTATGAACGCGACCAAGTAAACCGTTTTACCAATACAGGATGGGCCTCTTGCGCAAAAAACGTACAAAACAAAGAAACAATTCACGACTTAATAAATTCGAAAGTCCGTGGCTCAAAATTTCACTTCTACACTTCGTTGAAATATTTGACACCAAGAAATATTTAATGTTGTATTAAAATTTGTCCAAACTCAAGACGAACTTTATATTTTATTTTAAGAATGGATGAATTAATCAAAAACGTTTCAGTGAAAATTATCATGTTCGTGCATTTCTGTTCGCAGATCTAATAATGAGATCGTGACGGCATTTCAAATTAATCACGCAACAAAGTCTGACAGCGGAGAATATCTTTGCACGATTGGTCAGTTCAGTACGAGTCTCGTAGTTATACATGTTCTCAATGGTAAGTTATGCACCCGTCAAATATTTGTTCATCTCAAGTTCAAATTTGCTCGCTCCACGCTTCATGAATCAAAGTTCGTATTTTATCATTTACAAATTACTTTTTAGCAAGCTGTCCGGAATCGAGTTTTTTTCCTGCTATTATTGTCACGATTTTTTCCCGTCAAATTCGTCGCAGTGCTTTAGTGTTTTCATCGAAAAATGTCACACAACTAACAGTTATCCTCTATCTCATTTTCTGCTTCAAAAGTGACAGCAATTTTCATGGTAAAAATGACCGCATCAATCTCTGACGTTCTGGCAGCGATCGTTGCCCGCACAAAGTACAAATTAGAGATGAGTTTTAATTTTAGTTCCGAAACTTCACGGAAAATGAATCCAGTCGCTGGTTCTCTAATAAAATGCCGAGGTTTATAAATTCTATAGTTTTTAACTTGTTTGCAACGGTTGAAATTAAGTTGCAACACAATCAACGTGCAAAGAGATCGTAAACAGAAATCTCGGCAATATGAAACGTTTTGTTATTTCATATTTTGAATTAATCTCCTTTCTATAAAGCATCGTTTTCGGATAATATAATAATACACTTCACAGGTAACAAAAAAAAGTAATCTAACAAAAGTTCAGATTATTTATAACCATGAATACTACTTTGTTACAAAACTTATTATTCTTTCCGAGTGGTTCAGTTTACTTGCAGCGTTGTAACAAAAACAAATTGTTTGAAATGAAATAAGGATAAAAGCAATGTTTGATAACCGAATTCTTTTATCAGAGCTAATATAATAATATGAGGAAATGATGGCGGTTGTTTAAATACATTTAATAAGAATACAAAAAACATTTCAGATTACACGTCAATAATGAATGCATTCTTTCACAAAAGATACGTCCAGGAATAACACGTACGAATCATAAAAAGATGTAGCCGGCCAGACTTTCGTTTAACGAAACTCAACACAGACCAAACTGTTTGAAACGAGCTTGTATCTCGTCGGTAAATAGCGTCAGCATCCAACACATCCGAGAATTGAATTTTTCTTCAATGTCTGTCACATTGATTAAAGACAATTCCTTATCTATTGTCAACACTTTTTTGCCGTTGTTATATTTCTCCCAATTAATCAAACCAGATCCCTCGGGGGTTGGGTTACTGTAAAAAATATTGTTTATCAGACAAACAATTCGGCGAAATTGCTTTTTCAACGATAATTATTCTCATATTCGATTTACCCAGTTTTTGCAAAATTGGTCCACATTTTAGTGAACTGATCAAGGAGTTGGTATTCATTGGTTCCTTTCTGATACTTATTTTCTACGATGTTCGAGTAAAACATGTAAAACAAGTCATCACCATGTACACAAGCTGCAACGAAAACAATTTGATGTTCATTATTACCATCATCAACAACGGCTTTGTTATACGGCGATCAACATTAATACAAACCCGATTCGTTAATTCCAAACATTTGTTTCATCAAGCCGCCTTTGGTACGATACTGAAAATAATAACCGTACGTGGGCACGTTATGCTGGGATAAAAAGTTCATCGATGTCCAATAACTGAAGAGGAATAATAAGTCTGACATCATCTGCAACACGCCAGATCCGTCGGTTTTGCAAATAACATATCATTCATATTTTATGAGCGGCATTCCTACCTGAGCGAGTTCAGTTTCGTTTCCTGTTATTGTTTTCTTGCCAACATAATGCTCCAACAATTTGCTGGTGCTGTTTACCGGATCCTTCATGGTATCAGCAACGTCGTTTGGAAAAATTTTCATGAAACCAGTTGGATCACTCGCCAAAGCCTTTTGTGTGACTGTTTAACAGAAAAATTGAAGTACAAAATGGCTTTTCGATCTTTTGTTTCAATTTCTTAATAGTTTACCTGTCGCAAATAAAATTCCTTCGTCGGAATTTACTCCAATGATTGTAGGCACTTTGTTGAAGTTTCCATCCAGTATCAACTTATGTGGATGATCAGGAAGAAATTGTTCCACACCTTCAATTTTCTCTTCCTTCGATGGCACGAACGTCAATGCTCCAATAAACATGTCCTACAAACAATAATTGTTAGTCGTAATTCTTTTCTACAAATAAAAATTCCTGACAAAACTCGAATATATTATCAAAGTTTAGTACCGATTGATTCACCATCGTCATCAAATGTTCAACAATCTTTGCTGACGTCATTTTTTCATTCATTTCCTTGACAATTTCAGCTGGGTCATTTGCCGTTAAATTAAACAGGATTTTAGTTCTATTTATGGCTTTAAAAGGGCTGCCATTGAAGGCCCACACATCCATGCTGGAACCGGATTGTTGTATGGCTCGTTTAAAAAGACCTGTACGGTGTTAGATAAGCGATCAGAACGGTTCAAAACGTGACGTACTTATAATAGTTTGAAAATCTATACCTTTACTCATAGGTGATATCACTTGATACGAGACGGAAGCTGCGCCTGCACTCTCACCGAAGATGGTAATTTCATTCGGATCAGCTCCAACAGCTTCTGCGATAACCTCTTTATAAAATCGTATCGCCCTGTTTTGGTCCTTCAGTCCCATATTTCCTGGAGCAGCTGCTGTTCCCAGATTGAGGAAACCTAATCGCAAACAAATTTTATTTCATAAAAAAATGAAAATCTGTCTGGTGAAAAAAATGAATCTAAACTGAAATATAATTTTCACCAAATGGCCCTAATCTGTAATTCAAAGTGACCAGAACGACGTCTTCTTTTAAAAAATAGTCTGGACCGTATAACAAATCATCGCCACTTCCAAAGAGAAATGCCCCTCCGTGTATCCATACCATTGAACTTAGAGAACTTTGAGATTTACGATTTTTTGGCACGTAGACATTCAAGTAAAGGCAATCGATGCTACCGTCCATTTCATTTTTGAACATATCAATGCTAATGCAGCTGCTTCCAAAATCTGTTGCATCCAAAACGTCATCTCCCCATGGCCCGGCTGGTTCCGAGTCCTATCAATTTGATTATTATTCGTCTCGGGCAATAATTTGAAATAGAAAACGATCTCAGTTGAAACGAGAACTTCAAATGGTACTTTTTCGTAATGATCAAATTTTCATGTCACTGTCGCAAAATATTATTTTAAGTATTTAAATAATACGGTAACTAAATAAGAGAACATTATTTGTTTTAATGAATAATTATCTGAATCGAAATTGAGACAAACAAGTTCTATTTGACAACTTTGACATAACTAAGTTAATTACAGTCAAGGTTCAATTTTTTTGTTACGGATTTATCGATAAAAGCAAAAAATGTTATCGAACTGCTTAGTAAACGCGTGCATGATTGAATGATAACGATTGTGTGCGAATTACGATCATTTAATTACTTATTAAACTGAATGAGTTGGATTAAACAAACCATAGAAAACGTTTTTTTCTCAAAATTGGTGTTACGATAATTCTAAAGATATTTTTGATAAAATTTTTTGATAGATTAAATTAATGAAAAACACAACATAAGTACCTGAAATTTGTTGTTTTCTGTGAGTTTTTTGGCATATGGTATTCCACGGTACGCATAAAATTCCGATCCATCGTAGACGCTTTTTTCTATCGTTCCTTTGATTTTTCCTAATTTAGTACTAATCTCGTGAAACGCCGCATTAGCGCAGATCGTTAGACCGAGAAGCAAAACTGCAACCTTTGAATGGAACATTGTGACTGCTATCGCGCCATTTCCTTCTAAAGTTTTTATTACAATCGTTACGCAAAACTTGAATGACAAAAAGGCAGTTAACACTGGCATTTTCACAGCATCAATTTATCTCAGTATCAATTACTTGCTTTTTTAAAATCATGACACAATGTTTGAATCAATCTGCTGTGTTTTGAAAACTAATTGCTACAGTATTTTATGACTACTTTTCATATCATTTTATGAATTCCAAATTTTATAGTTTCCTGGCGAATAATAACGAAAATATCCCACGTCGTTATGCACGCGTCAAGTTTATACGCGAATTTTGCAATTCCGTATTATAATTAATTATTATCACCCAGCGATAATATTGAATCGAAGGTTTCGAGTAAACAAACTATTTTGTTACTCATCATAATATATAACATAATATTGACGTCACGAGAAAGGTAGTTTTCCGAGACGGTAAATTTCATTTTTTTGTAGAGGTAACATTGAATCGTGTTTCGCTTTTTCATTTCCATTGATTCAAAACTTGAATTGTATCCCCGTGTTACGTATAACTGAAAAAAATGCTGTCTTAGCATTAATTAAATATCGAAGTACCCAACAGCTCTCAATGATTGATTACGAGTGATTATTCAACTTTAGTAAAGCGCCAAGTCACTTAAACATATTTGTTTCGTTCTTTTACTTGCAGGAGAGAAGCAGGCGGCTGTTCATCATGATCAATGGAACACGGCGATGGCGATCCGATTTGACTTCGCTGCATTATTCGTCGAATTCATAATTTTCCTTCTATTCCGGACTTCGAGTACCTTCGTCTCATAAAATAATAACCGAGAAGTGTGCACTCAGATTTATACGCATCACTACGTTATGTAAGTCTTTTGCAGAATATCGGAAATCTTATGTTGAATCATAAAAGCGCGTCAAAGTGGACATTTTTTGTACCTTTCGTTTACTTGGTAAAAAAGCTGTGCCAAATTGAGGTTTCCCAAGTTTTGTATAACAGAACTGAAAACGAGTTAAAACAATCAGATTGTTTAACTGAAAAATCGAAGTTCGGGAATAAAACCCATTTCGTTTTATTATTAAACTTATTAAATTGAAAACCATATTTAACCCCCACCACTGTTGAGTGTATTTCTTTATGTTCCATTTTGAATTCAGAAACGAGTTCAAGAGTAGCTGAAAATATGAAGATTTACGAAAAAAATTCCTTGTAAATAAAAGTTAATAATGTTGAGGCGAAACTATTTTTAAATTTTCAGAAAGAACATGACGATAATTGTTACACTTGCTACAATTTTTTCTGTAAAAACTTTGGTTAAACAGGCTTTGAATAATTAGACGGTGTTCATGTAACTGAAAGTGGTTCAGTGTATTTCTCATTATTTATTAAACGATCTCATGCATTTTAAACCAGTTATAAATCTCATCCAATATTGTTTGAGTTTGAAAGGACGTTGTACCACAATAGTCTTTTTACATTAAAATGCATTCAGAAAAGTTTATTAACAAACAAAAGGTGGCAATGTACACAATTTAAGTTTGACTTAATTCATTGCATAGAATAAAAGTTGTTTTACATACGAAAAAAAAAATACATTCCAATAAAAAGATGTTCAATGTGATTCTAATCGTGAGTGTAAAGTGGATTGTAAATATACATTAGCAAACAAACTCCAAAACTCTAATGATAAGTCGCTAAGCACTGTCAGAATATAACAAGATGATTGATTAACCATAGTTATTATAAAATAATAAACTTGTGTACAATATTTTATTTATATTCCGACAGAATATGTAATTTATAATAGGCGTAATAATAAAATTATTGAAATTGGATGCTGATTTGGTGTTCTTTGTAGTTGCATGACGCCTTTCATTATCGGAACAAATCGAATTTTTATCAACCTCAAATGTCCTTTTGACGTCAGTATTCGCATTCGTCAGACGTTTACACTTGGGTTTGAAATATTTCAAACAGCTGATTAACTTTTTTGCCAACTTGAATTCGAATTTACTGCAGGGACAATTAATTAACTATCCGTTGAAATAATCGCCAGCCTGAAACGGCGCGGTTTCAATTAAATTGTACAAACGGATTTCAGCGATTCGGTTCAGCGAAAAAGGCTTAAAAGAAAACGTTAGGATCAAAGCAATAACGGCTAACGATAAAGAAGGCTACGATAAAAGGGCAGATAAATTTCAAGATCACTTTCACAATAACATCAGAATATCGTATAAAGGAGAGAGCCCGCGCACGAACAGAATTATATGTTCAATCCAGAACTCTTTGCCAACAATGCTCTTGTGTTTATAAATTAAAGACAATTAATTTGACAGCGCGGCCGAACTTTTTTCTCGTAATTAATATAAGCTGCGTAACTCTGTTGTCTGCGAACAAATTAAATTAATAAAGTTCTCTCCGAGCTTTTGTATAAGTCCGTGTAAGAAAAATGTTATCAAACGAGCTCGAAGGAACCACCAAGGACCGACCAAACTAACTGAAACTAATGAAATTTGGAACTTGTTTTAATGTCGCCTCATTTGTATTCATAATTTTTTGTTTCATCGTCTCTGTCTTAACTGCAGATTATGCTTTATGGTACAAAACTCATCGCCAATTTTCTGCCAAGAATTTCTACATGCAAATAACAATGTCTGCTTATAAAAAGCAATTCAACATTGAAAATCAAAACTATACTCTTTTAATTTTTCAAAAGTAGTTTCATAACAGATCAATAAACCATTACACCACTGTCGGTAAAGTAATCTAGAAACACTCAAACGTATACCAACTGCAGAGTATCTTGATAGCCATCAGTAAAAAAGTTTTCTGTGTTACAAGAAACTTTTTTTATTTATCTCTTTTGTTTTTAGCTTGAGTTTGTTTGTTTAAGTTTTATTGTAAAGATTAGATAAGCTTGACGGTATGGCATGTTAAAAATGCAACCGTTGCATCAGAGACATGTGGCCGGTTGTCATCTGCAAGGAGTATCATATTACAGATATCGGAGGAAATTGTTAACGTCCTAACAGTTAATATTCCATGCGTTTATGTGACTGACAACATAATCGCAATTGTCAGACATATATAGAGCGATTGGATGTTTCTAAATGATCATTATTTCTTGATCTAAAGGTACTGGAATATTGCAAAATATAATGTTTGCTCATGAAAAGTAAGAAATATTTTTTAGGTTGTAGCTAAACATTTTGAAACAAGAACAAATACGCCAGGTATGTTTATTTATTCAAACGTATGATACAAGTTATAAATAAATACAAAAAAACATTTTCGCAGGATCGAGACGGGGCTTGGGACTAGCAAATTCAAGTCAAAAGACTTTCACGGTTGTATAATTTTATGACATTTATTATGACAATAATTCGTTGATGTCCACACGAATGGACAGCCCTGCCCTCTCGATCATCTTTCAATACTTGTTGATAATCTACCAAATACAAACCAAACGAATTCCTGTTTGGCGACGATTCTAAACTAATCTCCTTCGGTATACTTAACTTGTTGCGCTTCATAAATAAAAAAAAAAAGATTAGAACTGAATAAAAAATTTGGATTAGAAAATTTACAAAAAAATGTTTACAACCTACATTACGGCATACGAAAATACTTTCAGGGAAGGCAAGATGTATAGAGATATTTGCGTTCTTCAAGAAGAATCCTGTACTTACTTTCGTTATGGAACACAATTGTCAAACAACAAAGTCGCTTATAATTTTTGTTCGGAAAACAATGAAAAATAAAAGTGAAATAAAAAATTGTAACGCGTCGAAGAGTAATTGATAACACGATGATCATAAAAGCCATTAATACTATAGTAACGCTTTACGAAGAGATACAAAAAAAGTCAAGTAGAAAATTCTACACATGATATCTACAAACATCGAACACAAATTGTTGTTTCACATACAAGAAAAGCGCATCGTCTACGATGTCCGCCAGCATTGTTAAATAACGTTGTCAGCAATGCAATAATTGGGAGAATATTATGTAACAAATACATATCGATTTGAGTCCAGACAAGAGACGGATCTGCGCACCAGTATGACTAAAACATTAAAGTCCATCGCTTGCGTTGAACGGATACAAAAATATCGCGCGATTTCTCGTGTGACTTGGACACAAGTGCACCATCAGTTAATTCGCTTAATTTTCGCAACTTGTTTTTCTCAAACCCGGTAAAAACGGTGTTTGTAGTGATTTTCTATTTGCTCGAAATGATCTCGTTTTCTTGGACACCGGCCATCGGTTCTGAAAGTACCAAATTCGCAACTTGGCTGCGCACAGTGGCCGTCTTGGATGCATCTGAAATAATGAATTCAAGAAAAATCGTTAGTTTGGTTTTCCAAATCGAAAATCATCGAAAATTTTTAAATTACTGAATTAAACAAAAAATATTTTTCGAGTTGAACAGCAAATATGCTGTTCAATTAATAAAGGAAAGAGGATCCGAAGTGTGAGTGATCTTTTAATTATATTTACTCACAGGCGATCAGTAAGTGATAAGTAAACTTTTCCTCGCGATGCGCGGATGCAGTTTTCGTTCTTTTCGTGGCAGTGGCACTTGCACTCGCCTTTCGTGACCTTGGGCGAGAACGGCGAAGGACACCGACATCTGCGGGTTAATGATTACATGATTACACGCTAATAAATCGACTCCGATTCCAGCCACAACGGGCCGATCATTTAACGGGAAAGTATACCGATGATGCATACTAAAACTCATTAGTAATTGTTTAGACATTCAGGTCGAAAAAGAAATGCAACATGTTTGATGAGTCATACTACAAAACCGTGACTAAAAATTAGCAAACCTAAATTATTTCGGCGAGTTTCAAATTTTCATTCTCAAACTTTTTTACAAACAAAATACAATTAATTCTAAACAATTTGTTGCATTTTTCTATTGAAAAAATCGTAGTGGGTATGTTTTTGGAAAAATTTCAAAACTTACGTTTTCCTTTGAGGTGGTTTTGTCGGTTCGACGGTTTTCTCCGTAACCTTATGATTCGTATCGTCCTCGTGATTTCTTTCGCGACATTCGCACTCGGTGTGGTTGTAAAACGTCAACTTCTCGACGACACTGGAACGTTCTATGACGTTGGTGGCCTAGAACAGTAAACATAAAAGTTTGTATTTTATTATGAACGCGACCAAGTAAACCGTTTTACCAATACAGGATGGGCCTCTTGCGCAAAAAACGTACAAAACAAAGAAACAATTCACGACTTAATAAATTCGAAAGTCCGTGGCTCAAAATTTCACTTCTACACTTCGTTGAAATATTTGACACCAAGAAATATTTAATGTTGTATTAAAATTTGTCCAAACTCAAGACGAACTTTATATTTTATTTTAAGAATGGATGAATTAATCAAAAACGTTTCAGTGAAAATTATCATGTTCGTGCATTTCTGTTCGCAGATCTAATAATGAGATCGTGACGGCATTTCAAATTAATCACGCAACAAAGTCTGACAGCGGAGAATATCTTTGCACGATTGGTCAGTTCAGTACGAGTCTCGTAGTTATACATGTTCTCAATGGTAAGTTATGCACCCGTCAAATATTTGTTCATCTCAAGTTCAAATTTGCTCGCTCCACGCTTCATGAATCAAAGTTCGTATTTTATCATTTACAAATTACTTTTTAGCAAGCTGTCCGGAATCGAGTTTTTTTCCTGCTATTATTGTCACGATTTTTTCCCGTCAAATTCGTCGCAGTGCTTTAGTGTTTTCATCGAAAAATGTCACACAACTAACAGTTATCCTCTATCTCATTTTCTGCTTCAAAAGTGACAGCAATTTTCATGGTAAAAATGACCGCATCAATCTCTGACGTTCTGGCAGCGATCGTTGCCCGCACAAAGTACAAATTAGAGATGAGTTTTAATTTTAGTTCCGAAACTTCACGGAAAATGAATCCAGTCGCTGGTTCTCTAATAAAATGCCGAGGTTTATAAATTCTATAGTTTTTAACTTGTTTGCAACGGTTGAAATTAAGTTGCAACACAATCAACGTGCAAAGAGATCGTAAACAGAAATCTCGGCAATATGAAACGTTTTGTTATTTCATATTTTGAATTAATCTCCTTTCTATAAAGCATCGTTTTCGGATAATATAATAATACACTTCACAGGTAACAAAAAAAAGTAATCTAACAAAAGTTCAGATTATTTATAACCATGAATACTACTTTGTTACAAAACTTATTATTCTTTCCGAGTGGTTCAGTTTACTTGCAGCGTTGTAACAAAAACAAATTGTTTGAAATGAAATAAGGATAAAAGCAATGTTTGATAACCGAATTCTTTTATCAGAGCTAATATAATAATATGAGGAAATGATGGCGGTTGTTTAAATACATTTAATAAGAATACAAAAAACATTTCAGATTACACGTCAATAATGAATGCATTCTTTCACAAAAGATACGTCCAGGAATAACACGTACGAATCATAAAAAGATGTAGCCGGCCAGACTTTCGTTTAACGAAACTCAACACAGACCAAACTGTTTGAAACGAGCTTGTATCTCGTCGGTAAATAGCGTCAGCATCCAACACATCCGAGAATTGAATTTTTCTTCAATGTCTGTCACATTGATTAAAGACAATTCCTTATCTATTGTCAACACTTTTTTGCCGTTGTTATATTTCTCCCAATTAATCAAACCAGATCCCTCGGGGGTTGGGTTACTGTAAAAAATATTGTTTATCAGACAAACAATTCGGCGAAATTGCTTTTTCAACGATAATTATTCTCATATTCGATTTACCCAGTTTTTGCAAAATTGGTCCACATTTTAGTGAACTGATCAAGGAGTTGGTATTCATTGGTTCCTTTCTGATACTTATTTTCTACGATGTTCGAGTAAAACATGTAAAACAAGTCATCACCATGTACACAAGCTGCAACGAAAACAATTTGATGTTCATTATTACCATCATCAACAACGGCTTTGTTATACGGCGATCAACATTAATACAAACCCGATTCGTTAATTCCAAACATTTGTTTCATCAAGCCGCCTTTGGTACGATACTGAAAATAATAACCGTACGTGGGCACGTTATGCTGGGATAAAAAGTTCATCGATGTCCAATAACTGAAGAGGAATAATAAGTCTGACATCATCTGCAACACGCCAGATCCGTCGGTTTTGCAAATAACATATCATTCATATTTTATGAGCGGCATTCCTACCTGAGCGAGTTCAGTTTCGTTTCCTGTTATTGTTTTCTTGCCAACATAATGCTCCAACAATTTGCTGGTGCTGTTTACCGGATCCTTCATGGTATCAGCAACGTCGTTTGGAAAAATTTTCATGAAACCAGTTGGATCACTCGCCAAAGCCTTTTGTGTGACTGTTTAACAGAAAAATTGAAGTACAAAATGGCTTTTCGATCTTTTGTTTCAATTTCTTAATAGTTTACCTGTCGCAAATAAAATTCCTTCGTCGGAATTTACTCCAATGATTGTAGGCACTTTGTTGAAGTTTCCATCCAGTATCAACTTATGTGGATGATCAGGAAGAAATTGTTCCACACCTTCAATTTTCTCTTCCTTCGATGGCACGAACGTCAATGCTCCAATAAACATGTCCTACAAACAATAATTGTTAGTCGTAATTCTTTTCTACAAATAAAAATTCCTGACAAAACTCGAATATATTATCAAAGTTTAGTACCGATTGATTCACCATCGTCATCAAATGTTCAACAATCTTTGCTGACGTCATTTTTTCATTCATTTCCTTGACAATTTCAGCTGGGTCATTTGCCGTTAAATTAAACAGGATTTTAGTTCTATTTATGGCTTTAAAAGGGCTGCCATTGAAGGCCCACACATCCATGCTGGAACCGGATTGTTGTATGGCTCGTTTAAAAAGACCTGTACGGTGTTAGATAAGCGATCAGAACGGTTCAAAACGTGACGTACTTATAATAGTTTGAAAATCTATACCTTTACTCATAGGTGATATCACTTGATACGAGACGGAAGCTGCGCCTGCACTCTCACCGAAGATGGTAATTTCATTCGGATCAGCTCCAACAGCTTCTGCGATAACCTCTTTATAAAATCGTATCGCCCTGTTTTGGTCCTTCAGTCCCATATTTCCTGGAGCAGCTGCTGTTCCCAGATTGAGGAAACCTAATCGCAAACAAATTTTATTTCATAAAAAAATGAAAATCTGTCTGGTGAAAAAAATGAATCTAAACTGAAATATAATTTTCACCAAATGGCCCTAATCTGTAATTCAAAGTGACCAGAACGACGTCTTCTTTTAAAAAATAGTCTGGACCGTATAACAAATCATCGCCACTTCCAAAGAGAAATGCCCCTCCGTGTATCCATACCATTGAACTTAGAGAACTTTGAGATTTACGATTTTTTGGCACGTAGACATTCAAGTAAAGGCAATCGATGCTACCGTCCATTTCATTTTTGAACATATCAATGCTAATGCAGCTGCTTCCAAAATCTGTTGCATCCAAAACGTCATCTCCCCATGGCCCGGCTGGTTCCGAGTCCTATCAATTTGATTATTATTCGTCTCGGGCAATAATTTGAAATAGAAAACGATCTCAGTTGAAACGAGAACTTCAAATGGTACTTTTTCGTAATGATCAAATTTTCATGTCACTGTCGCAAAATATTATTTTAAGTATTTAAATAATACGGTAACTAAATAAGAGAACATTATTTGTTTTAATGAATAATTATCTGAATCGAAATTGAGACAAACAAGTTCTATTTGACAACTTTGACATAACTAAGTTAATTACAGTCAAGGTTCAATTTTTTTGTTACGGATTTATCGATAAAAGCAAAAAATGTTATCGAACTGCTTAGTAAACGCGTGCATGATTGAATGATAACGATTGTGTGCGAATTACGATCATTTAATTACTTATTAAACTGAATGAGTTGGATTAAACAAACCATAGAAAACGTTTTTTTCTCAAAATTGGTGTTACGATAATTCTAAAGATATTTTTGATAAAATTTTTTGATAGATTAAATTAATGAAAAACACAACATAAGTACCTGAAATTTGTTGTTTTCTGTGAGTTTTTTGGCATATGGTATTCCACGGTACGCATAAAATTCCGATCCATCGTAGACGCTTTTTTCTATCGTTCCTTTGATTTTTCCTAATTTAGTACTAATCTCGTGAAACGCCGCATTAGCGCAGATCGTTAGACCGAGAAGCAAAACTGCAACCTTTGAATGGAACATTGTGACTGCTATCGCGCCATTTCCTTCTAAAGTTTTTATTACAATCGTTACGCAAAACTTGAATGACAAAAAGGCAGTTAACACTGGCATTTTCACAGCATCAATTTATCTCAGTATCAATTACTTGCTTTTTTAAAATCATGACACAATGTTTGAATCAATCTGCTGTGTTTTGAAAACTAATTGCTACAGTATTTTATGACTACTTTTCATATCATTTTATGAATTCCAAATTTTATAGTTTCCTGGCGAATAATAACGAAAATATCCCACGTCGTTATGCACGCGTCAAGTTTATACGCGAATTTTGCAATTCCGTATTATAATTAATTATTATCACCCAGCGATAATATTGAATCGAAGGTTTCGAGTAAACAAACTATTTTGTTACTCATCATAATATATAACATAATATTGACGTCACGAGAAAGGTAGTTTTCCGAGACGGTAAATTTCATTTTTTTGTAGAGGTAACATTGAATCGTGTTTCGCTTTTTCATTTCCATTGATTCAAAACTTGAATTGTATCCCCGTGTTACGTATAACTGAAAAAAATGCTGTCTTAGCATTAATTAAATATCGAAGTACCCAACAGCTCTCAATGATTGATTACGAGTGATTATTCAACTTTAGTAAAGCGCCAAGTCACTTAAACATATTTGTTTCGTTCTTTTACTTGCAGGAGAGAAGCAGGCGGCTGTTCATCATGATCAATGGAACACGGCGATGGCGATCCGATTTGACTTCGCTGCATTATTCGTCGAATTCATAATTTTCCTTCTATTCCGGACTTCGAGTACCTTCGTCTCATAAAATAATAACCGAGAAGTGTGCACTCAGATTTATACGCATCACTACGTTATGTAAGTCTTTTGCAGAATATCGGAAATCTTATGTTGAATCATAAAAGCGCGTCAAAGTGGACATTTTTTGTACCTTTCGTTTACTTGGTAAAAAAGCTGTGCCAAATTGAGGTTTCCCAAGTTTTGTATAACAGAACTGAAAACGAGTTAAAACAATCAGATTGTTTAACTGAAAAATCGAAGTTCGGGAATAAAACCCATTTCGTTTTATTATTAAACTTATTAAATTGAAAACCATATTTAACCCCCACCACTGTTGAGTGTATTTCTTTATGTTCCATTTTGAATTCAGAAACGAGTTCAAGAGTAGCTGAAAATATGAAGATTTACGAAAAAAATTCCTTGTAAATAAAAGTTAATAATGTTGAGGCGAAACTATTTTTAAATTTTCAGAAAGAACATGACGATAATTGTTACACTTGCTACAATTTTTTCTGTAAAAACTTTGGTTAAACAGGCTTTGAATAATTAGACGGTGTTCATGTAACTGAAAGTGGTTCAGTGTATTTCTCATTATTTATTAAACGATCTCATGCATTTTAAACCAGTTATAAATCTCATCCAATATTGTTTGAGTTTGAAAGGACGTTGTACCACAATAGTCTTTTTACATTAAAATGCATTCAGAAAAGTTTATTAACAAACAAAAGGTGGCAATGTACACAATTTAAGTTTGACTTAATTCATTGCATAGAATAAAAGTTGTTTTACATACGAAAAAAAAAATACATTCCAATAAAAAGATGTTCAATGTGATTCTAATCGTGAGTGTAAAGTGGATTGTAAATATACATTAGCAAACAAACTCCAAAACTCTAATGATAAGTCGCTAAGCACTGTCAGAATATAACAAGATGATTGATTAACCATAGTTATTATAAAATAATAAACTTGTGTACAATATTTTATTTATATTCCGACAGAATATGTAATTTATAATAGGCGTAATAATAAAATTATTGAAATTGGATGCTGATTTGGTGTTCTTTGTAGTTGCATGACGCCTTTCATTATCGGAACAAATCGAATTTTTATCAACCTCAAATGTCCTTTTGACGTCAGTATTCGCATTCGTCAGACGTTTACACTTGGGTTTGAAATATTTCAAACAGCTGATTAACTTTTTTGCCAACTTGAATTCGAATTTACTGCAGGGACAATTAATTAACTATCCGTTGAAATAATCGCCAGCCTGAAACGGCGCGGTTTCAATTAAATTGTACAAACGGATTTCAGCGATTCGGTTCAGCGAAAAAGGCTTAAAAGAAAACGTTAGGATCAAAGCAATAACGGCTAACGATAAAGAAGGCTACGATAAAAGGGCAGATAAATTTCAAGATCACTTTCACAATAACATCAGAATATCGTATAAAGGAGAGAGCCCGCGCACGAACAGAATTATATGTTCAATCCAGAACTCTTTGCCAACAATGCTCTTGTGTTTATAAATTAAAGACAATTAATTTGACAGCGCGGCCGAACTTTTTTCTCGTAATTAATATAAGCTGCGTAACTCTGTTGTCTGCGAACAAATTAAATTAATAAAGTTCTCTCCGAGCTTTTGTATAAGTCCGTGTAAGAAAAATGTTATCAAACGAGCTCGAAGGAACCACCAAGGACCGACCAAACTAACTGAAACTAATGAAATTTGGAACTTGTTTTAATGTCGCCTCATTTGTATTCATAATTTTTTGTTTCATCGTCTCTGTCTTAACTGCAGATTATGCTTTATGGTACAAAACTCATCGCCAATTTTCTGCCAAGAATTTCTACATGCAAATAACAATGTCTGCTTATAAAAAGCAATTCAACATTGAAAATCAAAACTATACTCTTTTAATTTTTCAAAAGTAGTTTCATAACAGATCAATAAACCATTACACCACTGTCGGTAAAGTAATCTAGAAACACTCAAACGTATACCAACTGCAGAGTATCTTGATAGCCATCAGTAAAAAAGTTTTCTGTGTTACAAGAAACTTTTTTTATTTATCTCTTTTGTTTTTAGCTTGAGTTTGTTTGTTTAAGTTTTATTGTAAAGATTAGATAAGCTTGACGGTATGGCATGTTAAAAATGCAACCGTTGCATCAGAGACATGTGGCCGGTTGTCATCTGCAAGGAGTATCATATTACAGATATCGGAGGAAATTGTTAACGTCCTAACAGTTAATATTCCATGCGTTTATGTGACTGACAACATAATCGCAATTGTCAGACATATATAGAGCGATTGGATGTTTCTAAATGATCATTATTTCTTGATCTAAAGGTACTGGAATATTGCAAAATATAATGTTTGCTCATGAAAAGTAAGAAATATTTTTTAGGTTGTAGCTAAACATTTTGAAACAAGAACAAATACGCCAGGTATGTTTATTTATTCAAACGTATGATACAAGTTATAAATAAATACAAAAAAACATTTTCGCAGGATCGAGACGGGGCTTGGGACTAGCAAATTCAAGTCAAAAGACTTTCACGGTTGTATAATTTTATGACATTTATTATGACAATAATTCGTTGATGTCCACACGAATGGACAGCCCTGCCCTCTCGATCATCTTTCAATACTTGTTGATAATCTACCAAATACAAACCAAACGAATTCCTGTTTGGCGACGATTCTAAACTAATCTCCTTCGGTATACTTAACTTGTTGCGCTTCATAAATAAAAAAAAAAAGATTAGAACTGAATAAAAAATTTGGATTAGAAAATTTACAAAAAAATGTTTACAACCTACATTACGGCATACGAAAATACTTTCAGGGAAGGCAAGATGTATAGAGATATTTGCGTTCTTCAAGAAGAATCCTGTACTTACTTTCGTTATGGAACACAATTGTCAAACAACAAAGTCGCTTATAATTTTTGTTCGGAAAACAATGAAAAATAAAAGTGAAATAAAAAATTGTAACGCGTCGAAGAGTAATTGATAACACGATGATCATAAAAGCCATTAATACTATAGTAACGCTTTACGAAGAGATACAAAAAAAGTCAAGTAGAAAATTCTACACATGATATCTACAAACATCGAACACAAATTGTTGTTTCACATACAAGAAAAGCGCATCGTCTACGATGTCCGCCAGCATTGTTAAATAACGTTGTCAGCAATGCAATAATTGGGAGAATATTATGTAACAAATACATATCGATTTGAGTCCAGACAAGAGACGGATCTGCGCACCAGTATGACTAAAACATTAAAGTCCATCGCTTGCGTTGAACGGATACAAAAATATCGCGCGATTTCTCGTGTGACTTGGACACAAGTGCACCATCAGTTAATTCGCTTAATTTTCGCAACTTGTTTTTCTCAAACCCGGTAAAAACGGTGTTTGTAGTGATTTTCTATTTGCTCGAAATGATCTCGTTTTCTTGGACACCGGCCATCGGTTCTGAAAGTACCAAATTCGCAACTTGGCTGCGCACAGTGGCCGTCTTGGATGCATCTGAAATAATGAATTCAAGAAAAATCGTTAGTTTGGTTTTCCAAATCGAAAATCATCGAAAATTTTTAAATTACTGAATTAAACAAAAAATATTTTTCGAGTTGAACAGCAAATATGCTGTTCAATTAATAAAGGAAAGAGGATCCGAAGTGTGAGTGATCTTTTAATTATATTTACTCACAGGCGATCAGTAAGTGATAAGTAAACTTTTCCTCGCGATGCGCGGATGCAGTTTTCGTTCTTTTCGTGGCAGTGGCACTTGCACTCGCCTTTCGTGACCTTGGGCGAGAACGGCGAAGGACACCGACATCTGCGGGTTAATGATTACATGATTACACGCTAATAAATCGACTCCGATTCCAGCCACAACGGGCCGATCATTTAACGGGAAAGTATACCGATGATGCATACTAAAACTCATTAGTAATTGTTTAGACATTCAGGTCGAAAAAGAAATGCAACATGTTTGATGAGTCATACTACAAAACCGTGACTAAAAATTAGCAAACCTAAATTATTTCGGCGAGTTTCAAATTTTCATTCTCAAACTTTTTTACAAACAAAATACAATTAATTCTAAACAATTTGTTGCATTTTTCTATTGAAAAAATCGTAGTGGGTATGTTTTTGGAAAAATTTCAAAACTTACGTTTTCCTTTGAGGTGGTTTTGTCGGTTCGACGGTTTTCTCCGTAACCTTATGATTCGTATCGTCCTCGTGATTTCTTTCGCGACATTCGCACTCGGTGTGGTTGTAAAACGTCAACTTCTCGACGACACTGGAACGTTCTATGACGTTGGTGGCCTAGAACAGTAAACATAAAAGTTTGTATTTTATTATGAACGCGACCAAGTAAACCGTTTTACCAATACAGGATGGGCCTCTTGCGCAAAAAACGTACAAAACAAAGAAACAATTCACGACTTAATAAATTCGAAAGTCCGTGGCTCAAAATTTCACTTCTACACTTCGTTGAAATATTTGACACCAAGAAATATTTAATGTTGTATTAAAATTTGTCCAAACTCAAGACGAACTTTATATTTTATTTTAAGAATGGATGAATTAATCAAAAACGTTTCAGTGAAAATTATCATGTTCGTGCATTTCTGTTCGCAGATCTAATAATGAGATCGTGACGGCATTTCAAATTAATCACGCAACAAAGTCTGACAGCGGAGAATATCTTTGCACGATTGGTCAGTTCAGTACGAGTCTCGTAGTTATACATGTTCTCAATGGTAAGTTATGCACCCGTCAAATATTTGTTCATCTCAAGTTCAAATTTGCTCGCTCCACGCTTCATGAATCAAAGTTCGTATTTTATCATTTACAAATTACTTTTTAGCAAGCTGTCCGGAATCGAGTTTTTTTCCTGCTATTATTGTCACGATTTTTTCCCGTCAAATTCGTCGCAGTGCTTTAGTGTTTTCATCGAAAAATGTCACACAACTAACAGTTATCCTCTATCTCATTTTCTGCTTCAAAAGTGACAGCAATTTTCATGGTAAAAATGACCGCATCAATCTCTGACGTTCTGGCAGCGATCGTTGCCCGCACAAAGTACAAATTAGAGATGAGTTTTAATTTTAGTTCCGAAACTTCACGGAAAATGAATCCAGTCGCTGGTTCTCTAATAAAATGCCGAGGTTTATAAATTCTATAGTTTTTAACTTGTTTGCAACGGTTGAAATTAAGTTGCAACACAATCAACGTGCAAAGAGATCGTAAACAGAAATCTCGGCAATATGAAACGTTTTGTTATTTCATATTTTGAATTAATCTCCTTTCTATAAAGCATCGTTTTCGGATAATATAATAATACACTTCACAGGTAACAAAAAAAAGTAATCTAACAAAAGTTCAGATTATTTATAACCATGAATACTACTTTGTTACAAAACTTATTATTCTTTCCGAGTGGTTCAGTTTACTTGCAGCGTTGTAACAAAAACAAATTGTTTGAAATGAAATAAGGATAAAAGCAATGTTTGATAACCGAATTCTTTTATCAGAGCTAATATAATAATATGAGGAAATGATGGCGGTTGTTTAAATACATTTAATAAGAATACAAAAAACATTTCAGATTACACGTCAATAATGAATGCATTCTTTCACAAAAGATACGTCCAGGAATAACACGTACGAATCATAAAAAGATGTAGCCGGCCAGACTTTCGTTTAACGAAACTCAACACAGACCAAACTGTTTGAAACGAGCTTGTATCTCGTCGGTAAATAGCGTCAGCATCCAACACATCCGAGAATTGAATTTTTCTTCAATGTCTGTCACATTGATTAAAGACAATTCCTTATCTATTGTCAACACTTTTTTGCCGTTGTTATATTTCTCCCAATTAATCAAACCAGATCCCTCGGGGGTTGGGTTACTGTAAAAAATATTGTTTATCAGACAAACAATTCGGCGAAATTGCTTTTTCAACGATAATTATTCTCATATTCGATTTACCCAGTTTTTGCAAAATTGGTCCACATTTTAGTGAACTGATCAAGGAGTTGGTATTCATTGGTTCCTTTCTGATACTTATTTTCTACGATGTTCGAGTAAAACATGTAAAACAAGTCATCACCATGTACACAAGCTGCAACGAAAACAATTTGATGTTCATTATTACCATCATCAACAACGGCTTTGTTATACGGCGATCAACATTAATACAAACCCGATTCGTTAATTCCAAACATTTGTTTCATCAAGCCGCCTTTGGTACGATACTGAAAATAATAACCGTACGTGGGCACGTTATGCTGGGATAAAAAGTTCATCGATGTCCAATAACTGAAGAGGAATAATAAGTCTGACATCATCTGCAACACGCCAGATCCGTCGGTTTTGCAAATAACATATCATTCATATTTTATGAGCGGCATTCCTACCTGAGCGAGTTCAGTTTCGTTTCCTGTTATTGTTTTCTTGCCAACATAATGCTCCAACAATTTGCTGGTGCTGTTTACCGGATCCTTCATGGTATCAGCAACGTCGTTTGGAAAAATTTTCATGAAACCAGTTGGATCACTCGCCAAAGCCTTTTGTGTGACTGTTTAACAGAAAAATTGAAGTACAAAATGGCTTTTCGATCTTTTGTTTCAATTTCTTAATAGTTTACCTGTCGCAAATAAAATTCCTTCGTCGGAATTTACTCCAATGATTGTAGGCACTTTGTTGAAGTTTCCATCCAGTATCAACTTATGTGGATGATCAGGAAGAAATTGTTCCACACCTTCAATTTTCTCTTCCTTCGATGGCACGAACGTCAATGCTCCAATAAACATGTCCTACAAACAATAATTGTTAGTCGTAATTCTTTTCTACAAATAAAAATTCCTGACAAAACTCGAATATATTATCAAAGTTTAGTACCGATTGATTCACCATCGTCATCAAATGTTCAACAATCTTTGCTGACGTCATTTTTTCATTCATTTCCTTGACAATTTCAGCTGGGTCATTTGCCGTTAAATTAAACAGGATTTTAGTTCTATTTATGGCTTTAAAAGGGCTGCCATTGAAGGCCCACACATCCATGCTGGAACCGGATTGTTGTATGGCTCGTTTAAAAAGACCTGTACGGTGTTAGATAAGCGATCAGAACGGTTCAAAACGTGACGTACTTATAATAGTTTGAAAATCTATACCTTTACTCATAGGTGATATCACTTGATACGAGACGGAAGCTGCGCCTGCACTCTCACCGAAGATGGTAATTTCATTCGGATCAGCTCCAACAGCTTCTGCGATAACCTCTTTATAAAATCGTATCGCCCTGTTTTGGTCCTTCAGTCCCATATTTCCTGGAGCAGCTGCTGTTCCCAGATTGAGGAAACCTAATCGCAAACAAATTTTATTTCATAAAAAAATGAAAATCTGTCTGGTGAAAAAAATGAATCTAAACTGAAATATAATTTTCACCAAATGGCCCTAATCTGTAATTCAAAGTGACCAGAACGACGTCTTCTTTTAAAAAATAGTCTGGACCGTATAACAAATCATCGCCACTTCCAAAGAGAAATGCCCCTCCGTGTATCCATACCATTGAACTTAGAGAACTTTGAGATTTACGATTTTTTGGCACGTAGACATTCAAGTAAAGGCAATCGATGCTACCGTCCATTTCATTTTTGAACATATCAATGCTAATGCAGCTGCTTCCAAAATCTGTTGCATCCAAAACGTCATCTCCCCATGGCCCGGCTGGTTCCGAGTCCTATCAATTTGATTATTATTCGTCTCGGGCAATAATTTGAAATAGAAAACGATCTCAGTTGAAACGAGAACTTCAAATGGTACTTTTTCGTAATGATCAAATTTTCATGTCACTGTCGCAAAATATTATTTTAAGTATTTAAATAATACGGTAACTAAATAAGAGAACATTATTTGTTTTAATGAATAATTATCTGAATCGAAATTGAGACAAACAAGTTCTATTTGACAACTTTGACATAACTAAGTTAATTACAGTCAAGGTTCAATTTTTTTGTTACGGATTTATCGATAAAAGCAAAAAATGTTATCGAACTGCTTAGTAAACGCGTGCATGATTGAATGATAACGATTGTGTGCGAATTACGATCATTTAATTACTTATTAAACTGAATGAGTTGGATTAAACAAACCATAGAAAACGTTTTTTTCTCAAAATTGGTGTTACGATAATTCTAAAGATATTTTTGATAAAATTTTTTGATAGATTAAATTAATGAAAAACACAACATAAGTACCTGAAATTTGTTGTTTTCTGTGAGTTTTTTGGCATATGGTATTCCACGGTACGCATAAAATTCCGATCCATCGTAGACGCTTTTTTCTATCGTTCCTTTGATTTTTCCTAATTTAGTACTAATCTCGTGAAACGCCGCATTAGCGCAGATCGTTAGACCGAGAAGCAAAACTGCAACCTTTGAATGGAACATTGTGACTGCTATCGCGCCATTTCCTTCTAAAGTTTTTATTACAATCGTTACGCAAAACTTGAATGACAAAAAGGCAGTTAACACTGGCATTTTCACAGCATCAATTTATCTCAGTATCAATTACTTGCTTTTTTAAAATCATGACACAATGTTTGAATCAATCTGCTGTGTTTTGAAAACTAATTGCTACAGTATTTTATGACTACTTTTCATATCATTTTATGAATTCCAAATTTTATAGTTTCCTGGCGAATAATAACGAAAATATCCCACGTCGTTATGCACGCGTCAAGTTTATACGCGAATTTTGCAATTCCGTATTATAATTAATTATTATCACCCAGCGATAATATTGAATCGAAGGTTTCGAGTAAACAAACTATTTTGTTACTCATCATAATATATAACATAATATTGACGTCACGAGAAAGGTAGTTTTCCGAGACGGTAAATTTCATTTTTTTGTAGAGGTAACATTGAATCGTGTTTCGCTTTTTCATTTCCATTGATTCAAAACTTGAATTGTATCCCCGTGTTACGTATAACTGAAAAAAATGCTGTCTTAGCATTAATTAAATATCGAAGTACCCAACAGCTCTCAATGATTGATTACGAGTGATTATTCAACTTTAGTAAAGCGCCAAGTCACTTAAACATATTTGTTTCGTTCTTTTACTTGCAGGAGAGAAGCAGGCGGCTGTTCATCATGATCAATGGAACACGGCGATGGCGATCCGATTTGACTTCGCTGCATTATTCGTCGAATTCATAATTTTCCTTCTATTCCGGACTTCGAGTACCTTCGTCTCATAAAATAATAACCGAGAAGTGTGCACTCAGATTTATACGCATCACTACGTTATGTAAGTCTTTTGCAGAATATCGGAAATCTTATGTTGAATCATAAAAGCGCGTCAAAGTGGACATTTTTTGTACCTTTCGTTTACTTGGTAAAAAAGCTGTGCCAAATTGAGGTTTCCCAAGTTTTGTATAACAGAACTGAAAACGAGTTAAAACAATCAGATTGTTTAACTGAAAAATCGAAGTTCGGGAATAAAACCCATTTCGTTTTATTATTAAACTTATTAAATTGAAAACCATATTTAACCCCCACCACTGTTGAGTGTATTTCTTTATGTTCCATTTTGAATTCAGAAACGAGTTCAAGAGTAGCTGAAAATATGAAGATTTACGAAAAAAATTCCTTGTAAATAAAAGTTAATAATGTTGAGGCGAAACTATTTTTAAATTTTCAGAAAGAACATGACGATAATTGTTACACTTGCTACAATTTTTTCTGTAAAAACTTTGGTTAAACAGGCTTTGAATAATTAGACGGTGTTCATGTAACTGAAAGTGGTTCAGTGTATTTCTCATTATTTATTAAACGATCTCATGCATTTTAAACCAGTTATAAATCTCATCCAATATTGTTTGAGTTTGAAAGGACGTTGTACCACAATAGTCTTTTTACATTAAAATGCATTCAGAAAAGTTTATTAACAAACAAAAGGTGGCAATGTACACAATTTAAGTTTGACTTAATTCATTGCATAGAATAAAAGTTGTTTTACATACGAAAAAAAAAATACATTCCAATAAAAAGATGTTCAATGTGATTCTAATCGTGAGTGTAAAGTGGATTGTAAATATACATTAGCAAACAAACTCCAAAACTCTAATGATAAGTCGCTAAGCACTGTCAGAATATAACAAGATGATTGATTAACCATAGTTATTATAAAATAATAAACTTGTGTACAATATTTTATTTATATTCCGACAGAATATGTAATTTATAATAGGCGTAATAATAAAATTATTGAAATTGGATGCTGATTTGGTGTTCTTTGTAGTTGCATGACGCCTTTCATTATCGGAACAAATCGAATTTTTATCAACCTCAAATGTCCTTTTGACGTCAGTATTCGCATTCGTCAGACGTTTACACTTGGGTTTGAAATATTTCAAACAGCTGATTAACTTTTTTGCCAACTTGAATTCGAATTTACTGCAGGGACAATTAATTAACTATCCGTTGAAATAATCGCCAGCCTGAAACGGCGCGGTTTCAATTAAATTGTACAAACGGATTTCAGCGATTCGGTTCAGCGAAAAAGGCTTAAAAGAAAACGTTAGGATCAAAGCAATAACGGCTAACGATAAAGAAGGCTACGATAAAAGGGCAGATAAATTTCAAGATCACTTTCACAATAACATCAGAATATCGTATAAAGGAGAGAGCCCGCGCACGAACAGAATTATATGTTCAATCCAGAACTCTTTGCCAACAATGCTCTTGTGTTTATAAATTAAAGACAATTAATTTGACAGCGCGGCCGAACTTTTTTCTCGTAATTAATATAAGCTGCGTAACTCTGTTGTCTGCGAACAAATTAAATTAATAAAGTTCTCTCCGAGCTTTTGTATAAGTCCGTGTAAGAAAAATGTTATCAAACGAGCTCGAAGGAACCACCAAGGACCGACCAAACTAACTGAAACTAATGAAATTTGGAACTTGTTTTAATGTCGCCTCATTTGTATTCATAATTTTTTGTTTCATCGTCTCTGTCTTAACTGCAGATTATGCTTTATGGTACAAAACTCATCGCCAATTTTCTGCCAAGAATTTCTACATGCAAATAACAATGTCTGCTTATAAAAAGCAATTCAACATTGAAAATCAAAACTATACTCTTTTAATTTTTCAAAAGTAGTTTCATAACAGATCAATAAACCATTACACCACTGTCGGTAAAGTAATCTAGAAACACTCAAACGTATACCAACTGCAGAGTATCTTGATAGCCATCAGTAAAAAAGTTTTCTGTGTTACAAGAAACTTTTTTTATTTATCTCTTTTGTTTTTAGCTTGAGTTTGTTTGTTTAAGTTTTATTGTAAAGATTAGATAAGCTTGACGGTATGGCATGTTAAAAATGCAACCGTTGCATCAGAGACATGTGGCCGGTTGTCATCTGCAAGGAGTATCATATTACAGATATCGGAGGAAATTGTTAACGTCCTAACAGTTAATATTCCATGCGTTTATGTGACTGACAACATAATCGCAATTGTCAGACATATATAGAGCGATTGGATGTTTCTAAATGATCATTATTTCTTGATCTAAAGGTACTGGAATATTGCAAAATATAATGTTTGCTCATGAAAAGTAAGAAATATTTTTTAGGTTGTAGCTAAACATTTTGAAACAAGAACAAATACGCCAGGTATGTTTATTTATTCAAACGTATGATACAAGTTATAAATAAATACAAAAAAACATTTTCGCAGGATCGAGACGGGGCTTGGGACTAGCAAATTCAAGTCAAAAGACTTTCACGGTTGTATAATTTTATGACATTTATTATGACAATAATTCGTTGATGTCCACACGAATGGACAGCCCTGCCCTCTCGATCATCTTTCAATACTTGTTGATAATCTACCAAATACAAACCAAACGAATTCCTGTTTGGCGACGATTCTAAACTAATCTCCTTCGGTATACTTAACTTGTTGCGCTTCATAAATAAAAAAAAAAGATTAGAACTGAATAAAAAATTTGGATTAGAAAATTTACAAAAAAATGTTTACAACCTACATTACGGCATACGAAAATACTTTCAGGGAAGGCAAGATGTATAGAGATATTTGCGTTCTTCAAGAAGAATCCTGTACTTACTTTCGTTATGGAACACAATTGTCAAACAACGAAGTCGCTTATAATTTTTGTTCGGAAAACAATGAAAAATAAAAGTGAAATAAAAAATTGTAACGCGTCGAAGAGTAATTGATAACACGATGATCATAAAAGCCATTAATACTATAGTAACGCTTTACGAAGAGATACAAAAAAAGTCAAGTAGAAAATTCTACACATGATATCTACAAACATCGAACACAAATTGTTGTTTCACATACAAGAAAAGCGCATCGTCTACGATGTCCGCCAGCATTGTTAAATAACGTTGTCAGCAATGCAATAATTGGGAGAATATTATGTAACAAATACATATCGATTTGAGTCCAGACAAGAGACGGATCTGCGCACCGGTATGACTAAAACATTAAAGTCCATCGCTTGCGTTGAACGGATACAAAAATATCGCGCGATTTCTCGTGTGACTTGGACACAAGTGCACCATCAGTTAATTCGCTTAATTTTCGCAACTTGTTTTTCTCAAACCCGGTAAAAACGGTGTTTGTAGTGATTTTCTATTTGCTCGAAATGATCTCGTTTTCTTGGACACCGGCCATCGGTTCTGAAAGTACCAAATTCGCAACTTGGCTGCGCACAGTGGCCGTCTTGGATGCATCTGAAATAATGAATTCAAGAAAAATCGTTAGTTTGGTTTTCCAAATCGAAAATAGTCGAAAATTTTTAAATAACTGAATTAAACAAAAAATATTTTTCAAGTTGAACAGCAAATATGCTGTTCAATTAATAAAGGAAAGAGGATCCGAAGTGTAAGTGATCTTTTAATTATATTTACTCACAGGCGATCAGTAAGTGATAAGTAAACTTTTCCTCGCGATGCGCGGATGCAGTTTTCGTTCTTTTCGTGGCAGTGGCACTTGCACTCGCCTTTCGTGACCTTGGGCGAGAACGGCGAAGGACACCGACATCTGCGGGTTAATGATTACATGATTACACGCTAATAAATCGACTCCGATTCCAGCCACAACGGGCCGATCATTTAACGGGAAAGTATACCGATGATGCATACTAAAACTCATTAGTAATTGTTTAGACATTCAGGTCGAAAAAGAAATGCAACATGTTTGATGAGTCATACTACAAAACCGTGACTAAAAATTAGCAAACCTAAATTATTTCGGCGAGTTTCAAATTTTCATTCCCAAACTTTTTTACAAACAAAATATAATTGATTCGAAACAATTTGTTGCATTTTTCTATTGAAAAAATCATAGTGGGTATGTATTTGGAAAAAATTTCAAAACTTACGTTTTCCTTTGAGGTGGTTTTGTCGGTTCGACGGTTTTCTCCGTAACCTTATGATTCGTATCGTCCTCGTGATTTCTTTCGCGACATTCGCACTCGGTGTGGTTGTAAAACGTCAACTTCTCGACGACACTGGAACGTTCTATGACGTTGGTGGCCTAGAACAGTAAACATAAAAGTTTGTATTTTATTATGAACGCGACCAAGTAAACCGTTTTACCAATACAGGATGGGCCTCTTGCGCAAAAAAAAGTACAAAACAAAGAAACAATTCACGACTTAATAAATTCGAAAGTCCGTGGCTCAAAATTTATGATCAGAAGAAACGCTTATCGACATTCACGAGACTCATTTGCAATAACCTGTTCGAGCATCGTTGCATTTTTCACGACGACGCGAAAATTGTAATTGGAAATTTCGTAAGGAAAGTTTGTAACGTGCAATTGTGCTGTCAATGGCCGCTGATAAAGTTGTCAACATCATTTTTCGGGGCGCAAATGTTTGCGCCGTGATTGACAAACGTTTTTTCCGCAATTTATAACTCGACGCCGAAAGGTCGATCGCGGTAAATCATCCTCCGGGAATCATGCATCGCGTGACCAATATCGCCGTTCCCAGAGTCTACGCAAAAACTAAACGCAATTTTTCAACATTTATTATCGACAAGATCGCCGGCGATTTCAGAAGACGAGGAAAAAAAAATTAAGAAACGTTCAATAAATACGAGCGACTCAATTTGTAAAACTAGTTTCCATGTAGTTGACACTTTCTGCGAATCGGGCGGGCAAAAAAACTTGACGATATAGTCTCGAAACGATTACTTAATTTTTGAAAGTAATGTTTATCCCATCAAAACGTCGGTCGAGCTGAAACGCGACGGGAATTACAGCGTCTAAGTGAAACGATTTAATTTTCAGCCGCTGGATGAAGTTGTCTTATGATCGCCAAATTTATTCGAATAGATTATTATAATTCTCGCAGTAAACGTTACACGGACCAGATAATGATTAAATAATGTACAATTAATTTTTACACGTGAATTATTTATGAGAAAATCGTAATTTCGTTATTGGGATAGCTCGAAAAATTGCCGAGTATCAGTAAAATCGTGGAAATAAGTAGTACCGAGTGTGTTTTCTTATGAAATTACTATAATTTCATTGATGAGTCTAGTAATTCGGCGGATAAACACTGTTATTTGTCGTACATTGTGGTGTAAAAATGAACAATCGAATGCCACCCAAGTTTCAAATTTTACCTCACACACAATTCTCAAATTTTTATTCATTTAAACAATCAGAGCCATACAAATCAATACAATTTCAAATAAAATTTCAAGTCAGACCTAGAATGATTCTTTCAGTATGAAAACACTTTTTTCAAAATGTTTTTGTTCTCTTGTTATGAAGCCTGGCCAAGTAGTATTATAAATGTAAATAACCCCGGGCTGAACTTATGAAAAAACATAAGATCGCAGAGCAAAAACCGCGACAAAACAAAAGATGTGCAAAGTTCAGTCGAATGTACATTTAGGAAACAATGTTGTTTAATTGAAGCAAATGAATAGTCAACGAGTATCAACAACGGAAGGTATTTGCGAGGGCTCATTAGCATGCGGCGTCTCTTGCAGGCCGCCACTCGTGAATGAACTGCGACACACCTACGCGGATATTGCTCGCGACTTATCGTGGCAGCACTTAATATAATAACTGCGCATCTATGGCACGTACAGCACGCCTTGGAAATACCCAACAAGCCGAAAGAGCCGTCAACCGCTATGAAAATCGTAAAAGCCGAACGAAATTCGATCGAATTCATGCCTCCCCTGACGGAAATCCGGATATGTTTGTTTGACGCTCAAAGGAACATCAAGTCTTTAACGACTTTGCCGGAAGTCTTCTGCGTTATTGGAAGAATGCAGTAGATAAGAACCCGCACGTTGTGGAATAATTTTTCATTATAAATATTGAAAATACCTGCCTGGAAAGTGTTCTTGAGTTTGAATGCAAAAATGGGACTAATTTGAATATCAAATTTGAAAGAGTCTTTTTCTCTTTTGAGATACACTTTTTGGAGGTTTTTTTTAGTCGCGTCGACGAATTGAAATATGGACCGGTTGGTTATTAACAAGAACAGGCGTTATGAATGATGCAACCTATGAATATCAAAGTATTAGACATCTCCGGCTTATCAGAAATATTCGACTTATTTTGGGTACGGATTTAAAAATAGAACTCGTCTGGTCTGCAGACTCGGATGTTTCATTATTCGTCCAACGTGATGGTGACTAACAATCACCCACTACAGATTTGCGTTGTATTTATAAAGACAAATAAATGTTAAGTTGCGTAAGAGCGTTCAAATGTAGAGATCTTATCTGTACTATAAATGCGGTTTAGTGCGTAATACAATGCAGAGATACAGATCACAAAGTAACGATTTTCTGAAATCGGTTTACTAATCAGTTGGCTGAGATTCAAACAACCGTCAATCTAGTTATGTGTTTGTTCCGACGTAGAAGCGATTTTGACTTGACTTTGTTAGCGAACTTTTTTTTTCTAAAACAAGAAACAGAAATGGATACAAAAAGTACAATTTATCAATCAAAATCAAAAAACCTGCATCATTTGTTCCTGTTCAACATTGGTCGGAGGAGAAATTTAATTGCACTTCATTAGCCCGATGTAAGTTGGAAACTGGTTTTTAGTAAGTAAAACAACTACTGACAGGCATACTTCCTTAATCGAATGATTATGGTATCTTCGGTTTTATGTTTTAACTCGGAAAAAAAACGACAGTCAAGGGGACAGAGAGAGGAGTTTCCTCAAATTGTTAGAATTCTCCCAACCTACGACATTACTAGCATAAATAAGCTTGATATCTCTCTACAAATATTACTTATGTTTATGTACCATTTATGTCACGCTCATTTACACGAACACGACACTTTGCATTTTGTCTGACATTTTTCAAGCCTTTTTTTCTAACGAGGAACAAACAGTATATAAAACTTGTTGCATCAGGATTGGTTTAAGACCCCTGACCCGAAAACTTAATGGCGAAGCATAAATCAAACTTTCAACTACCAACTCGACGATTTTTTTCTAATCTCAAGTTCTCGAACGATCGCTGGAATAATTTATCGAATACCGAATCGGACTTTCAATTGCGCTCCTTTATTTGCAACAGAGAGACAAGTGTCACTCGATCGGCGATCTGACAATGCCAGCAAATTGAAAATAATTTAGCCATCATCGACATGTCGAGCAACAAGGTGTGTCCCAGCGAGATCCGCTGTTCGAAATGAACGATCGCTAGAATTTTACGATTGGCTCGCCAGCAGTGAGATAGAGCGTGACTAAGAATCGCGCCAGGCATTCTGCAGGATCGACACCAGGATCGGACACTCCGCGACAGATTTCTCATCTGGCTAATGGCATTTGGAACGCCTTTTACAGCTGGACATTGCAACGATCCTTTCAGCGTACGTTTAGTGCCTCGCATTTTTTTATTGTTCCAACACTTAATCCCAGATATGACAGATAATGACACGGTATGTTAAGTACTCTAATCAATTCATTTGCAATGAATACAAACATTTTGCTTTTTTTATTACACTCTTGCTGGTCTGACAGAAGTGTTAAAAATGTGACAAGATATTTGATTTTTCAATTTTCAAGTTGAAACGGTTCATAAACAAATCGGATATTTTCTATGAAAACGTATGATGTTGCTAAATATTGTCTGAAGATTATTTTCATATTGTGATCCTAAAATTGTGATGGACAGGTTTCATTCTCAGTTCATCATATCGACTATATTACATTATTAGCACTCGAGTAACTAACTAGGCTATGAGGCAATGCCACTCGTATGAAGTAGTGTATAAATACTTTAATTGTAAAATCTTGGCAGTCAGATCAAAGAAGTGACGATGAAGACATAGTCATTTTCGAACACGAGTTCAAACAGAAATAGAAATAACGTTTCATATCAGTTTATAATTGGAGTCAGTCCCTTGTTTTGATAGCTATCAACGTTCTTAACGCCAACGTTGTGTAATTCATCATCGTGATCCCTTAGAGCGAAATTACGTATTCCGGGTACTCTGGTGCATGCTCACTTTCTTAAAAAATCAGGGAAAAAAGTTGCAACTCCTATTATTATACGGAATTGTTAAATGAGTGTTGCTGAAAATGCAAAAAGGTCGTACTTTTTATGTAATATAAATTCACAACCGAGGTGAATAAGAGTAAAAGTATAGTCAATCATTAATGCTCTTAAATCTTTCATCACACTTGCCCATCGTCGAACGTGAAAATGGCAATTAATCTTTGTTTGCACTTATTCATCAATACCTATCTATTTAACACCATGCATGCATTTAAAGTTAGAGTGAACCTATAAATCAGCCATATCTATCGACTGTCAGATATCGCAGATTTATTTGAATAATTGAAAATTAATCATATACACAAGCACTTGTTTCTCAATAATAATCGAAATCAATCTGTGTCACTGTTTCCAGTTCTTTATCCCATTTGTTTGCAAAAAATTCTAGAAAAAATGAAGAAAAATGAACACTGTCATTTAACATTCGAAAAAGTAGATGGTTAGTTACGTTTTCCAAGATGATTATTGGGGTTGGATTGTAATTATATTAATTTTCAGAAAAAAATTGAGTTAGGACAATTCTAACGGAAATGTTACGACAATTTGTTTGAAAAAAAAAGAAAAGCTACGATTGGGATCTACTAACACATGTTTATTTAGTCCACCCTTCGTAAGAAGAGATTTGCAGCTGATAATTTATTTAGGATAGCGTGTGAAACGGTCTGTTGGGAAATTGCGCGTTACGCGACACACAATACTTGTCTGGTCGCGAGAAGAAAAGGGACGAATAAATACGGCTCTTTCGATTTTGTAATTTATGCTGATCGTATAACAAGACGCTTGTACCACGGCAACGCAGCCGGAAAAACTGAATATCGGTTCAACCGACAGGAAGATACTTCTTGCTCTGTAACGGTTTTATCAACTTGAAAATCGAATTTGCAACGTGTCTATTTAAAAAAGCAAACTTTTTGCTACTACAAATTTTGAACGGTTCGAAATCGGGATCGGCAACTCTTTTGAAGATTTTTTATCCAATTTGATAACACACAATAATTCTCAATTAAAATTTTATGTTCAGTTGATTGTTTCAAACCTGGCAATAAAAAATTTTGAATCAAAACAGTGTCCTCATGATGGTTTCTTTTAAAAGTCGTATCAATTTCGCAAGTTATGAATTTTACAACTGGATTGCGAATATTTTCTGGATTGAACTTTTATTTTATTGCGCACAAAAATTCCCGACTGTTATTTTTATAGTTTCTCCGAGTATCGTTTTATGTAAGTGAGCCTTAAAGTGTTCAGGAGTGTTTTTGATGTTCAATACTTTCGTTTAATGATGCGATAATTTACAATTTTGTGGTTGGAAAATAGGTTCGGTTGATAGAACCGTCATCTTTCTCAAATCGCTTCTAACTAAATTAAAAGACCGATTATATTTTCTACCTCGGTAATTTATTCTAGCAGGATAATTTTTTTACACTTCATAAGTTGAAGTCTCTCAGAAGTCATTAATAGTATAATATTAGCACCTTCCAGGCATCTTTTTTATGACTTTTTGCAAATTACCATTTAAAAAATGTTTAATAAAAGAAAATCTGCCAGAATCGCACACTCGATCAACAAGTTATCAATGACATAAATGAGTACATAAAAATCGTCAATAAAAATTCCGAAATTAGTGAATTAGTTATGTGTCCGTGAAGATTTTATGCGAAGTGTTACATAGGCAGGAAAGTCAGTGGAACGCGCGTCGTATCGAAATGTACATCCGTACTTGCACCGCTTACTGAAAGTCGGTGCGATTTAAAAGTCAATGGCGAACCGATGGCGAAACCAGTTTTCGTCACGAGCAAGAAGAGACGGCGTCCCTCGGATTTGCCCCAGAGGAACTTTTGTGAATGGAACGATCGTCATCGCGGACACGCATTCATTGAACAATGTCATGCTTTATTTTTCGCGCGCTGATTTATCGCGATCGCTTTTTTCTCGACGTCCAAAGCTCACTAACATTTAACCTCAGCTTTCTTTTATCTCAAGTCGCTGTTAAAAATTGAATCGTTTTGATTTTGCAGATTTCAACGAAAAAGTTACTCGAAAGGGGACATTTTTACCGATAAAAATTCGGCTTGAACTATAAATCACCACTTCATTTCCCGTTTGAAAATAAAATCAAAGATGCGAGCGGCGACGAGAAAAACATTGAAATTTATTATTATTTATCAAGCGTGTAATCATGAGCGACGATCGGGTTTAATCGGCGATGAAATTCGATGTGTTCGGAATTTCGTAGCGACAATAATTATGTTGCCAGAGGACCGGCGGTCTTAAACGAGTAAATAATTGCAGGTCTCGCTTCCTCATATAATTAATCGCTCGATCGGTCTGCGCATGTTCACAACGTCAGTCAATCTGCATGCCTACTCAGATTAATTCAGTCTTTTGGCTAATTGATAAAACTCCTAAAAAGTCGTGCACAATAATCAGATCGGTTTTTTTTTCATCAAGATTTTGATCAGATTACGTTGAATAAGCGACGTTTAATTTCACAATGAAACCGACGTGCAGTCGATATCAAGGTGGAAAAAGTTTCTCTACAAAGATTGCCCAACGATTTCTTGTCGATTCACGCGTGACGTCCGAAACAATACAAGCGTTGTCACCCGAAGAAATCGTGTGGTATCATCATGCACCGTTGTTTTCTGGCCTTCTTCAACCGGCGCTGACTGTGAAGTTAATAGCGTTTAAACTCAGGCTACCATTACCACCCACGAACTTTGAATCCGCTCATTCGTAATTACTGAAAAAAATCGGACACGTTCGTAACTCCGTGATAAATTGGCCGATCGCTGAGAGTTCTGCGGGACGTCCTACGCATCTTATTACCACTTCCTTCGACTATTCTTAAAATAAATCGATAATTCAAATCTGATTTCAAAAGTGGCTTTTCTTAATACTCCGGTAATTCATCTTCATTGTTGTTGTGCCATTGAAAATAAATCGGCTCCACCGTGTCCAAGTCGTTGCAATTTCGTTTAAACGATGATGGCTAAGTTCGGTCGAATCATTTTTCTTTTTTTTTTCTCGTGGAACGTTTTACTTCGGAAATGTCGTGCAGTAAATGCCGAGAGAAAAAAAAGTTTCGACCGCATTACAATCGGTGATGTAACGTACGTGTACGAAAAAAATTATTCTTCGTCTGAAATGCATATTTCTTTATTTTTGTAATCCATGCACCAGAGGTCAAAGGTAATTTTGCAAAATCGGTTTTTACGATCTTTAAAAATGTTTTTTCAACTTCAATAAAGAAATTACCAGCAAATCATGTAATTTTCGAATCAACGACAAATAAATAATACGACAACAAATCGTGCGCTTATGTTTGCAATGTCTCTTTAATTATCCATTACGTTCATTAAGATTCTATCGTTGGAAATTCGTTTCGTAATCGGCGTGCCCACAAAGAGCGATCTTGGCGAACTTCAAAAAGCGAGTTCGATCGCCACATTTATCTTATTCGTCGTTTCATTGAACGGCGGAGTGATCACTCGGTGATTTCTCAGAACACACGACAGCCGATGTCTTTATTGTGGAAAACACGGCACGCGAGAGATCACAAGGATCACGAACGCCTTCCAACGATCACGAAAACGATCGTCGACGATTGGCCCTGAAAAAAGTTTTTTTCTCTTTTTCGTTTTACTTTTTTTTGTTCTACGTTTAAATTGAAATTACGTTCGATCTGTTGCCAGCAACGGTCGCAGTTGAGTTCGACACTGAAATGCATCATCTGGCTTACCGTAATGTAGCGTGAAAATGAATAACAACCGCGAGACTTGTGGTTTCTTGAATTTATTGCAATGCATTTAGTATTCGTTAATTGATTTCAACGGTCTTGTTTTCAGTTTACTTATGCATGTCAACTGCAAGCTACGTGCTACATTTAAATAGTTTCACGTCGAACTAAATTGTAATTAATGCCAACTAGATAAGTACGTGCGTTGTGAAAGTGAACGAGATTCGGTTACAATTAATTCGTCAACCGATACGTTTTGCAACCCCCCAAAACAACGCTCGCCAAAGACCGATAAGCGAATAACTTGTTTTCATTGGCAACGAGTTGAACAAACACGGCCTAACCAACTAAACACCAACCAACAGAATAAAAACAAAATTTCCAGGAAAAAATGGTTCTTGCAGAATTTGAATGGTTCGTCCGACAATTTGTATCAATTTTTTCGTAATTGTATTAGTTGTAATAATCGTTGTTGCGTTTCGCAGAAGAAAAGCGTCGAATGAAAAATGGCAGCGATCGTGCGAACTCAATACGTCAAGATTAACGAGAAGATACTGGTTGAATATCGGATGCGACACACCCCTATCGGCAGCTCAGGTTGAATCATTTTGTTTGTGTGCGCCATTTTGCATCAGCCAATAACAATTGTCCTGAATAGCTTGCACGTCGATGCGCTAATGCGACGCTGTATCGGGTAAAAAATTACGCATGAAAAGTTCAGGGCTGCATTATGACGGTAATAAATCGCGCGTCGTGTGACATGATACGCCGCTTGATAAATAGAAACTGTGCACGAAGTGAAACCGTGATAGCGACAGTCCGGCATTAGGTCTGCTTTTTGTCTCGCCTCTGATGATACATTTCAGATTTTCAATTAAAATGTTGATTAACGCACGCCTATTAATTGGAAAGTTGCGAGACTTTCCTTATTAGAGAAAATTCCGTCTTTTTGTTTCTTTCACTTCGAAGTTTAGAGTAGACTAAGGAAAAAAAATAGCGACGTGTTACGGTGTCAAAGATTATATCCGGAGATGTATCTCGTTGTACAAGGGGATCTTAAAAATGGTACCGCAGTGCCTCGATTGTGTTACATCCTGTAACGCGCGACTTTTTATTATTTCATGCAGTAACATAAGAGGCGTAAAGTATTATGGCTGAGATATGTGCGTCATCATTATCGCCTACGCCGCAACTAAATGTGCGACGCCAATTGAATCCTTTTCCGCGAGAGGGTTCCTTACATGTGCGAACAATAAGAGCGCGTGTTTATCGGCGCCCACGTTTCCAAAGCTTTCTGCCAGCGAAGCTAATCCACCTGTTTAGTTGATCGAGACCATGATCTTGATCCCAACGGTAATTCAATACAGCTCTCATACCTCGAACTGCATGTAACTTTAATTTATCCACCCGACAGACAAAATATTTTAGTATTTTCTCAACGCGTACAAAATTTAAACAGTTTCAATCTAAAGAATCTGATAACCAAAGTTATTACAACGTTGAATTTATAATTTTCTTTCTAGTTCTCGAATGTTTATGTTGCAGTCACGCTTGTTAAATGCCGAATCACTTTTTTCATTGTTTCAATATGAAAATGTCACAGACCAGCTGTCGCAGTTGGTTTAACCTTTTCAAACTACGTGGGTAACACTGACTAACCATTCTCACGCCTAACGATAAAAATGACGGATGCATTGACGTGTCGCAACGATTATGAACAGTCGAAACAAAAATTATGAAAGAACAATCAATCACCCGCAGCTACTCTTTTGTTGCTAATAACTCATTTGCGTAAGTGATTTGTCTCGTAGCCCTCTCTCTGCGTAGTCATTTTCAAGAATCTAATGCATGCAAATTAAACCGCCGAGATGAACGTTGCGTTTAATTGTTTGTAAATAAACAGACTCTTTAAACGACGCGCTTCTCAGAAGCAATTACATTCGAATTAGTACAAGTTTGTACTTATTTCAAACGTGACACATTAACCACTACATAGCACGTCGGTTAAAAATAATGGGAAAATCATTCTCGAAAATCGTTCCACGGTTTAAATAGGTTTCGTTATTTATGTCGATTTTTGTGAACGTAAAATAAACGAGATTTGAAAAACTAAAATATAATCTTCGTGGTGAACTCACGAGGCGCAAAAAAAGTTTCCTTTTATTCATCCTCGATGACAAGGAAAAAATCATTCATAAAAGTTTACCAGAGGCAAATATCAATTGCCGGTTCCACAGTCTGCAAGAAAGTTGTGTAATGACGTAGAAGTGTGTGTGCATTTGATATTGAATTTTGAGATTAATATTGTCGACGAGTGCATCGAATTTACATAACTTTTGTCAATGTTAAACTAGTTTTTCTGGCCGAATCGAATTCAATTGGTCGCAATAAATGTCTGCGAAATTTATGGCTTTTTGATAGATGAACATTGAAGGACCATTGTTGCAAATTAAAAAAAAAAACCAAATCGTTGATCTTTGCTTGCAAAAACGGCTGTATAAATCAATAAACATTCCTCGACTTTTTCATCCTTGAACGTGTAAAAGAGCGAGTCGCTTTCCTGACAACAATATCGGCTTGTGATTCTCACAGGCCATTGAATGACGATAATAAGTTGCCACGGACATCGTCAAATAGTGCGGAATAACTTTTCTTCTTTCCAAACAATGAACTATGCTAATGACCCTCGTAATTTATTCCATCAATCAGCATGTTTTGTGAATTCACATCAGACTTATCATCGCTCTTACGTCTTATCAATTCGAACGATTAACGACCTTGAAAAGTTTATTTTTAGTTTCTTTAGGAAAAAAAAGTAACGTGAAAGATGATATAACGTTTGAGGAAAAAATATATAATTTGGACTTTTTAATAGTCCCAAAAAGAAGAGCAAAGATTGCAGGATCCAGTTAAATATACACTGGGACACACAGGCTACAAATTAGGGAACGTGCGAGCCGGCAATTGTGATTGATGGAAACGAGTTTCCCCGAGACGCTTGTCTTCAAGTCGTTTTATGACGGTTGCGGCTTTATTACCGGGCATTTAGACGGCCTCACAGGCTGACCGATCGGCTATCGACAGTTAACAAAATTCGTGCTTTAAAGCCACACCTTGCGCCGTTTATGGAAATTTGCAGTACGCTCTTTCACTTGAAAGTTCGGACGACGCGTTTGTCTGAACTTTTACATTAGTACAATTTTAAAACTATCCAAAAACTCGAAAAATATCTAATCCAATAGGATCAACGTCCAAGAAAGAATTCTTCTCGAGGGTCTGTCGAGGAATAAAGTTTCTCTACCCTAGTAGGCGTAGGTTTGGTCGATTTATAATCACCGGGAAACTTCTCGCATCCGTTTACATCGCATCTCGTTGCTCGCAGCTAATGTGTTTGATTGTCGTGGTGACTGACAGAAACACCTACGGTTATAGGTGAACTGTTCCACGACTCGCTTGACACTTACGAAATTACAATTTTTCGCACTTCCCTGTTCTTGCGAGTTCGTGAGAAAAAATCTTCATCGCCACCAAATCAAATCAAATCGAAGAAAGAACATTTTCCTTTGTGAAACTCATCAGTCACGATGCATCACTAAGCAAATTAATGACTAACTTTGATGTCGTCGTTGTACTTTTTTCAGAGCATAAATCAAGTAGGCATAATTGTGATTCACTTGCAGTCAGGTTTGTAGTGCTGGCAAATGTTCGTATGATCGCACTAATTATACGGGTCGCCTCAGGACACAGCCGGATTTGCCAAATAAAAATGAGCTCATTTCGTAGGCGTTTAATAGACGTGGAATCCGCTGAACCGAGTTTCTGTAAAGGAATCATAGATACAAAGAGCCGTAGCAGGATAATGCAAATTATAGTTGCTTCCTTGTTCGTGTGTACGACGTATAGGATGAATCAAAATCGTATCTATGCGAAACGTTTGTCAGGTATATCATTGTACTACAAATGATCATCGTTAAAAGGTCGTTCCACCTCCCGCGATGATGCTCTCAAACCAATTTGTATTCAGCGAACGCTAACCAATAATTACATAATTTTCTACCAACTGTCAATTCAGTACCACCTGTGAAAATACGTTTTTTTTTCTGTACGTATTCGTACAGATGCAATTTTGTTTCATTGATTAAATTTTTAAATTTAATCGGTCACAAACACCGGCCGCAGGTGGTCCCAATCGACATTCTTTTGCAGGAGCATTCAAACACCTCGAACTAATCCGCGACGCCGTAAAGAGTTTGGCGAACGCTACCGTGCACACGCGATACGTGTGGGTCGTCGACTCGTGTTCGGTGTCTGCGGTTGGTCGGAGCGTGTGGTTTAGCAGCCGCCGATGACATTCCGAATAACACCTCCCGTAAAATAAATTGCCCTGCTTTAGATACTCGCCACGTTTGAATTCAATCCACCCAAGATACTCGACACTGTTTCGCCGCTTCTCGCCAGTTTTATTTCGATTCTTTTTTCCCCTCTCCTTTTGTTCGAATTCTTTGACGCTGAAATCGTGGGTTTTTTGCCTGTCAGGTTGCGACTTGACGAACACACTGTCAGGTAATGAAGCATTGGGACAATCCCGAAACATTTTAGCGAGGCCTAAATGTGCTTATCTGTTGCTTTCCATTTGGTCTTTTGATTTAAGCGCTGACCGTCAATTGCGAAAAATGAGATAAAATATGGATGTGGATATTCGGATCGGCTAATAGAAGCAATAAAAATCAGATTCGAAGAATGCCGGAGCTGAGACGAGAATGTTATATCTGGCAAGAGTGATATCATACTGTACGTAAATCATAGCCCTCTCCGTCTTATGACTGAGGAACACTATTACGGTATTTCAAGTCGGCTCGGGTGTATTATCGTGTTACAAAGTCACGTTTCAGTCCACCGTGCCCTCAACCTCATGTCGACTAAAACACCGTGTTACATCCTCAAGGTCTACTGGTTTCAGTTGTAAGAACAAAAAAAAAAGGAATTGTCGGTTTTTATTATAATTGATTGGCAGCTACGTAATTTCGGTATCCTGCGGGACAGTCATCGTCTCGTTTATTGCCACTGATTTAGACCTCACGCGTGCCCTTCAATTAATCGTAAAATAATCATTGCGCTTTCATACGCTATTGCGAGACGACGCTTTAAATCATCCCGGGAATTATATCATCAATAAAAAATTTATCATTCGCCTGCATCGTACCCACTTTTTCACGTCGAGGCATATAACATTTGTCGCGACCGTTTCCAGTTAGCGATAGATCATCTCGGTTGGTCTTTTTTTTCTTCTTTAATCAACCTTGATTCGCATGATTAAGTCCCTGACGGTCGTGGAACAATTTATAATCCTCGTTAGCATAAGTCAATAACTCGAAATTGTTATGCAATTTGATTGTTCCAGAACGGGTATGTAAAATAAACAAATCGCAAAATCCCTCCTCAGGTAACAAGAAATAACTACATCATGCACCGAGTTGTACCGTTCATTTTGCATCCGAAACTTGTTTCGAGTGTTGATAAAATCATAATCATCGGCGTTTACGACTGTCAATCCCGTTCCAATGGCATTAAGCAGCCAAGACCAAAATCTCTGGCTAACAATGTGTCAAATCTAACGTCGTATAACATCACAACTGTGTTAACATGAGTATTAATCCTTTATATTCCGGCATTGCGTCGTTGATTTGTTGTCTTCTGGCACTTTGCTCTATAGTATGTAAATAAGTATTTTGTGTAAGCCAGCTTACAACGAGACATCGAGATTGGAATTAAAAAACAGAGAGCTATCAATCTTGTTCTGAACCACCTCTTCGAGGAAACAAAAGTTGAAGAAAATGAATCGCAAAGAAACTGCAAAGAATTTAAATCTAGTTCATAGGTTCCATGAATCTGTGAATAGTGCGGTTGACCCACAATCTAAATTGTTACATAACGGGATATCGGAAAAAGTGTCAGCAACACTGCACACGCAGGACAATTGTATTTATAATGATTAGAATCATTTAGTTTTGCATTCTGACGTCGGTTGTTAGTTCTGTCTAAAGTAGCAGTCCTCCTTGGTGTACTGAGATTTTTCTTTCGTTCTATCTACATACAATGAGCCTGATGATTGTTTCGAACAATGTAAAGCGCACTCATCCGGTGTCAAGACGAAAGTTGACACCAACTACAAATGAGTTAATAAATTTCAATACGTCGCGAATAAAAGAAATCGCAAATCTCAGGCGCTGGCAGAACTTTGCGTGATGTCATAAATTAAATAACGGTAGTGAACTATGCAGACTGTTGTTAGTCTGATGATTCACTCGATTGTGGAATTGTGAAATTCGTTGCGACGACAAAAAAGTGGAAAAAAACTAATTTCCTCGAGCGTCACTCAATCATGCTCGGTTTATTTGACAGAAGTCATAAATACGAATGTATAATATGCGAAAACGTTTTATAATAATAGGAATAATCGCGATTTGTAACTCAATATGGCAATCAATTTAACCGCTCCTTCGCGTGTTATCTGTGCGAATTTTTATTGCAATCAAATTGCGATGAAAAGGTTTGTTCTTTGATACTGCAAAATTCTTTGTTTTATGGTACAAAACAGCTGGCTACAACTGTTGAATCACTCTCGTACCAGCATGTTAATAAGATTGATACTCCTTTTGTCTTTAAAATGATATAGTTTGATCGTTTGGGACAGTAAACACGCGACTATTTTTAACGTTACCCTTGCACACTAATTTATGTGAGTAAGGTTAGTAATCGGCTCTTTTCCACTAAAGCTCTGAACATACGTTGTGTCTATTTATGAACCAGCGTATAAAAATTCAAACCAACGTCAAGTCCTGCAAAATGTTTAGCGAAATTTATTCTCGAACAGCGTAACAATCCAACAATTCCAAACACTTTTGCTGTCGAAAATCTTGAAAATTGAAATTTCGAGATTTTGTTTTGTAAACATTTTTCTCCCAGCATCCAAATTATCGTTTTGCTAATGCAATACAGTTGTTGCAATAAGTATTTATGGTTTTGAATAAATTTCCATATAGGAAAGTGACGTCGCGGACACAAATCGTCTGCGTTACTTTCATAACATGCGCGTGGTTTCATAACGATATTTACTTTTTAAAACAACAGGCGCACGACTTTGCTTTAAAAAGTACGCTGTCTTCTGTGGATATTTGCAATAGCCTTCTTACAGACTGATTGCTTGGTACAATCTTGGGACCTAAGGGTGGCGGATGAAGTTTTACTTTCGACGTGAGCCCGCCCATACAATTCAGGCTGAATCACTCAAGTGATGAGTTACGTTGTGCACACGATTTACAAACGTCTCGAGATAAAAAAGGCAAACCTTTCAAGATGAATGAACCGGCGCAACGTTCATTTCCGCGATGTCAAATGTTTGTCTGTCAACTGTCAAATTATCCCCTTAACTCCAGCCGGATTTCGGATTCACCTTTTTTCAATTAAGAACCAGTCAAAAAAAGTTTGCAAAACCAAATTAAATGATAATACTTTTTTCATCATTTGCAAACCTTGGTTTATTTATCAGCGGAATTAATCTTTAATTGTAAATTTTAATCAAGAACGAAAAAAGTGATTCATCATCAATTCTAGAAAATCTTGAGTAATTGCAGTTATGATTAATATAGTGTGTTGATTACATTTGAGTCAATCACTTATGATTACATTGAGCTTATCTTCAAACATCACTGCAAATTTCAAGTCTTTTCCATCACGATTCTATTTGTTGTAACTCAACCGCGATGTTTATTATCTAGTTGTTAAGCTGTCACTTATTGTCAGTTAGAAATGGGTGTTTACCAAAGCTCACCTAAACTCTATTTATCTTGTTTTATGTGCATTCTTTTCTGTTGGTTAAAAATCGAACAACAATATCACCTCTATATCAACTACCCTAAAAAATGAATGATTATTTGTTTGTGGTACATTTCATGTTATTTCTGTTCATTATTACGACACATAAAATCTGACAAATGGGAATTAATATGCTAATGCAAGCGCAACCATAGGTGTAATATAATGACTAACTAAAGAGCAAGCCACACGCTGTTTCAGATTGTAACTTTTATCATAATGCACACAACGTTAATTGATTCTCGAGATAAAAACTTTTGAACGAATCCGTTATGAATAACCGGGTATAACTCTCGCGCTGGCGGGGCTATTAAGAAAATGGTTACGTGCACTGCAGCCGTGCTTTTACAGCCAAATTGAACTTATTAATCACCCGATAGTTTCATAAAATTGGACAAATTTATCGGACAGTCGGGTTATTATTATACGATTATTATTTACAATGGCCACAATGCTAATTCTATCGTACACTTCTACAAGTTGAAACGAAATCAGCGCTTTTATCTGCAGTTTGTCAGGGATTAATCATTCATGCTAAGCGCAAATAAGCATAAACATAAATAAGTCGCTCGTTTTCTTAGTAAGTAAGAAATAAATCTTAATCAGGTGTTCTTGATTGATATCCCGCAACTGCGAGCTGGGAAACAGATTAGCGTAACGATGACTCTCGAGAAATTGTGACAGTTTTGTTGCGATACAAATATTTGCACTGCGTGCAATTTGCGAAACTAATTTTAATCCGTATTAAGCTGTCGATGCTTCGTCAAATGGAAGCAACTAATTATAGTTTCGATGTATAATTCAGAATAACTTAGAACATGATTTCATAAATAAACAACCACCTTTCTTTTGTTTCACGTCTTTTTTTAACTTCTGACATTTCAAACTTTTTGAATTACGATTTTCAACGATACAAACAAAGCGAAAGTATCATTCGGTCCATTATGCAAATAAAAATTGCTATACTAAGTTGTTTAGACTATGAAACTTCTCGTCCACTGATTTTACCATCGCCCAATCACTTCACTGGTAGGTACTAATTTCCTGATTATCTAAACTACTCGTCAGCATAACTTAAATAAGCATCCAGCTTATCAACGCATATGTTTACGCGGTTAAAATAAATTCTTTTGTTTTAAAATGAGTACAAAAACTCTGGCACAATGTGCGCTCGGAATTTGGTCTGACTTAAATTCAAATTATTTTTTGTAACAAATTTTTGTCTGAAATAACTCAATCAACCAAAATAAGTAGCCATAAATTTGAAGAACGATGTATGTCATTACGTTTTGATTAGGCGAACCCCGAACTATAATTAACAAAAGTGCTTAGATTGGAGTTGCATGCGGGAGGTACGAATTTGGTTTGGGCAGGACCACTGTCAAATTGGACCTCCGCAGTTGCCACCTGGTTCTCGGTAAACTTTAAAGCCGACCATCGCCTGAGACGGAGCGCACTTTTATCTTGTCTTTTTCAGCTCCACTGCCGAATCACATCGAGTTTTCGGTAGCATGATCCCGCGACAACCAATTAAAAGATGTTCGTCACAAGGAAAAAAAACGAATTTCGAATCATTTCGAAAGTTGCATTTATGATTAATCGACCAGTCGCGTTTTCGGGCACAAATTGAGCACAAAATTGATGCCTGTTTAAAAATAAACCAACGTCACAAAAGGCAAACAAAATGTTTCGATAAGTTTTCATCAACTGAGATCGTCAAACGAGAATTACGACGCAATAGAATTCTCGTAACAAGTGGAATGCGTCAATAGGACAATAAACATTTACAATCAACATTGTGGCTTCATTTGCTATGAACCCGTCACGTCCAGTACAAGTGCTCATAAATATTCACTCGACAAAATCAATCTTCAATGCAATATGTTTTTCTTTTCGTCAAACGAGAATATAGGTGGCAACGAAATTTGCAATATTTCTAGCGATGACGAAGCGCGCTCGAAACGTGTCGGCATCTTAAAACAAGTTATTAGATCATATCTCGTGATAGTTGATTGGAGTTAAGGGGAATAAGATAACAAAGGTTAACCCAGTTATGCCCGCAGCAGACGACAAGTACACTATAAGCAGACCAAGTGGAGAACATCGTAAATCAACGTATTTTCGTACTGCGGAAGCGCCGCTGCTCGGTCTCGGTGGTCTTCTTTCCTAGGACTGGCGTAATACTTGTCTGCTGTTGGGCTCATGCATTCACAGTTTACGTGCATCATGTGACACGCGGCCAATCATGTGAAAGTGCATTCGAAATTGATATCTGGCTCGATGCCCACAACCCTTGCATTAAGTCTGACTTGAGATTGAGTGCTAAGTATCAAAATTGTTTTGCGTAGACGTCACGCACGAGTGGAATCAAAGAGGATCAAATCGATGGTTATAAACGTTGGATTCGCGGTAAAGTGAAAATAAGATAGGTGCTGATATTAAAATAAACAAATAACAAATCAAAAAGCTAAACACACTTTGTTTTCGGGCTTGTTTTTGTTATTTTGTGTTACTATTTAGTCTGAAATTGTAGTTGTTAATTTTTGGTAAGTTTTGAAACGAATTTCACTTCAGGAAATTGGATGAGTTATTTTTGACTTTGATCACTAGATTTGCTCCGAATCACGAATATGATTCCGGCGAAAGACGAAAATGGCTGGTTGAAAATACGATTCGGAAATGACGCATGCCTCACGCATGATCCAGGAAGTCTATATTCATCATTTTCGATCGAGATTATCAGGTAACAAGTACGTAACTGGACTTGGGTACTTGAGATAGCGATTGCTCAGTTGGGAGGTCTTACGCTCATTGTCAAACGGCAAGGTTGCATGTATAAGTTCGGTGCAGACGGTTCCCTGCAGATAATAAGAAAGTTGAAACGTGGTACAAGAGCGGATGGTTTTTGTTCATCATCTTGCTCTCGAAAGCACTTGCAAAAAAGTTATGACGGACTGTAAGGGCTTCGCAGGTCGTAAATCCATGACCGGATATCGCGTTGGCTATTTTATTCGGGGTCGTGCCATTGGTGCTTGCACCGTCGTACACTCAACATATTTATGGGACAATGTATTCGTGTATTTAAACTGAATTTTTGTTTTACAAAAAAAATGAAACAAAACTTATGCTGATTAAATACAACCTGATTAGCTACTCGAATTGGAAAAAATAATATTTCAAGGTTGAACGTATTAATCGTAGTCTAATAATAGCTAAGGAAATGGAAAAGAGGTAGGGTCATTATTAGCCCGACGACAGGCTATCAGTGATTGTCGATCAAATCGTAGCCAATACGACGATTGCAGGCAGACAAGTTACATCTCATCTAACCGCGACTAATTGTCATGACGTTGTCTTGATCGCGACGCATTCGCACGCACGTCGAAACGGACAAAAAACTGCACTCAACGAAAATGCTCTCACTTGAGTCAGTATAAATGGACCATCTTCATACGTCCCCGACAAAAACCGGATTAATTGTCGGCTTGTTTTTGATACAATTCAAAAAAACGTCGCATGTGTTCGGTCATCTTCACTCGAACGTGGTACAGTGTTATTTCGCGAAATTATCATTTCAAAGAGCTGCGCAGCTAATGTATCAATCGGACGGTCTCAGATATCGAGGGAAAAAAAACTTTCTACTTGCAAGCGTCAAATTTAGCGTGTCACGTTCAGTAATCGACGGAATGAAATCAGTGCAGTTTCTGTCACTAGCAGGATCTTTAAAAGACGAAAGTTTATTGTGCTTTTGTCGGTCAGTGGCAGGCTGCATTAAACGCAGTTCGTTTCAATCGAACGAAAAATTGCAACCGTGACGTACAAAGTGACGTTTTTAATTAGCCGAAATTTGCCACGATTGAGCGTTCGACTCCTGACAAGACAAGTCAATTATGAATTGATTTCGAGCGATTTTCGCAACGCTGATTTGGCTAATTCAGCGTTCAGAGTTGAAACGATTATTTATAGAGGTTACTCACGTAGAAATAAAGCTCGACTTTGTGTGTCTCCTTTGGGACGCATGTCAAAACTTCGGACCTACAGCAACCGGTATCGTCGGTGCACCTATGCAGAATCGCGCAGTGTGGAATGTACATAGTGGACATGCTGGGATAAAGATCCCGCACCGGGATAACCCTCGCACGAGGCCACTGACAGCTACCCTCTTTCATAACTTTGATTGCGTGTTGCATAGCCTCTCGCATCTCAGCTGCTGGAATCAAATAATCAACTTTCATCATTTTCATTCAACCAAAATGCTTATTTCATATTCGCTCCCACTTCGCACATTTATTCCCAACTTGTACTTTCAATTATATCTCAGTTTTGCTCTCTAGTCAGTCTGTTTAACTTCAGAAAGTTCGAAGGTTACAGAAGATCCGTTTCTCGCGCTATCACTGAGCGAAAATCGCGCCAACATAATAGAGCAAGTATGAGTTCTCTTTAGAAATGTTACGTCATTGTGACGGATACGCTTTTGTCTGATCCCAACAAATGAGAATGAAACTTCAGAATATTTAGAGTTTCTTTTGTCGGGCTGAGAATGGTACTGCGAAATTGGGCAACCTTTAATTAAACTATTCGATGGCGATGCACAATCGACGATTAAAGAAAAATAACTGCGAACGCACCACCGAGATTTATTGTGCGGTGCAAGCCGAAAAAAGACACCCGAGAAAGTAGTGCTGAAATTATTGGTTGCAAATAATCGGTCCCGCAATAGGGCAGGTGGGGTCAGCAGGGGCATCGCGCGTTTCTTATAAACGCTGTGTGGGCTGGAAAATCATTTTCAAGACATACTTCAGCAACGGCTGTTTCCTAATTTGCGATAAAGACACGTGGAATTTCTTCAGCTAAGTTTAATAGCGTTTAATACAACTTTGATAATTGGAGTTCAATTTATTCGAAATTGCAGGTTGTTTGAAAGTGTGTAAGTGAAAAATTTGCAAAAAGAATCAATTAGTTTTAGGATTTGAAGAATGTTCGTGAATGTCCAGGATCGTTACTATTCAACGAAAAATCTATCCATTTTGGATGATTCGCTCGTTCAGTGGCCGACAATCTAGTCATGCTAATTCAGATGTGTACGACATTGGCCGAATACAAGTCGGCTTAAATCCACGTGTTCTCGGAGAAATGTGCTCTTCGAATCATCACAAACTGAATTTCAAACCACTCGGCTTTGACAGGTTACTGACCTTTTGCATAATCGAAGCGATAATGTTCTCGTTTCAGACCAATGTCGAATCACAATAAAAAAATTAAAAATAGTTAAAAAAACGAATTGGAGAAAGCAAAATTTTCACTCACAACTTAAGATCCCGGTAAAAATATATTAACAAGCGATTCCTATGATTCATTATGCTTCAACATTATTTACAACACCGTAACTGTAACGTACCTCACACTTTTTACTAAGCAAAAGGTCATTTAATTAACTCACGCTGCAGCGCCTAACTTAATTTATAAGCGCCATTCACGATCTTTAAATGTGATTTATGAAATTATTATAACATTCGTTATTATCATAATATTGTAACTCAGAAACCTCCCACATAAATTCTTACCACCCATACTCAGCCTCCTGACAAGATAACGAAATTTCTCGTCGCAAAAAAAACGAAAAGTATTAACTGTCCACGAGTGGCTCTCAAAATTTAAGTCTGACAGAAATAATGAATCAACGAGGACATAAATGAAAACTGACTGTCATCTGTTGACACTTTATCTGCAGAAGAGAGTTCATAAAACAAAAGCCCAAGGTCAAGAACGAGACAGACAGTCTTCAACAATGTTGATGCTCTTAAGAGCAACGACTGCAGGTGTTACATCCTCAATTAATTTGTGTTTTTTTTTCAAGTTGTACTTACATTTCCTATTTTGACCGTCATGTTCTCGCACTTCCCTGCCACTTTCTTTTGTTTCAAGAGTCTTGTGCGTATTGTGTGATGCGTACTCCGCTCGTGCCTGATAACCGTTTAATTGATGACCCGTAGGGTTTTCGTGGAACCTTTCATATCTCGGATGTTGCACTGGTTCAATTTGTTCTGGAACTGTCGTTGTTGTAGATGTTGTCGGTGGCGAAGTTATTGCTACAGTTGTTGTTGTTGTTGTTGTTGTTGTTGTTGGGACTGGTGAAGTTAAATATTCCTCCTCTTCTTCGCCGACTGCATTTTCCTCCTCTGCATATTCCTGTACAACCAAAAGAATTTAAATAATAACAAAAATATTTGGTCTGAGAGAATGAAGAAATGCTAATTTGATATTGATAACAGTGATAAGTTGGTAGTATATTAAGTATGTGCACGTCAAGTTGCATTAAAATTTTGCACCGTACGAAATGAATTTATGATGGTGAGAAGGTTCATATTGAATGAATTTTACGACAAGCGATAAGATTGCCTTATCATCTATTAAATGCATTACTGGATCAACGTGCCTGCACCACACTTCTACACTTGACATTTAATGAACGAAACATTTATTTCAAGTTGAAAGAGCTCATTCCACGCGGCACATACTATGTGGACAGGCGACAGATAAAGCAATTGCACGAATGGACTGATGCGGGCGTTGTGTGATTCAAGTGGGCATCTGGATTGCACGTTCGAGTCATTTTTATGAGAAATAGTGACGTTGTGCTGAGATTTCCAGTTCTTTTGCACAGCATCAACTATGTTTTATCCTACCAACAATTATTTTTGAAAACATAATCTTTATCATTATAAAATTCAAGTAGATTCACCAGTATTTTAACGAGGTTTTTCAAATCTGATTTTTCAATTTGGAATTTACATTCGCCATCTAGTTGTTAAACTTTATTGAGAAGATGGAATAAAATAATGATATCGTGACAAAGTTGCATCAACAAGTGTCAATCGACATGAAAAAATAAATTACCCAGTCAGGTTCTACAAATGCGATTGAATTGAAGAACAATGTCGGCTCAACTTTGATCGTGTTTCTTGTAAAATTTGTGCTCTCAATTCTCGAATCCTGAGCGATCTTATTACGAGTGATTGACGAGTGACGGTCAAACGAATTTCACAAGAAATCAAGCGAGCCGCTAAACGGATCTCAAACTTATACGCAAGTCTGTACGGTTGAGATGAATTGTTTTTGTTTCGTAAGCGCCGATCGTCGATCGCAGATCAGGCCAGCCAAGGTGATTGAGATGTGTGTTTGATTCTTAAGCTCGATTACAAATTTCGCATTCTGAAATCGCGCGCGATGTCACCGGATGTCGGCCGATCCGCTGTGCGGGTGATCGCTCTAATGAACGTACACTTATAGCTCGCATTGCCGCGACGAATAAAACGCCGCGCTTTCTAAACTATTCGTCTTATTTGCATTTTAATCGATCGGCACGATCAATGATATCACGAGTGCGTGCGATGACAAGCGCGAACAAATCATTTTTCTACCGATTGTGTAATTTTGATTAAATAATTGTTACCCGAGGCTACGAAATTTTTAATTGCTAATCAATGCCATTCTCGGAACTCATAATCGCAGATTTTAATCGGCGAAAAAAATCTGCCAATGATGAATAAAATGAATATAAATCCTGTGATAGTCTATTTTAATGTCGGTTGATGATTTACTTAATTGGAAGTGAGAAGGTGAAGATAACGAAACTACCATTTTCTCATGATCAGTGAATCATGTCCATATTTTATACAAAGTATGAGTGAAAGCTCAAGGGGTTAAACAATTTGTCTTGACCTTGATTATACTCTTTTAACACCTCGTCTACCAGTGTTTCTAATCATGCGAAAGTAATGCCGCGTTCAATATAATTTAGTTGCAGAAAACGGTGGAATCTGGTAAATAGTATGCAGCGTTGACGGCTGGAAATGGGCAGGCAGTCGATCGCATTAATATTCGGCATTGGACACGCACTGCAGCAGACAATGAATGGGTTAAGACGTTCTGTATATCTCCAGGCAACGCGATCATATCAGGAATAGCAAAACTGCTGCGAGCCCACCCACATAGCTGCGATCAAATTCCTTTATCAGCCATCTGCCGAAAATCCTAATTTCGACAAGTTAAATAGCCAATTTTTGGATAATTTATTGGCCTTCTAGACTGATCATTATAGACTTCTTTTATTTGACAAAAAATAATGCAGATTAAAAATAACCAACTTGAAGTTAATAGTAAACTCTATTTCGTGTGAGGTCTTTTACAATTTTTTTCCTTTTTTCTTTTCAAAACAAATTTTACCAAATTCTGCAACTAAATCTGCAACTTTTGCGTTAAAAAATGTTGCGAAATTTTGTACGAGAAAATTGAAAGTTGGCACTGATTTTTAAAACTGACTTTTGTGGTTACCTTTTTGGGGACTTTAATCAAAGTTTTTTTTACGAGGTCCTTTCTGAATTAACACATAATGTTTTAAAGGAGATAACAGTTTGGTCGTCTAATTTTGATCGCCGTGGCGATAAAAAAAAAAGTAAAAGCATTGCAAGACAAGCATCGAATATCAATAAAGGGACGCCGAAAAAATAAATGAACGTCTTGGCACTTATGCGAGGGGCAGCGCACCGCCCATCACGCAGATCGAGTGCACGTTTGTACGCGGTGGAAGCAAGATGCGGAAGGCGTACGACTTCGTGTGCGATCGCCAAGTGAAACGCACGGCCGTTCCGAGAAAGAAGTCGGGCCGATGCCAGGCTGTCTGCTGCCGATCGGGAAAAGCCATGGCGACCATAACTAACGACTATCGGCGTTCGCGCACTTGATAGCTTTATTGTCGCTTCGCAGAAACGCTAAACTCGAATTTGCCACGCGCTTTTCGCGCACACACATTCACCCTCTTTGATTTCCATCATTTTATCTTCAGTACAAAGTCGGATTATCCGTATCAGTCAAATATTTCACGTCTGTTTTAAACACGCAAAACTGTTCGCTTCAAAAGATTTCGTCCGACAGAATTTATGCACAGATGGGAAGTTCAATTTTCCTTCTGATTGCTACTGAGAATACATGATTTGCAAACTTGTATTCTCATCGTGAAGATTTTTTTTGTAACGATATTTTTTATTAAGACCTGCAACTGAACTGTAAATACGTTTTCTTGTTTTTGGTCAGAGTTCAAGTTTGTTTAATGTTTTGCAATGTTTCTTTTGGTTTGGAAAAAAAAAGTTTTTGTGTGAAAGTGCATTGATTCAGACATTTATGCTGACCATTTAATGACGAAATATGTAAATGCGATTGACGAGCATGCCAATCGAGCACATTGGAAATTGGCACACTCATCGTCCTGAAATCAGCGATAACGGTTCACTTGGACGATCATCAACGGTATTTGTCACCGTGTATTCCGAGAGGCGTGTGCGTTTTGTTATTTGACTGTTAGCACCGTGATACACAACTTGCATTGAAATTAATCCAACGATCAACAACTCGTTATTCATTTAACGTGCCAACAATCTGTGTTATTGTTTTATCCTCTACCCCAAAGTACTTAACCATTGCCATGACTTATTAACATTAGCAAAAAATTTTCATAAATTATTATCCAACAAATCAACCATTCCAGCGATGATAAATCGATTGATTTTAATTGAAATTGTCATAACCTTTGAAAAAAAAAAATCTATTGAGAAAAAGACATTCTAAAAAGAATCATGAATTAGAATAGGACATAGAGCATCAGCTGCCCCCGTTGTATCTGATTACCATAGTACTACGAAACACTCTTTATATGCGAATGTCAATTTTTTCTCACAAAGATAAATTACGGTGGACGGGAAACCTATTTCGCCCGACATGCATAGGTCAACTTGGCGCTCGTAAATGGTGGGGCCTAAATAGTGTCGCTATAAAGTAAATTGTATCACTCTTAAGAAACAATTCCTTCGAATTGATCGTTGTACAAAAATGCACAAGGTTTTCTTCCAACTCTAAATGAAACTCTAAACACTTTCGAGGGAAAAATTTGTGAAAAAATTGATGACTCAAGTTTCGATTTTTCGCTAGTCAGTGAAAGTGAACGATTCAATTACTTCTGAATAATTAGCAGGTCCCATACTGTGTTTTATAACACGGTTCATTTATTTTCTCTCTGTTTTATTTACGTTGCGCAAGTGTTTGCTGGTTCAGATCCATCAGTTACGCGATTCTTGAAGATCAATCAATTAATATACGTGCGCCCATAGAATCACAAACAAGTTTTAATTCGCATCGATATAAATTTATAATACTCGGCTGCGGCGCGACGCTTCATTTGAATGCATCAAAACGCAGTTGAGATATCATTTTCGACATTTTAATCGCGTGCCTTCTGTCAGTCGGTATGACAAATGCCCTCATGAAACCAATTGACATCGCGCACATTCACATCAACGCCAATTAGCATCGGCACACGAAACCGCAGTTAATTTTTACTGTCGCCGTTCGGACGGTTTACGATTTTTTATACAGTTGGCATGTATTTTGTAACTGAAACAAAACTGTTTTGAATTACAACACTTTATTAGAGGTTATACAATAGAGTATCCTTTACGCATAGTTGAAACTGTTTTTTTTTTCATGCTCGATTTTTTCTTGTAAAATTGTTCAGTATGATTAAACCGATGTTAATACCGATCTGTCAAGATTGATATATATTCTTATTAGTTTATCAGCAATATCATTTAATTTACAATGCACTCAATAAATGTTAGTCATCGATCATTATTTATGAGACATAACAAATTTGCCTACGCGCATGAAACACAGTTTATAATGTCATTCAGCAGAAAATATAAAGTTCACAGCACGTTTAGAATTCCAGAAGAAACGAGATTTTTTTTTGCATTAGAGCAAAAAGAATGATTTGTTGTTTCTTGTAAGATATTGTTTAGGTTCAAAACAAAGAGGTGAAGTGAGGATGCATTTGAAAACCTAATAAAACTGTATTGTCGAATTTAGAACACAATAACAGGCCTGACCCAAAATGCAACCTATAGATTACACTCAGATGTCAAAACAAAAGCAACTTTTTGGTGCGAGACAATCCAATAATAAACATAACCCGATTTGAAAGTCACAAAACAAGAATACCCGCGAAACCCTAAAACAGAAATAATCTCGTTCTCATTTGTCTAGGACGATCAAGTTACGTCCAAGAAACGAGAAGATAAGCGAGTGCAAAATCGTTAGTGACGGGTTACTTGACACGGATCATCTGAACGGACGTCGGAACGGACATGATAGCGTCAAACTGACGCAATCATTTTCGTCGACTTTCGTTTGAACGAAAGCCAGTCGTCGCAATGAACCAATCTATTTTCAGTTGGCCTCGATCGCGTCGCAATTTGCAGAAATTTCGTTAAAGCGCGAGAAACTTCGAGACACCTGAATTCGCGGAATTCCTCAGTGTCGGTCCCCGAGGCGTTTCACACCGGCGTTCAGGAGACGTTGAATAGACCCTCGGTCACGACGCACCATTAATAGCAACGTTGATAAAATAATGCCAATAATTATCCGATGATGTGTTAATTTATTTGGCTCGTAATGACCGAGTAGAAAATGATCGATTGTCATAGAAACAACCTCCGGATATGATTTTAAATGGAACTTGTCAGGGATATAATATTTTAATTCCGCTGTTCTGACGTTGTATCTGATTTGATTCAACCGTGCATGTCAATTTGGAATGATAAATATAGAAAGTGGCAATTAAAATTATCAGACTCTGATACACAAATTGAAGATGCATCTGAAGGACGGATTTTGAAACTGAAATTCTGGATTTGCTGTACGGAATTTCGTAGTTCAAAAAAAATCTTGTTTCATATAAAAATGATATTTAGACTTGATTTAGACAATCTGTGATTCTTTTTCTAGGTATATTTTATTCAAAAATTTGGTCCTGGAAAATGGACGGTCCGAGTCAAAGCCTTTGGATAATCGACGAATTATTTATTGCACATTGTGTATCCGCGTCCCGTTAACAGTCATATACACCGTGAAGTTTTTTATGATTGCAGACCAGTTGCAAGCTGTCAGCGGTGTGACTGAAGAAACCGGCGATATAATTTTCACCCTAACTCAACGCCTTCGGAACCTATAATGGGGTAATCAATCAAGTTCGGAACTCCTTTTATTCTCCCATTATATTTATTACCAACGAGAGCACTGCAATTGTACCCGCGCCGCCATTCACCGTTCACGTTAAAGTACGTGAAATTTATTATTATCGAGTATTCAAAAGATAACTGACGTTTTCGGACATAAATCAATTTAAATTAATAATATTTTGCTTTGTGTTTCGTTTTCAGTGCCGAATGATTATGTCAAAATTTCGGCCATGAAAAATGGCACCGGACGTAATTCCTCGTGCAAGCTTGTGTATTAATTTAGCTCCTTTTTTGAATACGTCCTTTCAAACAATTTCAAGTATTTATCATTCTTTTATCATAACTAAACCTCGGGATTTATGATGATTAATGATGTATCCGAATTGCGGATAGGAAAATATTGGCGAGCGAAAGTGTCGGTTCATTGGTGTCTTAAGTTGACACGGTAACATCATTTTTTTGTAATTAGCAAACGCGACACCAGCGTAGGCAGCGTCGCAGATGATTCAGCCGGCAGGCGCGCGAACGTCGGAATAGAAGAGTTTCGGAAGCTTCACTTTGAATGTCGCTCATTAATGCAACGGATCATCTTATCTAAACTTGCGATCGCGCGTGCCTGGAATCATGTAATGCTTTCGATTTGTGTCCATTCAGAAATGTAATCACGCGTGCACATACATTCACTGCAAGATTTAATCTTTCAAAATTTGCAAGAACCGAAAATAATTAATCCTGCTTTCTTTTGAAAAATGCAGATTTCAGCATTTAAACATTTCTGAAACAATGCAACTGTTAAAGTTACTTGACAAATTCAATTATGAAATTTCTGCACACATGCAACAAGTGTAAGCATATATATAGAATATAACGCCCGACAAATTCTTCGGACGAACCCCGCCTGTAAATCAGAGAGCGAAGAATGCGACTGGCGAAACCGAAGATTCTCTCCGAGGCGTATTCAGACTAGTTGACATTCGTTCGTGCAATCTTGGGTATAACATTCTAGGAACAGCAGCGAAATATTATACCGAATCTCACGCGGAATATATGAGCCCAAAAAAGCAATTTAACCATAAAAGAGTTAAACTCGTTGATTTTGGTGAAGTTCTGGAACAAGATGGTCGCGAGTTCACTGGTGTTTGTCTTGATTAATTGCGTAACTTTAAGAATAGATTACGGTAAGGATCGTTCGGAATCATTCAAACCGACGGCAGATAGGCGTTTAATGATTTCGCGCCGAGTGTCTCGGGTTGTTATTCAACAATGGAAGCGCAGATCCGACCGGGCTGGATCGTCGAAGATACTAAGTGCAAACTAATCTTGTCAGGCGCGTCGGTCTGCGAGTCTTCATTACGAGGAAGCGCCGTGTTCGGCGCGAACAAAAACAAATCTACAAAAGAGCGGAGACTAGCTGAATTATACGAAGGCCACGACCGGATCCAAAGCCGACTATAATTAAGGAGAGAACTATAATCAACTCCGGCACGTTGACTCACTCGACAATCAAAGTCGTTGGACAAAAAGCGCCGATTAATTATTCTAATTCGTCTGCTTTTGAATACGCAAGCGATAACGCGCTTTTTCTTTCTCGTCCACGAACAATAAGTGTGTTTGCACACGTGACGAATCGTGGGTGGTTAACCGACGATTTATCCCGATAAAAATCGTCGCTCCTTGAATTACGCGCGAATCGCCTACAAGTTAGCCAAACTCTCGTACAGGAAGTGACTTTACGAATATAATGAGAACAAGGAGTACTGTAACTTTGTGGGTAAAAAGAATGAACAAAGTGCGTCCACTTTTAGTGTATCTCTTGTTTACGAATCTCGGCAGTATTTGGAGCGCATGAAAATACACTTGGTTCTTTCACTGCGCCCACCGAGTACACCAAATGATTCCGCGAAATTAACACTGTGCACACTCTCAAGACGCGATTAAGAAGAATGACATTAACATTCTACATCTCCTGCGTCATATTGTTGGAAAAAAAAGAAGAGAAAATAATGAACTAGCTCATTGACCGATTTTCTGTCGATATTCATGCTAATTTGATGAAATTTCTGAGCTGGCTAATAACCACTATCTTTACGAGATTCAATAAAATTCTTGTTCGATCCTGACATACCAATCGTATACCTTATTGCACTTTTCACCGTAATCTAAACTGTAACTAATTGAATGTTTTATTATTTCGTGTTTGGTTTGTTTTTGAAAGAGTCCAAGCAGCGACGGGATGGAAAAAATGAAACGCGCATCCATGCAGATATTGTACCGGTGCTATCATCAAAATAAACTCGGTACGTGTAAAGCAAACATGTCGGCACAACTATGCAAACTGTCGTGCCACATTTTACATCTGTTCGGAAGACCGAATCGTGCATTCCACCGAAACGGATGAAGCACATGTTCGGATTACGTTCTATTAAAGTGCAAAAAAATGTTATCATACGTTTGTGTGATTTTATTTTCCAGACGTCGCTGGAATGCAGTGTGAACAGTAAGAAACCAACTCGACACTCGCGTCACCCAAAGAGTAACCAAGAAATTTGACGTTTCGTTCAAAGATTATGAATCAACGATTTTACATCTCCGCCGTAACATTATTTATAGTTTTATCTACTTCATTTCTTGTAATTTAATATCTTTCTTTAATGTAATATTTTGTTTGTAGCAGAATTTTGTTCTTTTCAGAAACTGCATGCATAATTAAGTTTATTCCGGATTTGAGTCCATCTGCGTTCATCAATGAGATGCTTGAACCGAAATCATAACGTGAAAATCGTACAGAAGAGAGCGGATGGTTATTTTAGCAGTTGAACCGAATAAATTGGCGAAAATCACGACGTTAACCCGGTCGAATTCGCAGTCGACGAGCGCCACGACTTTTATATTTTTTGTCCTCGTTGTTCATGTAACAATTATCTGCACCGACATCAACACGAATAAATAAATCATACTTTAAAGTGACAAGAGGCGTCGTTGAACTTATTTTCGCCCGCGATGCAATCCGGCCGCTTTTGCTTGACACAATTTGTAAACGAAAATGAGCCGCATAATTCTTTTCACCTTCGTTTCATTTTCATCCCAACTTAAAAATGAAAGAAAGTAGAAAATATTCAAACCATTTGAACTATAAATTGAGTATAAATTGAGAGATATTTATTCCCACATAATTCACAATCAACTTGCAGTTTCAATTAGAAAAATGATTTTTGGATTTATTTAAATGCGGGTTGGGAGAGGACGAGTGAATTAGTACCTATTATACCACTCGTGCAAATAAAGTTGTCTAGTCATGGCTTAAGGCATGGTTATCAAAATCCTGATTAATTACAGCAGGCATAACTATATACGCGCCGCCTATGACTAACGCAGTGCAGAGTGTGCTTCGCTTTTAGATAGTCTCATTTTCTCATGCGTCTTCGCGCCTTTCTCTTCCTTGAAATTTTGACTCCTTTTATTGTCTTATTTCAACATCACAGAACGGATTTGATCTTTTAATTATACAAATTTATCTCAGTTTATTATCATACTTATTTTGCGCCACTATTTTAATCGATTTTTTCACTCAGTTGAATAACCAGGTTCTAATATCAAGGAGTATAAAATTTATAATTCCATTAACATTTTATATCCCTTGTATTTTTTTTTGCAAACACCGACAAAGTTTATTCGCACGTAAGGCCAAATTTTTATAAGACTGTGAAAGTCAAAAATGATTTGTGGATGGACGAAAGTTTTTAGCAGCTTACCCTGATGGATCGTAAAAGGATTACGAAGATTCGCTGAATATTTCGATAAAAGGATCTCATCCCGAGCGTAAGTGAAATAATTGTGATTTATTTTTTTGTTTATGAGCGAGGAATTGTATGAAATTTCAATATGCGAAACTTTTTATTCGTTTTTAGTTTTTGAAATCGTACCACATCGATTTGGTGTTTTGTAATAATAATTTTTTTTTGATATTTTACAATCTCAACGAACCAGGAAATCTTTTAATGGAAAAACTCATAAATAATGCATCGGGTGAAACAAATTACGAAAGATTATATTTGTATGAAAAGAAGAGACTGTTTTGATTCAGAGACTTGGGTCGATCGGAACGAGATGTGCGTTTACCTTTGACTGCGGTATTATGCTAATTTCGATGGGAAAAATGCCCGCGGCTGTCTATCAAAAAAGGCAGCCTGTATAATAGTGCATAATGAATTCCAAGTCATCTTTCGACGTTTCCAGACCACATCCGCATAGAAATTAGAAAAATTCCACATTTCCCGAAGATCTCAAACAGTTACGGCCATTTGAAAACATGGCAAAATTTGCAAAGGTCAACGTTAAAATTGTCTGTCAAAAATAAAAATATAAAAATCTTCAAATTTACAGAGCCGGAAATTCAGTTCAACAGATTTTCAATTTTGATCGAGAAATTCGGGGAACTCAGCGACGATAAATTATCTGACAACTTTGAACTCAAAAATGTTGTTCACGAAACACTTGCAGTAACTAAACAAACGTAAAAATAAATCAAAAGATGGGCGAATTCACTGACTCATCGCGGGGTGAAGTAATTCGGTTGGAATTTCGGTTGGAAAGAGAGTACAATCGTTCGCAATTTCGATGCGATGCCGAAATTCGATCCGCGTGTTTGTAACTTTTATCATAAAAATATCATACACATTTTGTCTTCTATAAAATCATTTAAAAAACTCATTCGTTCGAAAAGAAAATATTATTTTTCGGATTTGTCACATTGTAATTTATTTATAAACTTATTTTCAAGTGTTTATGCTTGTCGGATTGAATTCAAAACCTGACATTGAGTTGAATGAAATATAAAATATGCAAAGTATTTCGAGTACCGTGCAGGTCGTCTGCTGCACCTACATTTTCAGAGGTAGAGGTCTGAGCTTTTTCACGCTCATCATCGTTGGCCCGTAGACGACAATGCCAACGTCTCCGCGAGTTCGTGAAGTTTATTAATAGACTACCGGCGTTAGCAGCGAGACATTGATAAATTGACACTACCTGCTATTGTCGTGCTCCAAGTGTCACTTTTGCTTCATAAAGTTCGAACAAACACACTCGAAAATTCGCTCTTTTTACATCGTTAAAACATTGTCGTTAAGTCTCAACACAACCACCTGGCCTTACCGATTTTTCCCATACAAACAACAACGAAAAGTTTCTCTGAATCAAAAATTTCAATTGAAATAGAATGTTAAAAATAGAATTTCATTACAGCTTTTTTCAGGCGCACTTATTTAGCAAAATTGGTCTCAGCCTCTTTCGCGCATGGTTGTTCATAATCAGCCCCATCAAAAAAGTATGAGCGACTTTGATCTTTTCTAATGGCACAGCACGCAGACTGTTGGTCTTAGCCACGCTTTTGAATAAGCTCGAAGCTTTTAAAAAGAAATGCGTCGCGCCTCTGGCGGCATATATTTATGGCTTTGCGCTCGTGTTCCGATATACACAACACGATTATGCAATTACCGATCTCTTCTTCAAGGTTGCTAATCCTGTAGGCCACCACTCAACGGTCCAGATCATACGTACGCTCCTTTGCGGTCCAATCAACTTAGTTCCGCGACCAAAAAAGTTTTTATGTCGGTCTCGCAAAAACTTTGAGTGCGAGACGTTATTGTGGTAAGTATGTCTGTACTCCTGCCTTTTCAAATGACTCTATTCTCCGACTGCTTTCTACACGGCAAATATATTCGAACTTTCATGATCCCTCCTTAAATCATATTATTAACCGCAAAGTACTTCTAGAACCACTTTTATGAATGGGTGACCAACGCTCGGTATCGTCTTCGTACCGTGAAGGTGTCACGACCCAGCTTAACTACCTTAAAACACATATATTTCTTTGAGACATTCCATTCGCCAAGTACATTACGAGGCTTCAAAAATTGGTTTTAATCTTGTCCCGAAAAATAACAATTTACACATCCTCGAATCCAACGAATACTTTTAACTTTGTACTATTTTGCAATTTTTTAAAATTCTCCAATTGTTCTATGAAAAAAAAATTCTCTCGTTAACTTTACCGGCTGAACTGGAAGTGCAATGGTTCTAATCAGTTATAACTGTTGTTCCGCAAATGTTTTCTGATTCGCTCAGAGTTACGTCACAGCAACTCGTATCCCTGAAAAAATGAAAGAAAAAAAAACTGAAGAAAAAGCGAAAAAAAGTGGTTAGCAAAGCTTCGGGGCAGAAGATAAATTGGCGCTGGGGAGAAAACACCTCCCGCAGGATGCAGTTATGCACCTCTAGCGTCGCGGTTGATTGTGCAGAGGCATAAGCGTATCGTGCTGATAAAGTCAATGCAATATGTAACGAAGTGGTAAGAAGTTGCACTGCTTGTGTGCATCGGATTTCCCGTCGGCCAGATGCGTCTGATGCCGCCGCGCACGTACGTGTTTGCGTGGGTGAGCGTACGTGGCTCTGCAAGACGCACTGCTTATCTCCTCGCGATGCAACTTAATGAAATTAGTCGGTCGTTAGTCCCGCATAATCGGCCGACTGTGAGCGTCTCTCTGCGCGCAATTCGATTTCCCAAATAACGTCAGTTAAGCGAACGAGAATTATTGTTATAGAGTTTATTTAATATTGACTGATAACTTCATTTTTTCCCGACGATGAAATTGTAATTACCCGTTCTAAATGGGTATTATAGACTGGTTTGTTTCGCTCTAATCTCATTAAATTCTGCTAATGCGAATCCTATAAATAAGATACAACAAGTTAAACGTGCAATTATGGGCGTTTAAATTCGGACTATTTTTTTTCAACTAATTCTTAGATTGAATTCCATTTTGGAATCGAAAATTGTTATAAATCTGCATAAATGAGCAATTAATAACAAGCTAATATTTGTTATACTTGACGTTTGAACTTTACAAAGTTGCAGAATTCTTAATCGGACGAAATTTATGAAGTTGGAAGAAATAGTAGCGAAACAGACAGAAAAATATCCAGAGTGTTGTGCAGGAACTTATTTTGTAACTGGCAGTAAATTAATATCTCTAGAGCAGTGCATTAAATCACGATCCACACTCGCTGAACCGATTCGAAATAATTAATCGATCTAAAATTCAAAGCTAGTCGAAATTTCTGCCACGAAGGAGTTGTTTAAATTATTATCAAACGCAAAGAACCAAGCACAGCCTAATGATAGAGAAATTATTCAATTACTCGCGATTCACGCTACCGGAGATTGTTGGCATGGAAAAAATTCTTTTTTAATTGAATGAGTTTAATCACGCGGTAAAGTACAGTAGCGGAACTCACCAGCAAGCAATCTGCCTTATTAGACACACTTGTCGTTCTTGTGCCACAGTGTTAAGATAAGTGCATGGAATCAGTTACACCTTTTTTTCGACCACAAAAAAGTGTACGCCAAAAGTTAACGGCAAAAAGCAGCTTGCAAAATTTCGGCACTTTTGCAATTTGACACTCTGGTACTTTTTGCTGAACCGACAACCGATATACCTTTCACTGGTTCGGATGTCTTCTGATCTCGGTTCTAGCTTTACATCTAGATTTTTTGCATGAGTGACAGAGATAAGCAGCTAATTGAAATGACAGCACGTGTTCAAAGTTGACGAAAGGATTTAAACGAGGATTATCCCAATGGAATTTCTGATTTTTACCGATCTCTGCGACTTTTTTCCAGGTTGCAAATATCTGTTCTGAGAATTGTTTATTGATCGTTGAAAACTATCAAGAAGAAGTAACGACGAAAATTGTAATGATTTGTTATAGGAAAATCAATTAAATATGATTGCATGAATTATGTAAGAAAGTTTAACTTTCACTTATACAATGTGGTTGTAGATCTGGAGACGAAAAAAATGTCGAATTGTTATTGATTGTTTAATTAAATCGTTAGCCATTGACAATAAATAAAGGAGGAAGTTTTTTTCGTCTTCTCCTTAATCGTTGCTATTAATAAGTATTATGTAGCATAAATTTATGTGATACACTCGAAGCGATCGGATCTATTTCAAGGATTTAATATGGTTATCGGTTCGCTTTCAGATACCGGTCGCAACTGTTTTTTCGAGTGTCTTCGTGCGAGATGCAGACGAGTTGCGAAAAACCAGATGACTCCTCGTTTAGCACAATAAAAAACAGCTTCTTTAAATTTCAAAACAAACATTCGACACACTTCCGATTCGTATTTGTTGACTCAAGACTGTTCTCTGAGTCAATGTTTGCTTATCTAATATAAAAAAATCAGCCATTCATCTTGTCATTTTTGTTATCCGATCTAAGCAAATACTCGTTTAACAAAAAAAAGTCCAATTCTTCAATACTTCTTCCTTTTCTCCCTATACTTTCCATATGAAAATTTAATTATCACCATAGTTTCAAGTAGAATCACAATTTCGTTGCAGGCAAATAACGGTAAGCGACGATAATTATTTTTAATTCCTACTAATTTTGCGAACGAGTTAGAAATAAAACAACCCGCGTGTGATTACGTATCGCAGTCGATCGGCTTTGAAAAAAAAATCTTTAATGAACTTGCATGTTTCGTGTTAGAACTAATGATTAAAATGTTTACAAACATGACCAGTTGCTGGTTGATAAAATAGTTTAATTAAATTTTCGCAGACACACGACGTTGTGCAAAAGTAAATGAGAGAAATTTGTCGCGCGTCTGATAGGAAGCGATCGATCTCACGTCAATTAATTAACGCCGATTATCATGCAGGCGTTTAAACGCATTATTTATGTACAAAAAACCGGCAGTCCGGCGAAAGTGTTGGGCTGCGAAAGTCGGCGACACCAGAAACCGATTGAAATCTAACGAAATCGTACGTCATTGTCTCGCCGATGCGACCCCCTCGGACTGTAATTTCAGCCGGCGTTAAATATTGAATTCGCCGTTGCATCAGCATGATAAAGAAATCGAATTTTTTCCGTTATTTACGACGCTGAAGTAATCAGACCTCCACGTGGCTATTAGCATGCAAATTCGCTTATTTAAAAGCACGAATATTTGCGAATTGACCGATACAAACAAGACACGATTTCACGCGAAACGCTTAATAAAATGTTGACAGAGTCTATGAATAAACATAACTTAAATATCACATCTATTTTAAAAGCCCCGAGTCAAATAATGTCGGACGATTAAATTGTCAACATCGTTTTCTGCCGGAGAACATGTGTACCTTATCGGTTTCCACACTTGGTTTGATTAATTGAAAAACCGCAGATTCTTATACTTGCATCTGATATGAATGAACGTAAATGTTACGCATTTGAAGAAAAACGCACGAGGTCACATGTATGATTTATAAAGCCATAAACGTTATAGAAAAGTTAAGAATTTATTATACAAAAATAATTTATCAAGAATATACGATTTTTTCGGCTCTTACATAAAGTGATTCACGGAGTAATTTATTAATGCAGAATAAATGCAGCGAGTGAAAAAAAAATCCGCTACTCGAGAAGTGTCTACACCATTATCTTACATAAGAGCTAATCTTATCGCGAGATTAGCTTATATCCCATGACAAAATGGATTTTCCAAACACTCGGTTTGTTCAAACAATTGTTGAGTGCACAAGTGGGTGCTCACCGCGTTATTAATGTCCGCCTGCATAGAGCTGTTCTCCTCAGCGTTTGAGTACTCGTCATAATCAGGCTCCTTTGTGTGCACAGACTCGTTCCTCTTCCGGTCATCGATGATCACTTGGCTCTGCACGGGACCGCTCGCAGCGACACTTTTCACCATGCCCTTCGCGCTTGCGTTCAACGACGCGTCGTACTGCAAATTTCCATAAACATCTCGCTTCAAATACTTGGCAATGTCCAAGTCCTTCTTGGAGGTCCTCGGGGTCGTGGGATCACCCAAGGTCAGCCTCTTGATGATGTCATCGAAGGTCCTCAGCGGCGCCTTCTCCTGCTCATCCTCGTCATAATCGTCCTCCTCCTCGTCCGCGTCTCTCCACAGCTCGTTCTCTTCCTCCGGATCGTTATCACTGTTCAAATAGTCCTCCTCCTCTTCCTCCTCCTCCCATCGGTTCCTCCTCCTCGAGCCCACCGACGAACTCGAGTTCGACCAGAACTTCCGTTTTCGCGACTCCGACCTTGAGATGTAATCCAGAAGCCGTTTCAGTGTCTGTTCCTCCTCGTCGTAGTTCCTGTGCTTGCGGTAGCTGTTCTTCTTAGCGACCTCGTGGTGGTAGCGCCTCGGTTCGTGGTAGCCTCTGTATTTGCGGCTCTTGTCGTACCGACTTTGGTAGTGACTCTTCCTCCTGGGGGTCTCTTCCTGGACGCGATGCTGCCATCGCCGGCTAGACCGCCCGGGAGACCGGTTCGGGCCCCGCCGTTTCGGATAGTAAACGTAGTCGTCGTCCTCGGAGGACTCGTCCTCGTCCGAGTCGGTCCAGTCGTCGTAATCGTCGGTCGGGCGTCGCTGGTGGACCCACCGCGACGGCGACTCGTGCTGGTGTCTGTGCCTGTGTCTCACATCTTTGCGGCTCTCCTGGTGCCAGTACCTGCCCTCGCTCGAAACGAGTTGGCTAACCACGAGCACCAACAGCCAAACTGGCGCTCTCATCTTCGTCCTCGTCCGCGACAACCGATCACATCATCTCAGCTCTGCGTCTCACTCGACGACATCTGTAGCCCGAACCCTGGGCCAGACTCCCTGGCTCATCTACAACTATCTCGTCTCGCACCATCAAAAGTCAAGACTAGTTTCTTCGATGGATCCACAAAAGACAAGAATTATCGGTTGAAAAAAAAAATTTTTGCAAACACAAAAAGAAGTGCACTTGTATCGAATTTTGGGGTTGGAACAGTTGGACGAGAATTTTCGGAGCAACGGTTTGCCGGGTTTTGCCGGAGGTCGTGCTGTCATACGCATGCACCGGTGCCGGTTTTTCGCGCCCAAGATTCGCGCGGAAGAGCGTCCAATCGTATCGCGTTCCGAATGTCGCGGGCGACTGAGCCTGCGTCTATTACTGCTGAAGAGAATACGGGACACAGGGCGCATGCGTGCAGCATATAACAAGCTCCCTTCCTCTCTCTCACGTTTGGCAAGTCCCGTGTAAGAGCGCAATGCAAGCGGCATTGTCGGATGATGCTCACTTGCGGCATGTCGACAGGTGTTTTGCAAAAATCACACGACCATTTTCAAGCCAGCAACTTTGCTTTTTTACTTTGTAGCTGAGCTTTGGTAACATGACTCGTTGATACCCTCGGTGTTTCGCATCGGAGGTGTTACTGCGCCACGTCCAGGAAGGTTTACGATCGGTTCACTGTTTTCTGATAACGCACAGGGTATTCCGTGGCCTTAAGGGATGTAGACAAACAAATTATTGTGCTGTTAAGTTTGTGCAATTTCGTATACTTATGGTGTTGGGATTTATCTCATACTAGTTTATTGTAAAATATTTTGGTTTTCGTTTGCGAATAAAAAGTCAAATTCATGTTTTAGGTTCTGGAATTAATGGCCATTTCTAATAGGATTAAGGGTCCTATTTTACAAAACGATAGGGACAAGTTTCTACAGCGGTCTCAAAGTCACCTTGGATGATATTTGCAAAAGTTGATTCTGTGAACAGAGAAAAAACTTCTAATGGTTCATGGAGCTTATTGAGTGATGTTTTAGATAGATGTGTATCATACAATGTAATGGAAAAAAGTCATAGATCAAAATTATTGTAAAAGAAAAATACGTTATCCTGTTTCTGTCACTTACCATTCATTTGATACTAACTTTAATACATTGAGATGTTGTAAATCGATGTGACAGTCGACAAATTTTTGGTGAAAATGTTTGGTAATGTATTTTCTAGAGATATTGATAAGTTATCAAAAATTGCAAGTATAGAATTGACAGAATTCAAGGTCAAATTTGAGAATACAAACTTTCAATAAACATTATTTAAATAATTGAGAATCATGTCTTTCGAATTCTGCAAAGAACCAAAAAGGACTGAACTGATCGGACGAATTGGCTTCTGTTTCATAGTTTCATAGCATCTATTCACAACGACCGTAATTCATTCGTTTTGAGGACAGCTATAAAATCCGAACACGTGTAAAGCCATCCCAACAGGCCTCTTTTCCTTTCAGAATTTTGGCACAAGGAATCCGCATGCTTAAGCACTGTCATAAAAGACTCAGTTTTGGGATTGTCATAAAAGAATCATATTCAGAAGCCGCTCCTATTATCGCATAGAGAGCCGTCCAAAAATGAAACATCGTGTAGGGTAATTGGACGCTCAGCGTCAATGCATCGGTAGCGCGCGTCAAATCACAGAAGAGCAGATGAATCGGAACAACGACAGCTGCGCGTGGTCGCGTGGCGTAGGTATATCTGCTTCCTACAAATACCAAGAAATAATATTTGCGAACGCCCACGTCAACGAAACAATGCGACAAAATAAAACTCCCGGGGAGCGAGCAAGCAAAGGCAACACGGAATATCGCGCGGCGAAAAATAGGATGCTGAAGTTTACAAACCAGTTTTCGAACGTGCAAATATCGTAAATTCAGGACGGGCTTCCATTGTTTCTGAATGAAGGTGCAGAAATGAATGAGTGTCCGTACTGTAATATAACAAATCGTTATCGACACTTTCAATCACGCTGAATTTCTGCTGGTCCTAATGTTTGTCTTGGCCGAAAGATGCGAGTGACTTTTAAACGTTTTGATAGACCAGGAAAGTAAACAATCGGTATCATTTTGAATGTCGGGATGGAAATGAATGAGTTATTGCAAGAGGTGATAAATTAATTAAGATTTACTTAATGGATTCTTATTAATTCAACAGTATTGACGCTGATTACACTTATCAGTGTTATTTGCAACAGAGTTATCGTCGGTGCAGTGATGGAGGATATTAAGTTACGAGATTATTTATTTGTTTCGCCGGTGATTGGATGATTCATGATTTTTTTTTCATTTTATTGTTTGCTCATTAGTGATTCATCGTAAAGATATTGGTTTAATAATTACGTTTTTGCGGTCCTTTTTATGATCAATTTTTTTTCAAGATCGTGATGTGAGTCGATTGGTATGTTTATTTATTTACATTGTAAAATGTGTGTCTCATTTCCTCTTCTGTTAGAGCTCAACTCATTTACTAACAAACAACTTATTTTTACACTTAAAAATTGAAATAAACTGTGCTAGCTCAAAAACGTCGTACAATAAGAAATTTTTGAAATATTTTTAAGTTTGAGTTACTAAATTGGAACATTCAGGATTTTATATTAACCTGGGTCAATAATTCGAACTGACCTTCTGTTGATTGAAGTTTACCATGTTGAATTTCAAGGTGTGTTGTAGGGATAGAAATCACTTTCCATGCATTAAATCTAGAGACGAATCACTGTGACAGCCTAACTGTAACCTTTCTTTTTTACAAACTGATTGCCATACAAGACCTCACGCATGGCTGTGCGATTGAGATGTCAAGTTGAGTTGATGTTCAGTCCATTATCAACACGCGAGGAATCGGAGATCATCGAAATGTAAACAGAGAAAAGTGCACAGATGTAAAAGTTCAATAATCAATTAAAAATCGAGTGACTATTCGGGTTTGCAATTTGTTACCAACTGTTTTTCTCTTTGTTGATTTTCAATTGTTTCAGAATTTTGACATTCGACTTTAGTAAAATAAATGAAGTTTTGTTTATTTTTCAGCAGATTTTACATTTTTAAATTGAAATCGGATTGAATTTAGATCCAATATTCACATTGAACTTTTCTAAAGCTATCATTCTCATCACGAGTTAGCGTTTCTACAAAACAAACATTAGCCGAGGTCAACATTTTTTTTTATTTAGAAAATGAAATTGACGACTATCAAATTGTCTTGTAGATACTTAACGACTAGTCAATACGCGGCTCGAATATAAAGACATTTGCGATTGGCACGCTGACAATCGCGTGACTGGCCATTCAGTGTATGTTGGATTTGTATAAAGTGCAGTTTTCTTTTCTGATTAACGCAAAAAGACGATGAATAACGTTAACAAGGAATCGTTAAAAACGTGCCATTACCAACGGTAATGCAAACATAGTTGTGCCACTAATATATAATGAAAACATGAAAATTTGATTGGAACGCGCTTTTGCAGTGAAATTAATTTTGTCAATAATTGCTCAACTAAAATAATAATTTGAAAAGAAAAATTAGTTTTCTTGTTGAAACAATTTCACGTTTGCGATTTTGCATGACGAGTAGCGAGATGTTTTGTGTCTCATCTGTGAAATTTTTTGTAAACGAATACAACGAAAGTCTAATCTTCAAATCATCACGTTTGACCCGGCAGAAGAAATACAACTTTGGCACCATGAAATTATGTTCCATTCTTCCCTTTATCTCATCGCGAGGTTTTTTGCCCGACCGCACAATGTGAAGAACAAAAAAATACAGTGCGTGACAAATTGTTCGTATCAAATCGTTTGTTTTACACATTTAATAACTTGCATTGTTAGAAAAATAGTAAATAAACGAAACTTCATACCTTTCAGTGAATATAAAATGGGTATTTAATTGAAGTTAATAAACAATATTCTATAACTTCTTCGACAACAAAGTAGACATCATTTTGTGCAAGATTTTCTGCATTTTATTACGCATTTTATATACAAACTGTTGACTTTCGAATTCTATTGGCTTATTTATGCTGTGTACAGTTCACTTGAACTATAAATTGTTAAAGCGTGTATTGTATACAACACTATCTATTGAAATTTTTAAATATATTCAGCATCACGTAATACACGAGAAATCATTTGATTCGAGACTTATACGTGCATCGACCGCCAACCTTGAAACATTTTCCTACGAATTTCTTCTGAAAGCGTCTTGCATTGATCTTGAACCCTGCATCTGACGGACTTGCAGGTATCCAAACACAAAAACATCTTCAACTCTGTGCCAAAACGTATCTCGATACACAGTAACTAAAATGAAACGACGAAATTAAATTGCGAAAGAAAACTAATTTAAAAAAAAACATTTGTGATTTTAAATGAAATTCATTGTTGTTAAGAAATTACAATTTTCCTTGTATATTAATTTATTGGATCAACATAAAAATATTTGCTTGTGACGAGCTAATAACAGTTCATTGCAACCTCATTTTTGTTCTTTTTTATTCCTACCGGACGATTTTATGACATTTCATAAAGAACTTTTCATTATAGGAAAGAAAAGTATTGGACATTGAGATTGAAAAGAATAAAAACGAAAAATGAACCACATATCGTTCACAAATGATGTCTTTATTGTATACTTTATCAAACGCAATGAATGGATGCACGTAAGATTCATTACATTTACGGTAAAACCCTTTTAGTTTCATAACACGTCGCGCAAAAATAACATCAGCGTATCCGCAGTGTTTTTTAACAATCCTAAATACTTTATCGTTAATAATAACAAACTATGGAAAAGTTTCTAAGGACTATTTCATTATGTGCTATCAAAGCAGGTTTGAATGTTTAAGTCATTCTAAATTTTTGTTTCTCATATTTCTATTTATTTATTTTTTTTTCAATTTCTTCATTTATTTTCCTTTTTTTTTACTTTTTCCATTTTTTGATTCGCAGATAGCTCGCACTAACACAGGCATAAGTCAACGTATGTGAAACTGTCAAAAAATTACAATTAATTCTGATATGTCTCGTCCTTTACTAAAAAATCATCCACGAAAAAAACAACAAAATGTCAATGAAAACTGCTCACGAAACGAAACTGACGACAAGAAACATTAAGTAAAAATCAACTTCGCAAATTTCCTCCAAATGTTCTTCGTTCCATCGGAACTTATAATAATTGTCTGGATATTAAAGCATCATCAAATCAAGCTCACGGGTCGTGATAACAATGTTTATAACTTTCGTAGAGACAGAATTTACGTATAACAATATTGTTTTCCACGCGAATGTAGACGTTCTATATCAAACACCGTAATTGCATAATGCTCGCAGAGATCGTTATCAATGCCTATGCGAAATTTTCTTAAGGCTCTACGTACTTTTTTTTGTTTTTTTTTCGTCTTCCCGACGCTGAGGTTCGCTTACATCATTACGAATACAATCATTTTTTTTCTGTTCAACACTGCGCGATTCTTCGGGCTTCACGTGCGACGTTCTATTAACATTAATGAATGTAAATATTGGATTTTCTATAATTAGTTGAACAGCGACGCAGAATTGACATCGAATGTTACATCGAAGCGTCATACGCAGTGGTAAAAGCTCTGTGTTGTTCGAGGTAGAAGTCTTGTCGCAAGTTTCCGCCTGACTGACGACACCGAGAGGGAAACCGACATGACATTCGAAACTGCGTCGACTATCAGCGCTTGTGATCGTACCCCTGCGACTACCCCTAACTGAATTCGCTAACTTGATATCTGTTTTATTTCATTTTCACTTCTTTCTTCTTCTCCAAAATTAAGTCACGGCGTCATCTACAGAGTAGAATTTAGCGCTACACCTCTACGATTGTTTATGATCTTTCTACCCTCCTCTACTTCTAAAATTGTCGAAAAATTTAAAGGTTTCCAAAAAATCCACTATGGAAATCGTGGACTCGCTAAATTCGTGAATGTTCATCTTGTTCACAGGTTCTACCGTGTTATTTTTAATCTTTGCTTTTAATCTGTTGATTTTAAATTGATGCAAAACAGGTACCGAATCACAAACGAAGAACACAGCTTCCAATGCCAATGAAACTAAAATCCCTTACACTTGAGATCGCCTGGAAAGAACCGATAAGTGCAAAGACATTGTCTCGAATGGAAGATAACAATAAACTTCGGGACTCGGCGCAAGAGAAAAGTAGACCTGAAATTGCGTCGGTACACCGAGACCCGACTGCAGGTGTGTATAACTCGCGTCGTTCGTTGCGACCGACAGGTGGAGTTAACGGTCGGTCCAGGAACTTCTTGTTGAGAGGGTCGATAACGCGGGACTGCAAAAGTTCGAAGGTCGTACAACATTTGCCTATTGGAGAAATACCGCACGATCAGATCAAATGAACAAACAAGACGACTCTCAATGTACACCACAAACGATTTTGATACAAAAACGCATGACTCTTAATTATACTTTACAAACGAAAACGAAAAGGTCTCAAATACGACATGTACATTTTGAGCGGTCGCGTTGACAATGTTTCTATTTGTCCCTTCGAGTTGGTCCTTGGACTTATCCCGAGATGATTTTGGTGGCCATGAAGCAAAACAGAATTGAGCTCATCACGCCCAATGAGGTCCTTAAGTCCGCAGCGCCGTTGAGTTGCAACTTCGCCTCCAGATCTGCTGGCACGTCAACGAACACCTTGTTTAGACCAATGCTCTTGATCATCTCAGACAATTTCGTGGCATCCACAGTGTCGTTCTGAGAGGACCAGACGGTTATTGTTGTGTTCTCGGAGTTCTTCGTGAGTAGCTCAACGTCATCCAAATTCGTCAGCGCCAATAATCCTGCTCTCATTGCATATGTCACTGAGTGGTTTTTGTTCACAACACTGTTCACAGTCTTGAGCATTTCGTCAATGTGCTCCTTGTTGTACTTTGCATCAGTTGATGTTGAAGGTCCGGTTCTGGAATCCGACAATGACATTTTAGAAAATTCGTCCTAAGGCGTCTTTACATTCAAACTTATAACAAACTAATTAACTTCAGTTTTTGACAAACAATGCAGATTATATGCATAGAAAGGATCGTTAACTGGTTTTTTTAAGCCATAGAAAATGAACACAAATGATAAAGAAAGATAGCAAATTAAAATTGTTGTCAAGGTTTGAACAGTTTTTTAATTACTTCGTTGTCCAGCCGAGAGACAAAGTACTTCCAGGAAGAACAGTCTTAGCCTCTTTGAGGAACTTCTCTTTTTCCACAGGTTCTGCACCATCAGCAAGAGGTCCTTTGAGGATGTCTGCGTTTAGCCAGACTGGAACTTTGATCTGAAAAAATATGGATAAGTTATGGGTGTCAAAATTGTCCTTTTTTGTGTGAATAAATTGTGTAGAATAAATTGTGAAAAAAAAAACTTTTCGATTGCATCAACTGTTATAAATTTATCACTACATTTCAGGTACTATTTCATCATTTTGTATAAAAATTTAATTAAAACACTTTGAATTAATGTTAACTCTGTTAATGTTAATGAAATATAAATCTTACCTCGGATTTCTTCAAAGCTTCAACACTAGCATTGAAAGCGTCAAACGATTTGAAATCTAGTTTGATGCCTTTCTTGTTATTTTCCTTAACCATTTTAAGAAATTCTTCCAGAGTCAAATCGCTGGTGGTTGCGGGAGGGTGTGCCATAATAGGCTTTTTGGCCACAGGGTCATAGCTGACATCCGCTTCTATCATATGCACATCTGTGAAAAAGAGAAAAAATGTAAGTTCCAGGTCACGTGTGCTCTCTCCGAGTATATTGATCATCTTTAAAGAGGCTGGATTCTAATGATGCCGCTAAAAGCTTCTCTCCGAGTGGTTCTTAAAAAACCTTCGAATAAATTGAATTCATTTAAATAACAAATGACATCTACCAAACATCTTGAACTTGTATTCAATCACAAAGGACATGAATGTCATTAACAACAAAAATGATAAAAAACCCCAGAAAAATTTCAAATCTCCACATTCAATGTCAAATCTCCACATTTTAAAACTCATTTCACAATATTCCAAATAGTTTGCAAAATCTATTTTCGTTCCGATAGTTCATTTGTGATGAGAAAAAAAGTGCTAGAGATTTGAAACTCTGTTGGTTCGTTAGTAACAAGGTAGAATTTGCGAAAGTAAGGGAAACGTAAAAGTCGTCCACAAAAGCTAACGACAATTCGGTGCTTTTTGGTGGACATTTTGTTGCGGGTCAAGGACGACTTAGAAGACATCCGAGGTCGCTATTGATTGTCGCGGTAGCAGCGATACTTACCCGAATGCAGAGCCTCGTCCAGCAGCTTCTTGCTGTTGACAGCGTGCTTCCATTTGATTTGTGTCAAATTTTTCTCCACATCCGGCCAGAAGGTCGTCACTGTCGGGACCTCCATGTTGGCACTCATGGCGGTTTCTAAAAAAAAGTCAAACAACCATCAATATTTCTAGTCTCACATTGACCTCTACGTGCGCTCATGCATTTGCACCTATCGATTCGTCCTTAGCTAATCGCATCGCTCACAATTTCACAGTAGAAATAAATTTCTAATTCATTAACGTATAAATTAGTCGGGGGATTAAATTTAGATTCCTCGTTATAATTTCAATGTTATTTGTCCAACGACCTAAAAGTAGTGCACGGTCATCAGTGAACCATTGCCTGTTACGTTCGCATTGAACGAAAAGAAAAATAACTCTCACGTTATGACAAAGTTCCATAAGAATGCACCGCACAGTGGCTGGAATTTCCGATGAAACTTTTCGATCGATCGAAATATCAGTGCCTCGTTGCAATTTAATGGGTGCTTGTTTTCCAAGATACGACGAGCTTCTCATTTTGATAATGTGTCTTTTTTTGTACTTTTTCGTTTTGGCTCAATTACTCTTTTTATGACGCTATCAAAAAACGAGAAATCTGTCGAAAGATGGTAACGATTGACGTGTTAGTTATTGTAAATAGTTTTTCAATTCTGCAATTCGATACAGAAGAAACGTCCAACTCAATTTAGCACGAATCTTTCAAATCGTTTCCGCGATCATGTTTGGTCCAATTTTTTGTTCGAGAAGTCGCGAAGTTGTTTTTTATTGTCATAAAATGGAACTGACTCTCGGTAACAACACGCAAGAAAACGATGATAACAATGTCGAAAACTTATTGGGAACAAGTTCGCGAGCGTTGCGTCACGGTTATATTTTATATAACCAGGTTAATGTATACACAATTATCTGTCTTCGATAGCTTTTTTCCCGTCAGCACAATGTTTGTAGCGGCATAACAGGTGTACCTTTTTTATTTCTGTTTGTTTTATAAAATAACGAACAAAAATTTTACAATCGTTATTGCACTTTTCCGATATCTTTTTAACTCTTTTCGTTTGACATACCTGGCATGTCTTGAGAACATAACCTAAAAATTTTTATTCTTTTTTATGTTGTTAGAGCAAGTCGTCTGTTAGAATGTGTTATGACTTTTTCATTTTAATCTTGTTGGTCTACAATAACTCGGCCTAGCGTCGGCTTAGTGCTACTTCCGGTTCGCTAGTCAGGGACAAAGTTTACGTTGAGTTTCATACCTGCATGTTTACATATGCACTTAGCAAATTTGAAAGAAAAGTTAGAGACAATACGAAATTTGCATGATAAAATCCGGGAAGAAATAAAGGATGTAAGTATTGTTTTTCCTTACTTTCGAAGTAGAGTAAAATAAGAAGACGAAAAAACAGCGACCACGGTCAACACTAGCCGATTCTACAATCGATAATGTGTCCGAGTACTGCCGGTTGCATACAATCTCATTTAGTTGACATTCTCAGACGAGAGTTTCGAAGTTATTAACAAATTTTGTTTTGGAAAGCAAAAAAAAATTTACTAAATTCTCGAGGATTTACGTTTTCAATTCATAAAACATATTTTTGCATAAAAATAAAAGCGCATCGAAAAAATATATAAACAAAATTCAATTTAGTTGATTTTAATTTATTCGCTGACCGATAATATTATCAACGTTTTAGCAGCAATTGTACTTATGTAAATTTCGTAGATTTCATTGCTAGTTAGCGATTTGTTTTTAACTTGAACAATGATAAATTCGATTATGCATGCAAAAATTAAACGATACTTTATATTTTATGTTTAAATCACTGGTCGTTCTTGAACACGTCGTTTGGTCAGAAAATCGGTTGAAAATCAATTGATGTACGTGAATGAGAATCGCAAATTCGTGAATGGTTATAGCGCTGCTCCTAATAACGCTAAAAGCTACCTCGCATCATCCTTCACATTTCATTCATGTTCTCAAAATAACTACTGAAAACTGTTAAACATTCAAAAACCATTTCAGAGCAGCAAAAATGAGAAAACAGTTTAAAACTTTTTAAATCAACGGATTTACATAAAATGTTATTTTCCTTTTGATAAATATGAAAAAAATGGAAAACAGGATTTCGTATTAACATTCATAGGATTATGTTTAAAAAGGCGAAACTTCCACGTAACCATAATGCGAATTTTCTGAAAAAAAGGAACGCTCCATTGATGCGCACTGTGCAGTTGAGCACGACGCTTTCAATGATCATCGAAATATAAATAATACGTCTGAATTGGATAGATTTCGTAATTAAACATTGTTTAATTCTCTTTTGAGTCGTACACCATATCTTTGTACGATGACGTAATCCGTATAGAAATAATTTCACGTTTAATAAAAAAAATGTAAAGCCGAAACCTGAATTTTCTTTTCACTCAGTTAGTACCACTCAAAACAAGGAGCGCGAAAGACTGGCTGAGGTAACTGCAAGTTCGTATAACAATGCCCATAAACCCTATTGTACGAGTACAATAAATCCGTTTCAGCACCTCATAGTCACTATGATATGCTTTAAACACTTTATTCCTTTATTTCGTACGCATTTCTGTCCTGTGTAATTTTTTTGCAAATTTTCTTTCAAGGACAATTCATTTTCATCATGAACTATAATTAAGTAACGAAATTTTTTCGTTTAGACTGAATTTTGAAGAAAATGAAAACGTTACGGACACCCAGATTTAAATATTCAAATGACAGACAATTCACAGAACGGACGTATGGAGAATTCGATTTGCGTCGAGCAAAATAACATATTCTATTGTTGCGTTTCTATTAGCACTCGTTCGACGTTGAGTTGGACAGTTGAGTTTTTTCCTTGGTGAAAATACGTGTGTTTGAATGAATATGGGCCTTCGTCCTGATAACAGAAAACGTGAAACAAAAAGTGCTTTTTGTTTGGCCGTGTAACAATAAGATTTGAGTTCAATTTATTTGCATTCGTTCGGACGAGTCGCTGTGATAATTTACGAGTTTAATATTATTGAAACTTAAGAAACATCAATAAACCAAGACAATTAGTTACAAAACAATTTAGTTGGTCGACGTTAACTAACGTTGTGTTCGGTATGCGGTGACGAGGAAACTCGTTATGTAGGTGGTTGAAATATATAAATATTGCTCGTTGTGGTGTAGCGAGGGCAAACGTTATGAAGGCGCTCAAAGTTGCTTTCTATATTGTGTGTTCCAGTTGTGGAAAGCACATTGTTTATTGCACAGAATATGATTACTCAAAAACCGTTCATAATTTTCAAGAACAAAAGTTTTCAAAAATGAATCATGTTTCAATTCAGGTTGTAACAAAAGAAGGAAACATTTTTTCAAGTCGAAAAAAATGTTACCAAAAATATTCAACTTCGTGACTCATTGATTTGAATTTCACTCGCTGCTTTTGGTTTTTGTCGTACGTGAGAAGTAATTGAAGAATGCCAAACACGTGCAAGACTTTGCAAACGTACACGCCAGACGTTATTTTTCTCATATCAGTCTCAGATTGACAGGAATGTTTTGAGTTAACACAAAATTAGGTCGGTGAATTTACGAGCAAACTTATGTGTGTCCATTCATCATTGTTTATAACAATTTATGTGCGAAACGATAGTTCGTTTACCGTGCGAAGTGACAAATAGAGCGTAGTCAATCGTTCGCGTACTTAATTTTTGCAAACGTTCACCTGCGCGCGTTCAGAGTGCAACAGAGACTTGATAGCACGTCGATTTATCAACGCAAAGAGTAAACGAAAAAAAGATCTGGTTCCACACAATGTTTGACGATACACAGTGTAACGATAACAAAGTCGAGTCAATAAAGTAGCTGTACAAAATGTGCACACACTCACGGCTTTTTAATCATTTTTTTTTTCTTATGAACTGTGAGAAGCTTTTACGATCATATTAAAGTTTCAATGAAAAGGATAAAGCCGTAATTGACGCGCTAAAAATATCGTTCCTGCGTTTCCGCGATGAAAAATTATGTCACAATTGTTTTTTATAAAAATGAGACGTCACTATTTTTTCAATCATGATTTTTTACTGAAACATTCATGAAAGCAAAATATTGAACGAAATTAAAACTTTTTTTTGCATTAAAACATTGTGATTCCGTAATTAAATTGAGTTATCATCATTCTTTGCGGTGATTGCAAACGAATTAATTATTCCGACTGTGCACTGAGAAATGTTCGGAATCTTTGTGACATTCTTCGATTGGAAGTAATTAAGCAGTATTGAACAACTGAACAACGCAAAACGAGGAATTATCAATAACTATAAATAGAAAGAAGTATCAATTTTGCAAAACATGTTTTGAATGTTAGTCACAGTGACTTTATGTGTTAATAGAAATTGCATATTTTAGGATGATGATAGGAAAGAATTCCAAAAAGGGATGACACGTTCCGGTGATATTCGAATATGTGGTTTAAATAAATGACAGGTGGGACAAACTATAATTGAAATTCAAATACTCAGTGAATCGGAGTAACAATTATTCATACAATTTTACTTGTTCAGCTGCACCGGAACTTGAACGTCAAAAATTCATTGAATTCAGTACGTTATGACATTTTAAAATAAAAACTTGAATTGCCTACAATATTTGTCCCTTCGGTCAACGTTTGTCTCCCACTTAATTATCTTTTGTAAACAATTTAGGGTCATCAGTATCAGAGTGTTTACATTGAACGATAAAAACTGATATTTAACCAGAGTGAAAAAAAAATATCTAAAAACGATCAGATAAAACAGATTTTAGCAAATAGAAGAAAGTAGATTATCAAGAAAGAATTGATACAAAAAAATGTTAGTTCCGATTTTGGAAGTAGTGAAATTTGAAAATTGCATGGGTCGCAGTAGCGCGAGTCGTTTAAAACTGTCAAACTAACTGGCGCAGTGTGCGATCGCGGTGCATGCGCTGTTCCCGACTTGCAACATCCATAACCTGCATTTCTGCAACCGGAACAATCATGGACAATGGGCCGGAGCGAAATTGCGACTTTTCGAGATGCGACTTCTTATTTCATGAATTTGTTAGGCCGCGGCACGGCTTCATTAACTTGAGCGAGTCTGTATGCCGGTTCTAGGTCAACCTCAAACTTGAGCGGGTCAGGATCATCGCAGCGACCTCCGACGTGCCTGCTTTCGGCTGATCTCGTGGTGTAATTTTCAGATTTGGGACACGGCAGGTGAGCGTGGCTTACGTAACACGACTGTGCAAAATATTGATGACCTGCGTCGAGAGCAACACCATTGGCTCTTCAAAGCAAACCAGAAGTATTTGAAAAGTTCTTCTGAGATTCTTCGTTGCTTATGAAAAATTGTAAATTTATTATTCAGCCAGAAAAGAGAAGACTCTTTATTTTTCTCCTTAATAGAGGTACGCAAATTGGTTTGTTTTCAAAAGGACACTTGAGAAGTGGAAAAATTAATGTATCAATTAGACAGATGAGAGTTGCGAGTTGGAAATTCGTATTGGTAAAGGTGCATCTGAGTATAAACTAATTTTCCGACCGAATGAATGTTCGCTTGATTCAAGTAAAATTGGTAGAAAATCAATACACGGTGGTTTCAATGAACTACACAAAAATCGAACTTTAAAAAAGTTCAAAAAGTTGTACAACGTGACTGAATCGACTTGTAACTCTGAATTTTGTAGATTAGTTCAAATGCTTTGATTCTGACAAAGAGAACTGATGATTTTTTGGAAAACTAGTTAGATCAAAACATTAGTGTTTGAATTTTATGGTTTAATAGCAGTTTCATGTTTCGTTTAAAGTGATGCTTTTCGTATCACCATTTTATCACAGGCCTCGTAAATCGAAGAAAACAGATGGCCATTAGAAGTTTTATTGATGCGAGTCTGGTTCAGCAAATGATCTTAAATTTAACGAACTCTATATACTTTGCAATAATTTTTTTACATACATGGTAACAGTTTGTTATTTTATAGTTGATTTGATTTGAGATTGCTTTTACCACGGGCGATATTCTTCTTTTTTCGGAAATGGGATTGATAACATAGACCTTGGTAGAAACTCTTTAAAACTCTATTTATATAAACAGAGTTGAAGAAAACGTATGCAATGTTACTTTGCCCCAACAGTATGAGTCAAGTTTCGAGCGAAATTAAAATGTTTCAGTGCAGAGTCGAGACAATGTTTTTTCAAACTTTTGTCTGATATGACTGGAATGGCAAAGCAAAGGAATGCAAAAATGAAATTTTTAATTAAAACGTTTCAACCGTGACTAATTATGTGCTGACTATAATAAATAGCTTTTATTTTGCCAGGTAACATAAAACCAAGATAAAAAGTGGTAAAATGAATTCAGCATACAGTTTTATCATCGCTCATTACATTCGTTTATGTAATATTTTGTGAGTTTAAAAAAAATATCTTTTTTTATTTGTGACACGAATATGATAATGGAGAATGGTTCTAAGCAATTCATGCAATCTTCGTTCAAAATAAAAATGCTGTTCTATAACGTTCTCTTCCAGTACAAGATTTTTCCCGAGACATAAATCTTTGTCTCATGAATTTGTTGTTACTCATCTCTAACTGTAAATAATTTGTTTATCTGCACTTTCAATTCAGCTGGTCTGTACACTTTTCCTGGCTTATATTTATGCAGCTGCAGTCTACTTCCTTGCAAAGATTTTGTTGTGGAATAAAAAAGTTAAGCATTCACACCGGATTTTTAACTCAGTGACTTGAGCTTAGACAGATGGCAAAGTCGAAGTGAACAGATATACAAGTAATCCGATAGATAGCATCAGAAGACTTGAATCAAATTTCCTATACAGTCGCTAATGGAACGCCTAAAACTGTTCAAAAAAATTTCAACAAGTTTGTGTAAAATCTAAATCAAGGTCTAAACAGCTAAATGTTTGTTTAAAAAAAATTATTGAATTAGACTCGTTCAAAATGTTCGAAACTCGACCTTCGTAATTCGTCAGTCATCGCACAATGACAATACGAATTCAAAAAGAACAACTAAACAAATTCAAACTCGCAAACCAGCCAACCGAAATATGATCAGAATTAATTGTACGACTTGGACGTGATATTTTTTGTTAACTCGACGAACGCCTAACAAACTTGTTCCAACACAAGTTTTTTCGGCCATGGACGATGCGATTACGTAATTAATTACACGACTTTATCCCTTTCGTCCTCTGATAATTCGATGAACGATTGTTACAGTGCGAGACGCGTCTCTATTCATTCGCAGCCTAGATATCACGAAACTCAAACGCGAAATTGGAAATCGAAACTGCGAGATACTCTGCGTGTGTGCTGTTTGTACACACGTACGAGCATGGCTCGCGGCATAATTGGCCACCGGCCAATAACCAGGTTCCTCGGGATCGCCGTGCCTCAGCCAATAGTCGGCCTAAAAGAGAGCCCTCAAACCAAAGAAAAAGTCAAACCAAACGCGATAACTCAGGAGCTCTCGGACCTTGGGTTGTTTTGCCTCTTGACTGGCTCACGTTATGAATCTCAATGACAAAATTTTCTGTGTTCCTTTATTTGAAAGTATTAGTCTTGCAAATTATTTTTGTTTCGAAAATGATTTAGTCATTTTTTTTATCTAGTTTAATATGGATTTCAACGGTTTCAACCCTGCTGAGACAGCTCCAATCAAGTCATCTGGGGGAAAGTTGAATGAATGCACACTTGTAAAATGTTTGTCGTGTTTTTTTTTCGCGTCAGCGCATTTCATTTGACGCCAAATTAAGTCAAGAAATTGAATTGCGAAGGCTTTTTTTGTGCGCGACTATTAGTGTAGATTCTGTCACGTCTTTTTATTCCGATGAGATATGAAAGTGGGTGAATCAAGAAAGTGTCTCCCGGAGGAAAAGAAATGGTTGGATCAACTGTAACCAAGTTTATTTTTTAGCCCGGAGCAAAATTGTTTTAACGTTTTGTTTTTTATTAGTTTTAGTTTTTGTTTCTGCTTCTGAGAGAGAACAAAATAAAAAACCAGTTGCCTTCGTTGACGCGAAACAATCTGCTTTTATTGTTCAAATCACACAATAAACAGACTGCACGTTGTTAGTCGTGGGGGAGAAACGGTTCCATTGTACACGACACAACAAACGTTAGTGTTTTGCTTTGGCACTGGATCGAAATATTGTTATGATTAGCATGTGTCGGCACGGCGTGCCTGCTATAGTTTAATGACAACTGCGTTCTTGCACTTGGTCCCTAATTGATTTCACAGCAAAGTCAAATTGGCAATAACAGTCCGCAGGTCCGCAACTTTTGCAATCAACTTATTTACTCGACAGCAAAAAAAGTCTACTAATGCCGCTTTGTCCAGAACAATTAGGTTGGACTGTACGCTACGCTGGAAATTCAGTTTATTCTTGAAATGTCGCAACTATCGATCAGAAATTATTTCTGACAATGCACTCTGTGATTTCAATTAAACATTGTCTCTAGCAAGGCCAACAAAGACTTTTCCTCACATTTTTCCTACGACTTTTTATCAGCACAGGAGACATTTTCAAGATTCTTATTTCTCCGAGTTTTTTGATCGTGATTTTTGCAGCTCGCTCGTCGCACAAGGCGGATTTGTTTTTTAGTCAAATGACTCATGGTGTTGGGACGAGTCGACGTCCGGACAACCAACGCAATCGTCTGTATTCTTGTGACGAAAAAAAAGGTCTATTTTTGCACGAACATAAAAAGAAGCCACTCTGAGATTTAACATCCTTTCGCACTCATTTTAATGATATTCAAGACGGGAGGTTGTGCATTTTCGATGATCCGTCAGTCTTGCACTATGCAGCCCAAACTCTGCGAAACAGCGATCATTCACCGGAAAACCGAGAGCCATCTCGACTCGGCCGAATCAATAAAATTGCCGAGCACATTTTTTCACTGATTTTTCCACTCGTAAAGATGACGCAGGTAGAGCACCGACAATTTATACAGTTTTATTCGAATATCCTAATTAGATTAATCACATTTTTGTTACTAAAATAATGACGAACCACTGAACCGTTCTCTGTACCAGATCAATAGGGTCCTTCAGCAAAATTTTCAGCAATTTTTTTTCCAGGCTTTTTTAAAGACAAAGCTATCTATTGAAAAAAAGGACGAATACAAATACCAAGCTTCTAAAGTGAAATTCATAGATCCCAACATTTCTACTATTAATTTATTGAAACATCTTTAAGCTGCAGTGCTCGAAACTTGACACTTTTCTAACTCAAGACTGACAGATAAAAGTGTTCGAAAAATCACTCGAAGATAAAGGTGATAATCCAAAAAGTGATTGCAGTCAAGTACATCCTAGACAACTTGACTGATAAGCATAACTTTCTGATTATCATTCATCGTCTCAGTTTTTCCTTTCATTGAAGACGTATTTTCTCCAATCATGATTCTTGAAACCCCAAACAAAGTTGTAAAGTGAAAAGGCAAAATCGCAGTTTTCAGCAGAATTTGAATTTCGGTCGTGAGAAATCGATGGGCGAGAAAATTGGGCCGTTCGGAGGGATTTCTGTCGGGGCTGAAATTGCGGCTACGCCTATGACAGGAGCTGGAGCGCAGCTCGCGATGCGGACGAGTCAATATGAGTGGGCAGATTGAAATGCAACTTACGCATTGCTGTGAGACCGACGATCAAAATGATCGCAAAGGTGCCGCTTCGTGGCATGGCTTCCGGTGGTGTCTGCGTCTGCTCGGAAACTTTTGCACTTGGCTCACCAACGACCCGTTTGACTCGAGCGTCTGGAACAGACTAACGATGGAGTACTACCGGCAACGAGACGAGGATGCGAAGCCAGACGGAGACACATATAGCCGGTCTCTCCCGCCCGCTTATCATCTTTCCTGCTGCCCCCCTCACATTTTGTTCCGTCTCGGTTTTCATCGCTGGAAATCCCTTTGGAATTCAATGTGCGTTCATTGCCACCGTGAACCCGAACGGGGTCCTGTGCCCAAAAGTGCGACGGCGTTGCCAAACCTTGCATACATTAACACCTTTTATGCTAGTCCGAAGTTTAATCCTTCCTTCTGAAATGTCTCTTTATCTGAGGGGGTACGAATAAACGGATTGAAAAATATTCCTTCCAATGTAAGCTGATAAGAAAGGGGATTAAAATTCAATTAATTGCATGTATTAAAGGTTAAAGTTTTTCTTTGGGTTGCGTTTTTGTTTAGTTAGTGTGATGATATTGGAACAATGATTTGATGGGTGGAATTATTTTATTGGCATTATCCTATGATTATCGTTTGACGACGTTTGTTGCATTTATGCTTATCAATCAATATTTAATATACTTTAATGCGCATGTTAGTCATCTCACGGGGATGAGTGCTTGCGAAATTAAACATTCAGTTGAATGGAAAAACATTTGCACATTCATTTCATACCGCGATACGATTTTACCAAACAAAATGGTCGAATGTCAAACGTTAAAGTGATGGAACACTATCAATCACTTATACGGATCATCCTAGTTGAAAAAGGAAGAGGTAAAAGGTGTACAAAAAGTTAAAAATAAAAATTTGTGCCAGTATTTTTATCACATTTCACAAAATTTTACATTTCTATGAAAAAAATAGTTTCATTGGGTTCGTGATTTCTAGTTCTCTTTGAGCGGTCAAAGTTTATTAATACTTGTTATTTGTTCATTCAATAAATTTTGCTGCATAGGTGAAAATTCACATTTTCGTTCATGAGAAATCGTAATTTGTAACAAAACTGCGGAGGCACATAATAACATTATTTCATCCGTGAACAGCTGAGTAACTATAAACATACCTTTCTTGAACGATATATTTATTCAATGAATACAACTTTGAAGCACGAAATAAAATTAGACACACTTTTGAGCCAATACATCAATTGGAAATGATAACAGTGGTGAAATGAGTACAATTTCGTAAACGAAACAAAGAAACTGTGTAACTAATTTTCAAACGATTTTCTATCGTAAAGATTTATCATTGATAACGTATCATATCGATCAGGGATTTTCTTATTCTTTCAACAATAGATGTTGGATTGGTATGTGGAAATTAAACTCGTTTCGAGTTCAGTTTACTTATTCTGTTTGCTTTCGTTTGCTCTTTGAGTCACGAAGAAAATATACTTCTTCATTATGATTTTGCAAAACGATAAACGGTTGAGAAACGAGCATCATCAAACACGGCAAAAAAACTAAATTGAAATCAATATTGAAATTTTAAAAGCAGTCAAATTCACAGTACTGAACTTCAACCATTCTAAAACCGAAATTTGACATTTGATAAACCAAGAACGTTTGCAATTTAATTTTCTTTGAAAATTTTTTTTATGGAAATTTATCTTTTCCGATACATACATCAAAGAATTAGTTGTAAGACATTTTAAACTTAATTTTTAAACAAAATTAAAAATAAGTCAGGACTAAGCCGAAGCCCGGTCGGTAAGGTAGGTCGCACAAAAAATATATTTGTCGAAAACTTCTTATTCAAACTACTAAAGGTGGCTGGTGAGTTAATGATAAACTGATTGAATGAAAAGTCATTGTCTTTGGCACAAAACGTGTAATTCATATAAATTTTTCCATCATATACAAATCAGTCATTCCTTGTTACCGAAGGCACGCGAAACGAATTAGTAACTATATGTAATATTTTCAAGAATAAATCATATGCAAAGGATTTGAATGTGACGTTCGATGCTGAATCTTAAGCTTATCAACGGTTTTACAATAAACTTTACAATATAATGCAAAATGAAACATTATCATAACAATATTGTTTATACAAATACACTGTCGTTATCGCAGAACATGGAACATTGTTTTGAAGCTGCAATGATATTGCATTTATAACGCTTTCATGGAATGTTTCATATTATAAGTCTGTGTTTTTTAACAAATCTCCTTTATGAAAATGCTTAGTATATGATCAAAGCTTTACATTTGATTTTGTTTCTCACAACACATAATAGCAAAGTATATAAAATTGTTTATTTAAGACGATGAAATGAATAAACCAAATATTTTTATTCTCATTGTTTACACTGATCTTTGAAAACTCTCTCAATAACTTGATTTTTTAACCCTAACATCCGATTGTAAAGCTTGAAAAAAGGAAACAAAAATGCAACGCTGTTTTGCAGATTAAAATTAAACGTAGCAACTAAAATAAAATGATTTAGCTGTCAAAAAAAGAACTATTTCTGGTTGAAACTTACGCAAAAGATTAATAAATTTGCATAAAACTATTTATCAAAGATTAATCGATATTTGTACAAACAAATGATAAATTTCTCTAAATTTGCTTCGCTTGTTTTTGAATACAAAATGTTGGTTCAATTATTCATATAAAAATGTGTCATTCATCAATAATCACTTAACTGTGAGTATTATTTTAAATTTAGGACAACACCTAAATTCAACGCTTCATAGAATTCACACTGGCTCCGTAAACTTTACATATAAAAACACGTGAAATAAATTTTCATCATATACTATACTCTAACGATAAATTTGATTCATCAATCCAAAATGTGTATAAAAATATTTCAATTCAAAAAAATATTTTCCGTGTCAATGACAATTTTGGCGATCGTAAATTCGTTTGATTGTTCCAAACAACGCAGGAACTTGGTTCAACTATATAATCATTTCATTCGTATTGTCCGATATTTATATTTATTACAACTTAGTGTAGTTGTGTTTTCATTTGGTTCTTATTCATCATTATGGCACAGTAGTTTAAGTGTCGCGCAACTCAAAACTACATGTATAGTGCTAATGCTAATTAAAATTGTCACGCACATAGTAATGGCACTATAGTATCCCTGAAGTCAAAGATTGTTTACGGCATTGTTACGGCATCAAACAGTATGATATCAGTTACATTGACACACAGCAAAATCCATTTTCAAATAATCATTTACGATAAATCAAATGTCCTTGTCCCTTCAGGATCGATTTGACCTTCGCTCTTGAACTTCAAAATTACAGTGTTTTAAATTCGCAACATCAATGAATGTCAGGCATTCCCATAAATTTTACACCTCTTACATTGTTATTTTGTTCTTCACGAATTCTTAAGCAATTTTTATTTTCCAATTTTGAATTAGATTATAATTAATGTCTTCCTGTACAAGAAGAGTTTCGATTTGTTTTTGAATGAAATTTAAACTTTTTCTGTGCATCTTATGACTTGAAATTGAATAAAGAACCGACTTTGGTGATTCGTCAGAGATCGAATTTCTAGAGAATGTAACTTTTTTTCACTACGACGTGGGATACAAATGGCGACTACCCTTCACTTGAGCGTCATCGTTCATCGTTTTGTCCACATAAACAACTTCTGTCTTTTTGTCTGTTGCGTTAAATTCTACTTCGATGTTCCTTGCTTTGAAGCGCTGTAAATGTTAAAATTAATGATTGATCAAAAATGTCAACTAGTTTACTGCTATTACAAGACTTTATTTGTTTTTACATACCTTATTATTTTGAGACCGATTATGCATGTAACATAATATTGCACTGCTCAAAATTGCAACAGATCCAACAAATATCAACACCAATCCAGCATAGAATAAAATGTCAGGAACCATCAATAAATATGTCAATGATACAGCCATGTCATCAGGAATACCCGCATGTAATGAAAAATAAAATACTGGGAAGTACATTGCAGGCACGTCTTTGAAAATCCTGAAATTAAAAAAAAAGAAATTATAAACAATGATTCAAGAACAAGTGAATCATATCGTAATGCACATATTTGTGTAACTTACGGGATGATACTTGATGGTTTGACTAGCATGTTGACTTGTAATCTCGCAGCCACATCAATAGGAATTCCTGTGTTCTGTAAATCATTACATATAGATGAGCAACGACTAAACTTTCCGAAAGAGTTAAAATTAGACATTCAAGTGAAGAAAACGCATGCTTACTGGTTCTAAAGTAATATAAAAGTCGTGTTTCTCGTCTACAGGATTCAGACCCTCGACTTGATCCAATAAAACTGGATCAGCTTTGTAGAAATGGGGCAAGCTAATAAAAGCAGGCGCGTTATAACGACAGGCAGTGATATTAATCACGCCGCGAGGACTGCACTTCCCATTGCAGAAACAGTTTCCGACATTAACTACGTCTGGATCTTGAGCGGAAGGTTTCGGTTTCGTCGTCGCGGGGTCTATATTGTAGAAGTCTTCAGTCGTTGTTGTCGGTTCGAAATATTTTGCCTGCTCGTGGGGATAACGTCTGAGAGTGTCATTGCTCAAAGTCTTCTTTCCAACTGCAAACTTATATCCTTTAATGTTTTTGTGCGTTACTTCTTCGACAAACTCGTATGTCAATGGCCTAAAAGAAGAAGTACAAAAATTAAACAACTGAAGATAATGGAACTTAGAAAACATTGACCAGTTATTAATAAAACTAGTTGAATGAAATGTTTTTTATGATAAAAAACAAACCTGCATATATCAGCAACGTATAGCTTAATGTCGTCCTTGTTCCTGAACGGTGGCCAAAACTCGCCAGCACTTCCTTCGATAGCATTACAAGGACTTTTATAATATTTCACTGTGTCACTGTAGTTCCAATATTTGAGTACTCCTAGGTTATTGATGTCATCCAATCCTGTTCCCATATTATTGTGCCCATCGAAAAACGTTGATCCGTTCCTCTGCAATACAAATATTAATTATATATCGGCTGTTTGAATGATATATTTCGAAGTCATTCTTCTATTTTCAATTTTTATAATGCCAATATGTATTTTTTGTGAAACCAACTTTAGGATTTTAAAAAGTTTGAGTTTTTCAGTTAAATTTTGTTTGAGAAAACATTTAGTTCGTTTGATTCAACAGTGTAAGTGTTATTTACAACTGACAAACTAGTCTGAAAGAAATTAATAGATAATATGTCCATTACTTTTCATTCTGTACTTAGCAACCTACACAGCAGACTGATCCATTCAACGCCAATTTGAGAGCGCGTTCTTGGAGAGTATAAATTTATGTCTGCCTTGAAAACCAACGCGCGTAATGTTAGGTAAAGTCTTTTCTACAGTGATCTAACTTTTAGAAAAATTATCATTTCATTGTTTTGAGAAATTCGTAAATTAATAATCATTTGCCATAAGAGTAATTTGGAGATTTTTCGATACATATATGCGCAGATTTATATTTATGTATATACCTGGCAAATGCACGACGCACCTTGTAAAACCAACCAAACTGATCAAAGGGTGGTGTTTCATCCTCCTCGGCAGCTAGTCTGCCAATGTCAATTAAGGAATCTTTGTACCCCTTGAAAAGCAGCTCGTCCACACTTTTTTTGATATAAATTTTTGAGTTCGTCGACGACATTATGATTCCTAAGCTTTGTTGCATCATTGGAGCCATCTTTTGAGCCACATTAACCGCAGACTGAAATCAAAATAATCATGAATATTTTATAACTTTGTAAGGTAACAATTTTTGTAAGGTTTCCATGTACACAAGTTGTTTTTCAATAAATGATATTAACATAAGCTGTTAGAACACTCGAGAGGAGTTTACAACTTAGTATTATATGAGTTGTAAATTAACAAAAATAATTTGATAGTATAGGAATGTATTATTGTGTTCTCAACTTACCACAGCGACAACATTAAGATGAGTAATATTATCAGTTAGGAATCCTTTGCTTTTGCTCTGATCGAAATGCCAAAACCGCCTTTGCAGATAACTAACAGTATTATTTTCCGGATGGAATGTTACGTTCACCTTCTCTCTAATTTCCCTGTAAATGTAAAACATGTTAATGAACGATCGCGTTGTTGACAGCCACGCTAATGCTATAATTGTTAAATATGCAAACTAAATTATGCGATCTGTAATTAAATAAATAGATTGCACATGAATCGTGTCCAGATTTGGCCCACGACCCAGTTGTCAATGTCATTAAGATTGACAGAACCAATTGTTGAAATAAATTTAAGACACGAGAATGCACCTTACTGAATGATTATGTCTTGAAATCACACAGAAGGGGATTGATAGATGAAACAATGAGTTGCAGAATGATTGAATTGGTTGTTGCAAAAGTGACGAATCGAAATTACTGCACAATTTTGCCATTAAAAAATTTAGCTCGATTGGAAGCAACAATAATCTTGTCATTAAATATTTGCTTTTTGTTTGCCTTTTTAGTCGCCATAAGAAAATATTACGGCATATATTAATTAGTATTGCATAAATATTTCTTGCTTTCTTGGAACATGTAGTAAAAAATTAAATCGAGTTTTATTCGAATCAAAGAACATTTGATTGAAGTCTCATGAATATTGCCTGTTATTAAACGTTGTCAGAATTGTGTTTAAGACAACGCTTGAAAATGATTAATTAAAGCTGACCCTAATAGTTCTTGATTTTAAGATTTGATTCATCAGGGCAAACGAATTTGATAATCGATGAAGACTTGGCCATCGCCTACGCGGCGTTCTCAAACCTAACCTACGATATTGCATTATTATTCATTAAGATGTCAATATAGCAGGGTCAAGTATTTCCTCCTGGACAGAAATGTCGGGGCACATGATTTATACTCGATCAAATTTTGATCCAGTCATCAAACCTGGAAGCGTAATGGGTCACTAAGTAACGATTAGAAAGTGTCAATTTTCATGTCGTGAGTGACTCTCAAAAAATTATTCTCACTTTTTCGTACGTTCAAATAATGAGAATAATCTTGCATCAACGTTTGTGAGTTTTTCCTCGCTGACGTAAGAATTTTTCAATGTCAATATCACCTGTATCATTTTCTATTAAATAACAATAACAACTATTAAATAACAAGCGGGAAACATTACAGATCTTTCAAATCTGGTTTCTAATTAAAAATATTATGACTCGTAGGTTCCTTTTTAATTCGAAATATTGATGCAACAACTTTGATAAATTGGACAACATAAAAACATGTTTGGCAGAATGAAAATATTTTTGTTTGTGAGCTGAAAAATGTCTTGTTTACTGCGACCAGAATAGTGTCAATATTAATTTTTGACGACTAATTAAAAATTTTTGATCGTGTTAGCAGATGGTATCGAGTCGGCTATAAACTCGATTTAAATGCTAAACAGCTATTTGCAAGTATGAAGAGGTTTGTTAGAAGAATTCTAATCAATGTTTATCGTAGACGAACACGCATCTTTTGCCTACACAGACTGCACCCGAAGACCTTCAAGTATCGTATTTATAAAATCTATATGCATCTATTTGGTGATACTAATATTGTTATATCGAGTATATATAATGTTTTTCATCGATAATTGCTCGTTCAAACAAGAAATTCATACGGCAAATAAAACAAGTATGAACATAAATGTTTATCTACCTAAAACTGTACGGTCCTACTTCTACAAATTTGGGCTTGACTCCAGGTGTCCTGATGTCTTCTGGATTTGTCCAGTTGAAAAAGTAAAAATTTAAATACACTGGCATCGTGCTGGAGTTTTGCCATAACTGGTATCCTCTGGAATCTGGCGTTAAGACTAATTCCTGAAACGTTTAAGATAAATTAATTTTTTGCCATGTTTTTGCATTCTTCGATTCCATTTTCCAAATTAACAAAAATTGAACGAAACTTCAAGTAAAACTTAATTTTAACAACACAACAAAAAGTTTTGTTTTACGAGTGTGTCACGGATCAAAATTATTACTAACTGCTGAAGAATATTTCACAATTGAATTCAATGCAATGCAGCCAACAAGTCGTAAAATCATTCGGTGTTACAATGCAAAATGAAATTAAAACATGTGTTGCTTAAACTTGTTTTTTTAACGTTTTCAAACTTTTAGTTTCATCATTACGTCATTTCTGTTCATATTTATGTGTCAAGTTATGATTTTTAATACATACAGTTCTAATAATATATTCGAAGATCGAAGATGCGGATAAGCATTTAAGAAGTCCAATGACAAGTGCGCATGCTCCAGCGATGCCGATGTAGGCCGTTCGGTTGGTCCACGGCCTCATGGTGGCACATTCGACGAGAACTATTCTTACAAAATAGCCAACCAAGTATGTTTCATCAGCATGAGTACGTTGTCCGTGTGCGTTCGCTTCTTGATTTCTCCTCTACTGTCAACTGTTTTGTTTCCCAGTTGACGCGACTGCTCACACTTAACCACGGCTCTATAAAGATAACACGTACAGATAATCAACTGTCATACTAACACATCAAATTATAATCTGTTTTGACTGTAATACTGCTTACATCAAATAACATAACTTAATACTTTTTCGTACAAAATTTGGTTGAAATAAAAGAATATCGAATTTTAAAAAGAATCTGCAGTTCAAGCGTTCCGTGAAATTTGAAATCGAAATTGAATTTATCGAGGACTGTTGTTTTATTGTATGGAATAAATGTTTTAGTTCTTGTTTCATATTTCTCAATTGCGAAGTCAGTAAAAAGAAGAACAATGTTGCAAAAACAGTTTTCATCGGTGCTGACAATGACATTTTTATCGGTGGTAATTTTAGAATGAAAAAATAATGAAAAAAGAACGATATCAAACAAAGTTGATAAATTGACGCAGACTGAGTCACAGTAGGATAAATTTTCGCGTCAACCTGTTCTCTTTGCCAGAGCTATGACTGATTACAAAGAGACGACTCGGATGTTACTAATTCATACGTTAACATTACTGTTTTATTGCTATTCATCGCTTTGTTTCTGTTACGCCACTCCCTTTCGATGAATCATGATTTGATTAATTAAAAAATTGACTGTTTTATCAAGTTAATGAATTCAAAACTGATAATTTTTTATGTGAAATGATTTATATTCGTAAGTGAAAGAAAAATTTGTCAACTCGATAAAACAACTAGTATTTTATTTCAATCATTTGAGATTCAGCGAATCGTACGACTAATTATAGTTTTGCTAAAATGTTTAAACTCAATAAAACTTTGATTACCAAGTCGTTACTTTTGTCCACTTTTGTCACGCGAAGTGTGAACGTAGAAGTTTAGTATTCAAGGTTATTCGAACTTTAAAAAATCGACTTTTATTACCAATTACTTTTTCAACACAACAGATTTGAATTGTTTTCGCGTTTTTGAAAATCAGTCTTCAAAAAAGAAAAACTTCAGAATGCCTGCAGTTGTTTGTACAAACTAATTATTTGCAAGTATACAAACTTTCTAACTTCACACTCGGGCCTGAAGGTGTCAATAAAATCACTTCATGCTACAATCTTTGTGTTGACTTTCAAGATAAGAGTTATTTTCCGTCATTTTAATCTTCATTCATCAGAATTGTGACCTTTTACTTGAAGAAAAAACTGTTTACAATCATTCCGTCAAAAATTTGAGAGCACAAATTTCCAATTCAAAAGGAATAAAGATATCAACTTGAACTTAAAAATTACACAAAGAATTTTTTAATTGATATATCTTCTATTCATTGGTTGCAATGTTCTTTAGATAAGATTAATGCAGCGTACGATTTAGAACTTGAACTATACTTTTGAAGAGCTAATGTATTTCAAAAAGTTGGAAAAAAATTGGAACCTCAATAACTTTTTTTATGTAATTGATTTGTGACTTTCAACGTCATTAAATCCGTTTGATATTTAATCTTATTCATCATCTTATCTTTTGATTCATTCGAAGAAAAAAAAGACTGCATTATATAATTTTATACAAGATAAAACAAAGAAAGAAACTAAGTTGGATGAGATGACAAGTTTAGAGGAAAAAGTGCAATTAAACAAGACCTTTCTAGATTGTTTCCTTAATCGAATCTAATAACCACACATGCCAATATAATTAAACCAATGATCTCAAATTAAGTATCTGTTTTAATAATCAAACAGCCTATTGAATCTAGTTTTATCTATGATGACAATTGAAAGTGGAGAAAATTAACAAAATCATTTGTATGATTGGCTACTTCTAATAGGGAACAACTCTTCAAATCAACAACTGAACCATTATAGGAAGTCAACGACGATTGCTCTATGTGTTACGCAAAGATGATTTTACCCAGTGTAAAAATAAAATCAAGTTGAATGAAAATCGCTCGACGTGATAATTAATTTAAATTATCGTCCACCATAATTCTAAAGCTACACTATAATACAACTTCAATGATCATTCGGTGACGGTAAATGAACCGAGGGTTTATTCTTAGTAACATTCTCTACAAGACGAATTAGTCGCGTTTAGATTTTACCTTTTATTTTGTCTAGGTTGTTCGACATGGAAAAGTACACTTATTACAACAATCATTTTATCTTATCAACTGCATTTCACAATCACAATTTATTCTCAAAATTTAATCAATCAAATTTTATTTGTTTGTTGCAAAATTGACAAATTAACTCCTTAAACAAGGTCGCGATTAAGAATTTATCCATTCGATGTTCGTCTGTTGAAGTTATCCAACAAAATTTTTTTGAGCAGTAATCAGTCTCAAATTTCAAGTGAAAAGAAAGTCAAGTGCAAGTTGGTTTGAGCAAATGGCTTTTGCGTAGGATTGCGGCGAGCGTGTAATTATATCAAATTGACACACAGCGGTAATATAAATTTATAGCATCTCATCTCGGAGTCCTTAAACTTGAACCGGTGGTGAATTATATTCTATTACGGTTAATTATGAAACGTCTGTTCACCGCGATATAAATATTTCCGAATGAATTCAACGGAGTAACGTACGTGATCATCCAACGTGGATCACAACTGATCAATCCTCTAATTACATTATTCGATCTGAATAAAAGGGACGGCACGTTTTTTTATGGGGGGTATAAGAGAATCAATTCGTGGTACAGTTCAGTCTGTTATTCTGACTGTGACTCACGGATCACAAGATTGCGAAGAATGCACTCCAGATAACAAGGTTAAACTGCTAAAAGAACATCCTTTCTGAGCGGATATCAACGTATTTAACGTTTTATGAAAATTTTTACACGTTACGTTTGAAAATTGTTCCAATTACTGAATCAAATTTTGTTCGAATAATCTTTTCGTGATTATGTTCAGATGAAATTTGAAAAAAACTTAGTTGTCTGGATACAATGCTGTTTTTATTGATAATTCAGTCACATCTGAGTGATTATTAAGGTTCAACAATTGGACTTTATTGTTCTTGGGGCGAAAAAAAATAATGTGGAACATCGGGAAATTGCCAACTACGTATGCAATGCTAAGGGGGAGCACTGACCTAAGGTGCCATTTTAGACATGTAAATGCTCTAAAATGGGCGCATTAGATTTGAAATAATTGATTGATGTCGTTTATTTTAAAACTGCAGTTTTGAGACGTTCCAGACAATTTTTAGATCACAACTTTTCTTTCACACTTTCCTTTGTACTAAAAAAAAGTACAGCCGAGAGCGCACTTGATTGATGGATGTGTAAACCAAATAAAAACAATTGTATTTATAAACGAAAAGTTCGATAAAAAACAACGTGACTTTTCGTTTACACAATAGCGATAAAGAAACTCGGTTTGCACAAATTTGAACCGGTCATTGTTTTTGATTGTTGACAATTTAAACTGGATAAAGTATCATTCAATGATACCTTCTATCGTTTAACTCTGGTATAATGCATAATCATTTTTTTGTAAAAATTCAAAAAAATAAGAGAAGAGTGAAAATGTCTTGGGAATCTGAATTTAAGTCATATTAAATTCTCAGTATGGGAAATCAAAATTCAAATTATGTCTATTCGTAAACTAAAAATTGATTCGGTTCTTTTTGCATTTCGAAATCATATTCATCAAAATAAAGTGAAACGCAATAGTCCCTCAATTCACAAAATGTTTATTTTGTAATTTTTAGGGGCCCCCGTGAAAAATCACTTTCCATTTTCTACTTTCACTTTTAAATGCCAATATGATAAAATGGTTGCCGTTAGTTTTCTATATTCATATGTGAAACGATCTCCAAAATGTGTAGATGAAAAAAAAAGGTCGCCTTTTTTCCCAGTTGATGAATGGAATGTGTGTAGGCTTGCTTCACATTCATTTATCAGTTGGAAAGTGAAATTGTCAAAAACTTTTTCACCGTGAAAAAAAGCTCAAATCATCCATCCTGATTAGGGTCATGATTTTCGTATACGATGATATCAATTTGAAAAAAAACTTTCTTCGTCTGGTTTGTTTCTCATAAACAAACATATCACTTTTACAACAATACAACGAGGTTATCGCGGTAGGCAGAAGTCAAAGACGTCTCTTTTCATGACAAATTCGATCTCAATTCGATGGCAATACATTATCGATGATTTACAATTTCCTGTATTTTTCATTTAGTTCTATATTTTCCGAGGTTTAGTTCTTGCATTTTGCACAAAAATGAAAATAAAAAAAAATTTCAAATTCTGTAATAAATCAGGTACTAAAGTATATCTGTAATAAAACTTTCTTCGAGTGAAGTTCGTATTTTGAATACCTTGAATTTTATTGCGACTGTTAGACAGGTAAAATAGGACGGAATAATATTGCTTGCTTTTCGTTATTTTAGTTGAGAAAAACGTGAGCAATTATGGTAATTCGATACGTATTGAATATGCAACGCCGTTTTAGTTGATTCAGTGGTTGTTAATACTTTGCAATTGCGACTAAGCGATTTCCTCTGACTTACTCATTATTATAATTTTTGTTGATATTTTTTACAAGCCGTTCGATTCATTTCTGTGATTATAACTGATTGCATCATTTCGTGTGATTCTCTGAAAATCGTCTGAAATGTAAAGTCCAACACCTGATTCAGATCTAGTTGCTGAGCGAAACGGGAGTAATCTAATGATGTAAATCAGTCCACTGTGATTTAAACAAATGTAATTAAATTGAACCTATTGTACAGTTGTAAAACTTGTATCAAATCGAGATCGTTCTTCGTTAATAAATGCTTCGTTTCATTTTTCTTGCTCATCAGATAAAACTATTCAATCATTTTTTATGAGATAAGAGGAGCAAAGCTCGCGCAGTGACTAATCTCTAATGTTGCGCGCTGTTCGAACGGCGAACGGTGTAGACTTGAACTGCGATGTAAACACCGATGTTTTATTGTTCCAATATTGCAATTTTTTATCTTAACTAAAACCAGTTTATAATCAATTCCACTTATGTTACGACTTTCTGATACTTGCATACTTATCATACAGTATAAACGCTGGTATAACCTTAAATGTAGTAACCAAAGTGAGGTCAAATGAAAGGTCAGAAGTACCGAAATTCTTTCAAAAAATTAAACTTGAACCGCAAAATGTTGAAGGTGATTTTCAAAAAATGTTAGTCAAACCGGTTTGAGTTCAATCCATAAAATTAGTTCCTTCAAGAACAATAATTATCCAGTTTAATTTTGCAAAGAAATTCGTATTCAAATATTGCGTGATAAGTCAAAGTCTGAAAAAACATCTGTTGAATATTCCTTTGTCCGGTAGATTTGAGCACTTTTCGAAAGTGTAGCGAAAACTTGCAAGTAACTTACATTATTCGTCGGTGTTGTTGCAGCCGGTTCGCAAATCGGTCGAACAAAAAGGTACACCATGTGTCGATTAACTAGTCAACATAAGACGATGAAAATTAGCGATGGTAAGTGACTGAGACGATGGGACCGATTGAAAAAGAAAGCGACCGAGCGTGCCCGCGTGCGACGCTCGTTGTGCTCGCACAACAACTAACTGAATGCGTGCGACCAAGAAGAAGAAGAACAAGGCTCAGCGTCGCAAGGCCTCTACTCTGACAGACAGATATTGTAAGCCCCAGAAGTGCTCCCCTCTTATCCGTTGTTGCTGGTGCCCATCAATGAACCGCGATGAACCATTGCGTCTGCTATGAGAACGCGCTCAAAATCGACGAGGGTTAACATCCGTCTGACTCTGCGACCATTATTATTTTAATTAACACGACACTTTTAGTTAATTCCTTAAGCTTGACTTTGCGCTTTCTTATGGCTTTGTCCCAAGGTCGCGTGATTGACGCTCGTAAAACTCGGCCCAGCTCTCGGCTCCAAAAGTGTACCATAAATAATCTGTTGATACTTTTGGACCATAAAAAAGAAACATGAAATTGAAAGATATGCCTTATATTTTAGTTCAAGTTGGAAAAAAAACTTGTTTTCAATGAGAGGAAAGTAATCTTTTGTTTAAGAAGTTCTTCCTCCGATTCGTCAAGTTTATGAGTGTTTGGTGGGCAGATGTTTGGAAAAAAAAATGTTGTAATCTATGTCCTAGAATAGTGTCAAAATGTGTCTATAAGCTACTGTTTATAATTTTTGTATGTAAGATTGTCTTTTTGTATTTGAAAAAACAATTGGCTGTTTTGAAAGTACCGGACTTTGGTTTTGAAATCATAATTCACTTTTACTTTCTTAACTGTTTGTTATTTGTATTCTATTAAAATAAACGTTGGTTCATTACATATGGAACTACCAACAGAATACCAGGATAACAGATGTTCTGATAGATCTAGTGTCAACATTTGTAATGTTTAATTTCAAAATCAGTAAAATTTTATGATAAGAACTCATGCACTCTTATACTTTGAACTCATAGACCAAACAAACTGTTCTAAAAAATGGTTCAACAAATTTTGGACTTTATTCTTTTTAATGAAGATTTTGATTTTTGAGTTTAGTCATATGTTTCTGTCATTTAACATTTTTGAAACTAAAATAGTTTTACACTCAAGTTTTATATTAAGATCGTGGTTTTATCAGCCGGCGCTATCGTTATCGAAAATAATCGAACCCAAAATACTCTATTATAAATCTAATTCAAAATAATTTGCTTATTGTGATCAAAAGTCGCTTATTCTTATCGATTAGATAGAAGATTATTTTTCTTTCGGGCTTGTTTCGTTTAGATGGAGAATACAACTTTAAAATTTTTGAAAAAAGTTTCAATTTTTAGGTTTTGAAGTCAGATGTTTCAACAAATTGATGGTTCGCTATTATGCAAAACATGATATTTCAGTTACTAAATAAAAATTAATGAAATTTAAGAAATTCTTAAACGGTCATTCACTGACATTTTTCCTCCTTGAAAATTTAATTTATAATTTTTGCACAGTCAAACAATAAATAACGAAAGACGATAAGTTAGAAGAAACCTGAACCGAGCGAACACATACTTTTGATTTCCAAGATATCACGTATTGAAGTCTGTAGAATCAGCAAGATAACGAATTAATTGGTACCTTATCAAACAAGCTGAATTTCTAATGTTGATAAATCATTGCATAGACGAGACAAATGGTTTGAAACTTAATATAGTATTTCATTTCATCTGGCTTAGCATTATGTTCATAGACAATTTTTTAATTCTCAAAAATAACAGTTTTTTAAATAAAGTTACTTGTCAACTTCTCCAATGTTGGACATTTTCAGTATAGAAGCACATGTAAAATAACAAAATCCAATACAACATATCGGTAATACTCGTGTGTCACAGTGGGATTATGTACTGTCCTTAGGAAACCTGTCAAAATCGCTGCACTTTATGTTTGTGAAAATTGAATTGTTTATGAACTTCAAATACCAAAAAGTTATGAATTCAAAAACGACATTAAACGCAGACAACAATATTATCGAAAGTTTGCAACTTCTGATATTCAAAATATAGTGCAAGTCACTTTTGCGTCTGTTCTGAACAATTTAAAGTATAGGATTAACTTGCAGAGGAACGTCGTTAAGTTACTTGCTAAGTTGTTAGGTAGTGTTTATTGGTGTTATGAAAATGACGCTATTGAAACATAAGTATCAGATCAAGCAGGGATAGGAGATCCAGCTGTTTATCAGGAACAGCATACACGTGCGCTGCAAACACACCATTGTCATATCCCCTCTCTCGATTCCGATGACACGTGTAATAGAACATTTACTTTCACATCTAATCTACCTTTTTTCTCCTGTCCAAGGTTCTTCTACTCTAACCGGTCCCAAAAAAGCGAAACTGAATAAATACATAACTAAAAAAGCTTGGAAAACAGTAAAACATAGTACATATTAGTTTAGTTAATCTGCAATATTGATAAAACAATCTCTGAAAATAATAAAAGTGCCATACATCTCAATATTTATTAAAGTCAAAATTGATATTGAACATGATACAAACTCTGGATCAACAAGTCTTTTTTAACAAGTACAACATCGCATAATGTCAAAACTGGTACCAAAATATGTGATAATAATCTTATGATCAGGCTATGTTTGCACATTAATCTATCATGTATGTAATATGTTATAACGTGATAACTGGCACTATCTTAAATTACAATATTTTGTATACAAATTATCGCACATATGATATAACTTAGACGGTATTTTGTTTATGATAAAAAAAACGATCTAAGTTACGATTTTACACACTTCACTTTTCTTCTGCGGGTGCGGTTTGACAGAACTTTTTTTTTGCCCACCAGATAGCTCCCAAGGCCGCAGCTAAAAATCCTATCCCGGCTATTATGCCCATCGAAATGGCCCTGTTTCGACGATAGGCTGGCACTTCTAATGTAAATCTTCCACTCGTTGCGACAGTGTCCATTACTGATGTCGCAGACACTTCAAAACTGTAGTAACTTTCTTCCTCCAAATTTTTAACTGTAACAAAAAGAAATAATAACATTATTTTCAAATTCAAATCGATGCAAAAATGAGTAACAAAATTACCAAGATAAAATGTGTCGGAAGTTTCGGCCCTTCCATAGAGTTGATCTATAGGTCCACGGTACCATTTGATAGTATACAATCTGACTTGGTTTTGACCTGTACTAGGAGGATCCCAAGTTACCAAATATCCTTCCACAGTAGGCTGAACGTTGACATTCTGAGGCGCACTCATTAATTCTTCATCTAAATAAACATAAAAAAATATGATTTTAAAACATGTTTTACATTTTCTAAAACTTTTTGGGTAAATAACTGAGATGAAATACCTTGGGTCCGGAAATCAGAAACGGAATCTTGATTACTTGAATCTGAAAAAACAAGAGTTTTATTTTTAAATGTTACACCTTTTTGCATCAAACTAATTTTAACTTTTATGAATGTTGTTAAGAATAGAGATTCAAAAAGTATGGTCATCTTTAATATAAAACTTGTTTGTACTACGACGCATCAGAAAATACATTCATAGGATGTACGTGATGGCAATTTCATATAATGCAAAGCAATGTGTTTAAGTTTAGTCACGTTTGGTAATTCTGTCAGATTCACTTTCTGCTAGTCAGTATTTAGGCTAGATATTGAATAATACAGTTCTTAAAAAAGTAATGCTTGTAGCTGCAAAATGTAAGGTTTTATGAAAACTAAAATCTTTTATTTCATTTTTCAAAATTTGATCGTTGAAACTTTAATTAAGTATTGTCGTACTTGGATCTGTGTGAACACGAACAGCTTTGCTGAACATGCCTTCTCCGTGTCTATCCTGACTTAGGACCATAAATTCATATTCTCTGCCAGGTGCTAAATTATTAACCGTTGCTTCTGTGAGTTTTCGCGATGCAATTCTCACAGTTCGCCATTCCGTTGTTCCGGTAGGTCGATACCTGTTAAGACCAACAACGTACATGAGTTTTGTGATGTCAAACAGAAAAAAAATATTACAAAAAGCTCAAAGTCGATTACCGGATCATATTATCGATTTAGGCTGTAGTTGTAATTTCGTCTTACCGATTTGAACTTGATTGAATTTAATACAGCTCAACACAAATTGAATTTGCCTACTCAGTGAGATATTTCAGTAAAAGATATTAAACTTTTTCAAAAAGCGAGCAAATTCACGTGTCGAGTCTTAGAGGAATATTGTTGATAAAATCAATTTAGTCGTTTATTTTAAAATAGTAAAATTTATAATACTAACCAGATTGAATATTCCATCTTCGAGCTCACATACCCCGGTACCCATGTGAGTGTGATCGAATTTTTGCTACTGTTTGCACTTAAATTGTACGGTGCTCTTGGTGGTACATTCAAAACCATAAGTTCAGCATCAGCAACAACTGTTGCTGCCTCGTTGCTGGCTGCACACTGGTACAGTCCTCTATCCTGTTCCTGTATTCTTTCTATCGTCAAATTTCCTCCTCTTAAAAACGTTCTTTCAGCCGGTACTGGTGCACCATCCTAAAATAATTCAAAATAAAGAACTTCCTAAACCACTTCAAACTTTTTCTTAGTTCAAAATATCAAATTCATTTTGATATCATTTTTAAACAAGCGCCTAAAGATAGATTTTCTTTTGCACCAACGAGCCCCTGTCAGGATGCAACATTTGGTACAAAGGTGTATGAATGAAAAGCAGTAACAGTTTGCTACAGAAGTTACGTAAGATTTGACGTGATACCTTAAACCAAACAATTGTAGGTCTATGTCGTTCATCGCCGTCTTGCGCGTCGCAAGGTATTTCCAGGGTTTCGCCCAATTTTCTCATGTAAAGATGTTGTGGCAAGACAGTGAACACCGGCGGTCGTTGCACGATCTAAACAGTCGAAGAAAAAACGAGAAAAGCAAAAAGCATGGCTAATAATCAATATTCATAACTCTCGATCAACACGATCAAACGCGAAATTCAACATGAAAAATTGAATTAGACTTCATTAACAAATAGCCCTGACATCATCAAGTGACAAACGCATGAATAGATTTTATGATACGATGTACAATCGCATTTAATCTACTCTTTACTTCAATGATGGTAATTGAAGTTCATCAAATACTGTCGTTCTATTTTCAATTCAAATAAATACAATTTTATTATAATCGTGCCTACAAATAATTATCTAAACGTCGCATAATTGAGGAATAAAGAGGCTATAATGTCCGACCCAGATGATCAATGGGTCGCAATGCTTAACGTCAGAGCGCTTGAGATGTCTTTTACGAAATTGTCTCGGGTCTCCCAATTTGTCGGACAATTTTTCTAGAGCGGAGTTGAGTAGTTACCACTGTCGTGGGAGAACTTGGTCCTTCCGTACCCAACTCGTTGTAGGGCGTGCACGTGTAGCTGCCCGCATGAGTCTCGTCAACTTTGCTAAAGTATAGCGAGCCATTCTTTCTATAGAAGACACCTTGCACGTTATACGGGTCGAACAGAAATCCGTCCTTCTCCCAACGCAAATCAGTCAGCGGTGGATTCGCTCGGAAATGGCAGTCCAGTAGGGCTTGCTTCCCATAGGGAAGATAAACTTCTTTTGGAGCGTAAATGACTTTCGCCTTGTCTAAAAACAATTAATTTACATCAATGTTTCAATTGTTTTAATTAATAACAAACGAGCTCTGATGAATTTTGGACAAATTCGTCTTACATTGGACGTTGAGATAAGCTGATGAATTTTGTCGATCGCCATAAATGTTGCTGACCACACACGTATATTCCCCTGAATCTCCCATTAGAGTTCGATTAATCCGCAAAGTTCCCTCGTTATCGATGTAAGCTCGGTCTCTAAGATCCTGCAAAATTTATTTTAATCGTTACAAAAAATTCAAATCGTCAAGTAAGACTTTTTCATGCTCAATTTTTTCCTATTGTGTTTGGTTAATAAAAATTAACTTGTAATAAAAATTTCTTGTTTACCTCTATTTTTGAAATCTCAGTATCCATATAGAACCACGTAACTATCGTCGTGGAATCTTTGGTGACACAATCAAACTCCGCAGGTTCGCCCTCCAGGATGGTCTTGTTCATCGGTGGAACAATCAGAAGAGTTTGTCCTGCAACATTCGTCAGAGACGGCAACATACCTGCGTTAAACGATTTAACAAGTCTGTCCATTGTCTGGTTAGTGAAGCATACATAGTAAATAGCATAATGCAAGTGTCTGCACAAATTTCATCTTAGGTTGCTTAATTATTAGGTATCGTTAATTAGATTCGAGTACTATGAGAAGAAAAAAAAACTAAAAATACAAGTTTCGTAGATGGAAGAATAAACGGCGGGATACGATACCGGATGCGCGTACCGGGAGCAACAATTAGAAGCGTAGAACTATTATCTATCAAATGTGTAATAAGGCATTCAGGAAAAGGAGCGTATATTGTGTTTACATGAATTTTACACTCGAATAAACATGTGATCGTTTTATACAAAGTTTCATTTTACAAGATATTGCCGCATTTATTTTCTGATGTTTGTATTATTAATTTATGTGACAATAAATATATTTAGTAATAACAAACATTAATAATAATAATGATAATTTGACCTGGTGTGAGTTCTGTTTCTAAGGGGTTGGTTTCTCATAAACAGATCCATAGAAACAAATTGAAAAACTTAATTTTTTCAAACTTTGTCTTTAATCCAATTATAAATTTGTTTTATCTTTGTAACGAGGGTAGAACATTATTTATGGATGATATCACATGCATTTGATAAATATATTTGAAAAAATTGCAAGAATTGTGAAGATGACTTACCCAGCTGATTTTAAGCATTTTTTGCCATGTGTAAATCAATAGACAAAGATATTTTGCGAAACATAAAATATGAATATAGTTTTGAATATCTTCAGAAATGATTGGAAGAAAAAGAACCGTTAGTCAAACACAAATAAATCATAAATAAATCATTATTAATACAAATGAATAAGAAGTCATAAATATTCAGGACTGAAATAAAAGATCGTGAAGAGCTAGAATAATTCAAGTCATGGTTAACACATTTTGATAAACACGTATAACAATAGCAATTGATAAATGTGAGAAAATTTAAAAACAAAATACTTTTCATCTTGTTCTTTAAACTTACAGAATTCAGATGTCATTCAAAAATTTATCTGATCATAAACATCAATTAATTATTTTCTTAATCAGAAATGACTCGTAAAATTTACTGCATTTTACGACGATTCCAAAAGGAGTTTAATGACAATATCAGATGTGATTCCATTGTGTGTTTCTTTTTTTCAAGTTCAATATTAAACTATTTAGTACTCACCTTGAACGCATCATCACTCAGATTCATAATCATAAAGAAGAACATAAACTTCATCAAGCTTCTAAGAAATTATAACGCCAGCTTTTGCGTGCCTAACAACTGTATATACCACAAATCACAAATACTTATCCAATTTACTGACACGTGTGTTCTTTCTGAATTCACTACATTTTGTTTCTAAATTTCCTCTCGGAAACAACGTTCCTAATTTTATCAAGTCAACAAGAAGATTTCGATTTATCTCATTTTCAAAAAACTATACTTTAAGTTGCATTTTGGAGAAAAAATATTAAATAAGAAATGGAAAAGAGCTCACCATCAATGGATAGGTGGAACCAGGTACCATTCTTTCTAGAACTTGGTGTCCTGTTTGGAAACACGACTCGGCACTCATACCACCCTTGATCACTTTCTCTGATGCTCGTGAGGTTGACGCTGCCAAGTCCCAATCCTCGTTCTCGTGCATTTTTTACTAAGTATAAGCGACCATAATATTCGTCGTACGCGGAAGCTTCGCTGTCGTGCCATGAAAATATTGTTCGGCTCTGGAATGTTACATGTTCCAATTAATACGAGTTCAACTCTTCAGCGAGCTAGATTAAGGCTTTAGATCCCACTACCTCACTAACTCTTTATGTCTTGATGTAAATTAAACAAAAGTATTTTACATAATTAAAGAAAAAACATTAAATGCACAATTTTAATAGAAACGCTGAGTTGTTTTTATTTGAATATAATATTACAATCTTGATTGCCGTAAAGTGGTTGTCAAAACATTGACTTGAAAGGGCAATGACACGTGAATATATTTGTTTTCAAGTTGGACACCCTAAACATAACTGTCGGAAACAATATTGAATATATCATGATATATCATCGGATATGCATGCGAACAGACTGTAACAAGGAAATTTGACAGTGCCCTTGACGGTTAATTAATCACTGGGATTGACGCTCTCTTTATTAAAACTATTTGACTTGATAACAGTTGCATTGCAAACTTTCAATTGTCGTTTTGCATCAATGATTCATGAAAACGTTCAAGTTACGTTTTAGACTTTCGTAGAAACTTTACAATTGCGTTTACATTCCCTAAAACAAAAAAAAAATCATGTCAAAAAAGGGTGTAAACTACGTAATCTCATGAAAAAAGAAGATTGTTGAAACAATGAAGAAATCATTTTCTTTTCTATTGTTGCAAAAAAAGAAACGGTTTTAAAACAAGCGACAGCCTTCAACTAATATTTGTAGGAATTGAAGAGACCACATATAACAAAGCAGGAAATCACGAGACGCTACCACGAGTACGATAGTATTCCTTCGTGTGGTTCAGATTGATGAGAATCGTTCATGCTGACTTCCTTGATTTTAGTACTTCAGAAAACATGTTTTCCAAACTCAAAATAACTCGCAAACCTACACTCGTTGATTCTAAAGTAAGGCCAGTTTTAGAAAAATTGTTTAATTAAATGAAATCTACTCTCGAAGAAAGGAAAGTTTTTTGTACTGAACGAACGATAACAAAAGTGAACGGATTTAAACAATAATAAAGCTCGATTGTCTGACAATGGTTTAACAGTGACCTACTGTTGGTGGTCACCCCTCGAGGCAGCGACTCGTCACAACTAAATATAATGCGCAGCCTTGCGGCCTGTACTCCAATTACGATTGCGGTGCGACAAGCAGAACGAGCACCTGCTTAGCATAAGCATCAGGGATCAATCAGTTTTACAAACTTTTTTCGGGGTGTTCTATTGTTTTCCTACTTTTTAAAATTATTTCAAAAAATTAAACAAAAAAAGGATGGAAAAAATCATTTTTTAAAAATGGATAGCTTTTGCTTGCAAAATCTTTAGTCAAGTGCCATTTACATATGGTGTGATAAAAAAATGTGTTCTCGATATTATTAAAGCGTGAAAATTGGTCGCGCGAAACTCAACACCTAAGCTACGAACCGGACGGGATACTTCTTTATTAACAATTTGAAAGGCGTATTGGCAGCGTCGCGTAACGTGCACGGGCAATGCGCGACACCGGGTACTGTCGTCCCCGAGACGAATAAGAGCAGTCTTATGCAAATTAAATAGACCAGAAGCATTTAGCTGCCGTAATGCATTTTAGTCGTCAATCAGTAACGGCGCGTTGAATAATCGCCGTTAATATACATATGTCAATTATTAAGACGCGCTCGAGTTTAGTCTTGGCTGGACGTGGGCGATGAGAATTATCGGATTCTACGACCTACATCCGACTCAGGGTTAGCTGATGTGTATCCGCAACCAAATTAAGGGTGGAAGGAAATGAGAACGGTTGCCACTTTTCTCCACGACTATGCGCGAATATGCTAATTCGCTTTTGTGGTGTCGATGAGCTGTGTCGAAAATTGATCTTTCTAGTCGCGCTCTTTTTATTGGCACGTTATTTCCAACCGGAAACCAGTTAATCAATTAGTAATCAAAAGGACAGTAATGAGGGAAAAACGGAATTACATTTTTCTATGAATTTACTTTTACATTTGATTGTTGCTTGGTATTTTATTATTAATTATGTTTTCTATAATAAAATTGTAGACTTTTTTGTGCCACTTCCATTTGATACCGATAAAGTTGCACAATGCAAAAATATTTCGATGACGAAATGTTCCGTCAAGACGGAGAAATATTTTATTCGATATTTATTCATTTCATAGTGCAGGAATGGAAAATTGTTTGTTTTCGGCACTTGTAATTTTATTGAATTTCTTTTAATTTCGAGATTGGAATAATGAGATTGAAATTCAATCACAGACATGACTTGAGATCTCAAGTGGATGGGCGATTAAATAATTTGCACAGCACGAAACTTGAATTCAATTACGAATGAAATTAATTTGATTCGAATTACACTGTTATGATTTAATTGAAAATTTCGTTCATTAATCAATTCACAGTCATGTTGTTTGTTGTTCGTGTAAATCAAGACGCGAAAGTGTAATATATTTGCTGAAACTGTCATTTATAGTTTGTTTGTTTCAATGAATTTTGATAAAATAATTCATAATCATAACAGTTTATACGATAATTTAAATGAATTTAAAAACTCGATGAATTTCATAGTAATTCAAAACATTGTATCATAACAATGTTAGGATTATTCAATAAGAATATTTTCTGATCGTTACCGCAATTAAATGTTGTTTATTATTTATTTCAATGTTTTTTCACGATTTGATCTATGATTACTACCGCAAAGTATCTACGAATATCAATGAATATTGATCAAATGCAGTTGCAATGCTGATAAATTGACGCAAAAAATTGAATGAAAAATCAAACGTTTCAGCTTACGTCGCGATTCCAATGTAAGATGTAAGGTATCGGTATCTCATGTGGGAAGTTAAGATCGCAATTGAAGACGGCATATTCTCCGACACCTGCGGTGAGGTAATTTGGCTCTGCTTCTTCTTCCGATAGAAGTCCAAAACTTAGGACTGCAAATTAACGTTAGATGTAATTTTTTTACAGTATTTGAATTTACATCATAATAAAAAACAATCAGTTACAATGATTGTATGAAAATGAGAATTTCTTACAACTAAAAAGTCGTATTTTTGCATTATCAAAATGAAGAAACTTTCAAAAATCGTTGATAAGTTTCATGCATTTCGTTTCCATACTGAAAACGTGATTTGTCGGCATAATTTGTTTACAAAAAAGTATGAATATCAAGTGGAAACAAAATAATCATCAACCACAGTTCTACTTCAAATTTATTATTCCGATTTCTTTTACAGTTGTAAGTGAATATTTGATGCAAATTTTTTATCAAAGAGTTATTCAATTTTTCATATTCTAATTACTGTGAAATCAGGAAATCTATTTGAAATGGCACAAAATTTACCTTGACAAAAAAGAAGACTAAGCAGTAATCCTATGGTCCACATGTCAAACCTCATGTTGAAAAATCACTTACAATAACAATTTCATGAGCGATCAATACGAAAAAAAATTCACGATAGAATCACTATCCGTGTCGAAGTAAGTAAAACGAACAGAAGGTGTCTGCCGTCACCATCATTCATCCACCTCACTACCTGTGCTAATCAGTGCTTTTTACCGCAGCTACTGCGTTTCCTTAAGACATTCTTTTCTTCGGCATTATCGTTCGATCTTTTTGTTATAATTTTTTCTTTTTTCTCTGTCGACACTCGCGCGATCGATTTTTAAACCCGACCGTCTCTCAAACCCGGTAACAAGACAAGACGAAGACAAGATTGCAAGAACAAAAATGAAGATGAATGAACTATATTGGAAAATTAAAAAAAAAATAAAAATAAAATTGTTTGTCAACGTGATTTCAATATTTTTTTTAAAACATCGTCATTGCGAAGTTCGGTGTCGCAAGAGATGACCAAGTAATTGCGACGCTCATGCGACTAAGCGAATACACATCAACGCGATCAAGAGTGCAGAAGAAAGAGAGAGGGCAAGCTTAGTGGGGAGGACGATTGTGAGTTTACAAATCCAAGTTTTGTTCTGGATTATTGTACGGATAGCAGTAACCTTTAGCCAATTTAGGAAGCCGCTCGAAGTTCCTTGTATCGATACATATCTTAAAAATTACATTTCGCATTTCAAGAAGCGTGCAAATTCATTGAAAATCATAACATAAATTTTTATTATTTACTCTGTTCATTTTTATAAACTTCATTGATGACAGAAATAAAATTTCACGTTTGAATTAAATTTGGATTAAAATTTGATTGGAATCTTTGTGTAAAATGCTGCTGGTCAAAAATGTTGAACTCATTGAGACCAATTAGTGATATTCTTAAAATGTTGGTGCACTACTCGGACGTTTCAATTGTAGAGCTGCAGCAGAGCGAGAGGCATTATTGCCAGCTTCATTATCAAATCATGCATAGATTGTTCAAACGTACGTTCAGGTTTTTGTGTATTCTCACTTATGAGGTTGATTAAGGCGACGTCCATTGAACGTTTGAATACCATACGACTTAGAACGACAAACTATTTTTTCAAAATTCATTTGTATGTCAATTAAATCTCGTGCAATTATTCTTCTGATATGGTTTAATTTATGAATGATAGACAATTGGAAAAATTGTCATCTAATTTACACTGATTGTCTGAAAAGTAAGGATACGAATTAAAATGAATGTAATACGATCAGAATGATGATCCTTTCCGTCTTCCTATTTTTGAGGTCGAAAAGCGCGTCTTTTGCCAACATACTTAAGGTAATCGTTATTACCTTACTTCTGCATGATTCGAATGAAACTCAAACCATATCGTACTACTTTTATGATAATTTTATCGTGTGTCGTCAGTTTTATGAGACGAAAATTCAACACAACTATCGAACATCAATTCCACAACATGATTTCGAATATTTTGACTCAAATTAGCTAAAATTCGTAAAATTTTGAGGTGATGTGATAGCGCAGCATGATGCACATACGATTTGTCATCTGTTAGAAATGTAAATCTTTTTTTCAAGTGACCTAATTGAGATGCTTCCCTAATGCAATCTTGAATTTTTTAGGTACCAAGATTCTTCCCTTGGAAATGGGATAAACGTTCATAACGACTATACCTACATCAACGGAGACACGTTGCACTTGCGTGGGTGACCTCAAATTGCGTCATATCCGTCCCTTTCTGCATTATCAGACTGCCCACAGCCTCGTCACTTTGTGTTGTGATAATGAATCCGTTCGGTTGGATCGCGCTCCAGGATTGGATGTGTTCGATTCAATGGAAATAATGCTCGCATAATGATACTCTCATTGTCACCTATAGTATTGTCGGTCTGGCAGGAAAAAGGGCACGATCGGCCTGCTGTATTTTTTTCGATGTCTCAAGGCTGATTCTGCACAACAGTTGCATGGTCCACAGCACGAGCAAAACCTCCAGTTCGCATTATTCTCTTACCTTATGTAATTACGCGTTATTGTATAGAATTCCGTTACTGTTTATGTAACTTGAATTCAACATTGATTTCAAATTAGTTAAAAACAATTTAACAACAAAATTGTCTCTCTGAAAGTATCATGTTTGTTCGTAATTGGAAAATAATGATTTGAAAAGTTAACATCCTACGTATCAAAAATTTTCGGAGGATATAAAAGGTGGATAAATATGTTGAGTACATCTTACCGCAAGTCATTTCAAATATCGCTTTATTTTTCTTTTCGTTTGATATAATAAATTGTCTACAATTCTTCCTAAGGTAATAATGTCTTTTAGTCCGCGAAATCGTGATAAAAATGCATTCAAATGGATGATTAGTGATGGGGAAAAGAGTTAAAACGTGAAGAATAGTTATAATCTAAATGAAGTCGACTTGAGATGATGTAATGAAACGATTTGTCGATTAGAAATAACGTCTTCGTGATGAAAATTTCTAGTTGGAGAAAGAAAGGAATTGGTATGCTAATTCAACTAAAGACAAATATGACAAGATTTGTTTTTTGTTAAGCCAAAGTGATCTTAAATTTTATTTATATTTTTTATTGATTTGCAAACAATACAATTCATGTATCAGATGACACTGAAATAAAAACTTCTTTACACTCAGTAACTGTACAATGATTCCGGAAAATTCGCTAAATTCAAAGTCAACGTTAGATATTTCATTTTTGTCCTCATTATCATTTTTACAAAATTCTATGGGCTTCTGACTTTTTATAAAAGCATTCAGTTTTTTTGTTCGTTAAGGTTACAACTATTTGATAATTATAACGATTGATTTATTTTCATCAACGTGCGATATATTACTTGTGAATAATAACCACGAACGTGTTCCTCAATAGAAAAATATTCACAGTGGATGATTCAAGCAAAAGATGCTCCATAAATAATTAAATCAGTCTTGCTTGCGTACAATACTTGAAAGTTGAAAAATAATACCACAAACGATCCCACATTTCTCTATTGAGGCTTCTTTACTGTTCGAACAGTTGTAACTACGAATCAGTGAGTTTCAAATTTCTCATCTTTCAACAGTGTTTGCTCTGGCATAAGTATTAAAATTATTTAACATCAATAGTAACTATAATATTTCCAATAACGCCTCTGTTACTTTAGGCCCTTTCATGCTTCTTGATTTTGTTCGTCAATTATTTTGTGTTCCGTTCATATCTTGTTTGTCAAGTTGGTACATTGTACGAACAATGTGTTTAAAAGAAGAAAACAAAACTGTTGATTTTTAATTTCACAAAATTTGTTTAATTGATTATTGTTTTCTGAGTGAGAAAACGAGATCAATTTTCGGGGGTGAATTTTTGAAAGACTTTTAGGCGCTGAAGCTGGTAGAGTAAAATGTTAAAAGCTTATTACTATTTCAGGGCAGGATGAAAAAAGTTAGGGAGGAATGGCTGATGAAGATGTAAATGCGTGTATGATGTATGTATAGATGGTGATGATCGGTGAAGAAAACGATGATGATGGCGCGAGTTATAGTTAATTACATTGTCGGCATCGTCGTTACAAATTCACGATTCAACCATAGCCATTCAGGCATTTTGTCATTCATCAGCTTAAAAGAAGAGCCAATGGCGTTAATCGTCGATCTAATATGAACTAAGTATCCTCCTGCGAACAAGCACTACAACAAATGCAAAAGTCCGTTCTAACTGACATCATTAAACTAATCTCACATCGATTAACGCAAAATAATTTTTATATTCCAGTTCTATGATTAGGCCTATTCAATTTATCCTCTTACACGATTATCGTAATGGCACTTTGATTTGAACGTATTGGATTCAAACCGTCCGGAAAGGTCAAATTGCGTTGAAAACAAGTTTAAAATTATAAGCAGATTACCTGCAAACAAAAAATAGTAACTCCTCTTTGTGACCTCATGTATAAATTGTAACAAATGTATAAAAACGTTTGCAAAACCGATCACATTGTGCTTTTCGTCGTTTGAAATTTAGCGAACATACAGTGAATCAATAGATGAAAATAAAATCTTCCGTCCAGCTGGTTTACGATTGAAGAATAAGTAGAAAAGAGCATAAATGAACGAAGTGAAAAAAATTGAAATCAATGAAACTCAACTGGAGATATCGTGTTGTCAATCTCAGTATATTTGCTTGAAATCTACAGCTTATCTTGTATTTCTGTACAAAAACGACGAATACATTTCAGATACAAAGTGTACACCATTGGCTCCTTAAAAACAATAACCACAGTGTTTTGTAGCATCCCACGCATGCCGTCTTGAGATCGTTGTGTTTTTAACTGTGATTTGTAAAATGTATCTACACGTTACATTTTTGACGCTTCGGATAAAGATTGCGACGCACAAGCGCAAAGAAAACAATACTGAAACTAACTTGAAATTGGCGCGCCGTGCCTAGACGTAATCAAATTCAGTAAAAAATTAGGAACAAAACTTTGTAAATCAAAAATGTGACATTATTTTCGCAAAACAGCTCTTCGTCACCGGCGTACACGTGTACTTGATCTGTCTTACAATTAGAAAAGTGGCAAGAAGTACGTAAGTGCTGGAATTTTGTGTCCTTAGTAACGTCAATATTGCCTTTCTTTCTGTGGGTTTAAAGTACCCTCCTCGTATAGTCATTAACTATATATATAAATATTTATATTTATATATCATTAATAACTCGTATATAATACAACAGCAATGACTGAACGCACCCGGATTGTTATAAAGGTAACTTTAAACGAAATCGAACAAACAAATGTTGATATTCTTTTTCTGCGGACTCTTCGTTCCCGCCCCGATAATTGGTAATTCTATTTCTACGATGATACAAGTATCACACTCTTCAAAATGACAGTTGGAACAAGAAAATAGCATTCTTGGTGTTTTAAGGTTGGTCTCATATACAGAGATTTTCTTCATACGACCTAAATTTGAAAAGTTTTGTCAATTTTCTTGGGCCAAGACCAGTTTCCTTGCTCACATCAGTTATTTTTGAGAGTGTCAATAATTATCAAATCATGAATTCATTAGAATTACTTTAGAATATTGTTATTTGCGTTCTCGTCATTCGGATCTCACGCTCGTTTGGCTTTTCATTCTTTTATTTGCTTTCTATTTCGCAATTTGTTATAGACTTTTTTTCTGCAGCGTTCTTTCTTTTATTTCGTACCATGCCGTCATTCGCCGGTTTATAGTTGAATCGTGAGTAGAGCCCTTCATCTAAATACTCGCTATAATATTGTATGTATATTTATATTCATTTATATACTGTTTTTACATATATATAATGTATATATGTATTTTATTTTTTATATAAATTAATATTTGTACTATAAAAAAGTAAAATGTCGCCGAGGTCATTCAACATCATGACTCGAGACTTTTCTTCATCTGGATGCTCTTCTTCATCTACCAAAACGAATGTGTGTAAATAAAAAAGTCGGGAATTGTCAACGGGTTGGAGTCAATGTGACAAAACGTGTTTCGAGTCAGTTAAAAACATCGCGGGTAAAAAATGCACACAATTTATACAACTATTGTTTATTGATCGTAATTCGTGTTCAAACGTCATTCTTCTGTTTCCATGTTCAAACGACCGATTGTGTCGTTGGCTGCTCGCTCGAAACGAAAGTTTACAAAACAATTTGTTACTGCGGTAATATCATGTTTCGTTATATCCACAAAAAGCCTCGCTGCTACCACTAAGACCTCGATGATGATTTGTTACAATGCGTTCAGTGAGAATTTCGTCGGTATGTCACTCGTGTAAGTCTCGCTCACCGACTCAAATAGTATTCGAAACGATCCCGCCAAATGCCTCATCAATCCTGCTTCGCTTGCCACAACAATGTTATTTTATTGTACAAACAACAATTAGTCCTTGTTAATAATTGACGTATCGTATTACAATGATTGTAAAACTTACAAGGCCGATGATAAACTACAAACATTTACAAAGTCGCGTACGAAATGCCGTAAAAATGAGGAGACAACTATCCGCCGATTGTAAAAAAGATCGCTGACGCATTTACGCGCACCGGCCCAGAATACTATTTAGTCGCGATTACATGTTGTTTTTCTTCGTTAAAAATTGTACATACGCAAACTAATTGTAATCAAAGTAACGAAACCCCCCTTCCCCCCATTTTACGCTCTAGTTCCTATAACTCAACCACTTTCTCCCTAAACGCCGGAGAACCATAGCCAACCCTGAATCGCGCACATTATATCCATTGTCCTCGCAGACGTCAACTAAGATTCTTTTGGTTTGTTTTAGTTCATCGAATTAAAAATGCCTGGTTGACGGCTTTTCACTACAGGTCGAACAGAAAGTTGAACCATTGCTATCAAATCACAATCCGTCACACTGTTCAGTATCTTTCGTCAATTGTTATTTTATGAAAATTATTGAACTCCATCTCAATGACATACTGATCTTCTCAATCGTTGGGATATTCGTTTAAAGCTGACCACGGGTCCTAAGCTTTGTTGTGTTGTATTGAACTTGATTTGGAAAACTCTTGACTCTCAACGAATCATCGGAGAACGTTTCATTTGTGTGAACCTCTTTAACATTACTTAAGAAAATTATTGTGCCGATAATAGGTTGGGTCGCTATCGAAACCCTAAACAGGCAGTGCAAGTATGAATGAGAGTCCTTAAGCAATCGTCGAGGCAAGCTTCGGCCTAATATCACGTTTGGAGTTCATTGCTCTTCATATAATTATTAATTTGTTGTCGTTAAGTGTGTCTCACGTGTGTGGCTTTGTTCATCTTTTATTTTGTTTTTCTCTTATCACTTATAACTTACGATTTACGATTAAATTAAACTTACGCGTCGTTAGAGTGTATAATAGCTTGTACACGGTACGGTATCTTTGGGATAATAATTTTGCGCTTAGCGAGGCAATCGCAAGACGCTCGCTTTAACGAAGCGAGCCTCACTAGCGATTTGTCGATTCAGTGTGTTGGGTTTTGTTAAGGTGGTTTGCTTCGTATTTAAATCTGTCGTTGAAGGAACAACGGCCGCAGACACATGCGTGCTGACGATCGAACAACTATAACGTTCTTTCTCCTCGTCGTTCGATGGCGACTTACTTAGAACGTAAGTCCACGACGAGGCTGCTACAGGCGTTTTGGGTTTCATTTTAGCGAATCAAATTTTGAGTATCATTTAGTCGCAGTGCTTACGTCGCTGTTTATCACGCATGATACCAAGTTGTTGAGATCATTGCAAAGTCAGTACTTAATATTATTTCTTCTGAGTACCTTTGAAGCGGGACCGAACCAACCTCTCCTGTCAGCAGGCACTCTCAAGATGGGCACTCTGTCTTCGTCTTGCCTGCCTTTGTCTGAACTGATGAAACTCTGCCTTCATGGCTTGAACTCTAGCCTCAATGTTGTCTCTCGAGTACAATCTCGTAGACTGTGAATGGTGCGCCGTAGTGTGTACCTGGTGGATCTGCGGCACATGAATCGTGTGAACAGGCGGTCGTTCCTCTCGAGTTGGTGTTGACGCTGAGGTAGGTGTGGGGGTACAAGACACCGGATCAAATTCGTAGTGTCCGTCGACACTGCCTGCATCCAGGGCGTTTTGCATGTGCGTCTGAACGCCCAACGTGATCTTGCCCTGTTCCTGAAGTTCCAACCATCGTCCAACCAGAGGCGGTGGTGGCAGTCTGTAAGGCGGGGGTCTCCACTCAGCTACAGTGCTGCCACTCCTGGAACTCTGGTTTTGTTGGGAACTGTTGTTTTTGCTTCCAAAACCAGAACTACTGGACCTGCTTTCAGGCGAGGTCTCCAAATCCGGTGAAGCGGCTAGTTCTGGAGCAGACCGAGCGTGTCTGGCGTGTCTCGGTGGTAACCTGGCTCTGGGCCTGCCGGTGGTTTGGGGTGTTGTAGCCAACGGTTGGACCGGGATAAACCTTATCGACTCGGCATGAATCGCTTTGAGTGACGGCAACTCCTGACTGTAACGCTGATGGACGTTACGCAGCTGAAGGTCGTGGTAACCCTGGTTCGCATAGTTCGGTGGGGTTGGAAACGATCGGTCCCGAGAGGAGTTTTGTCTGACAGAACTGAGGTCGCTGAGGTAGACGGGTGAGGTCCACGGAACTCTTATCACGCTCGGGGAACTGCTGGTAAAATAGCCCGGGGAGGCTATCGCTCTCATTGACTGTGCCGACTGGGGATGGTAATCGTGGATATGACTGGCTCCGAACATAAGCAGATTGTGACCCCCGGGAGGCAGCATCCCAAACGATACACCGCTGCCTTCGGAACGAAGACTGAGCTCGCTGGTTCCGACTAACGGCCTTCTCCAAGAAGACTTCAAGCGACTTCTCGGCAGAAAACCACCGTCGTCACTGCTCGACGCGTCAAGGATGCTGTTGTTGGCTGAGCTCAAAACCGAATCTGCGATGACAAAACGACCGTCCGCTGCTCGAGAGATCTTGCCCAGTGGTCGACCTCGTGACGAATCCGGCGTGTCGGGATTCAGGATCTTCCGCAACAGACTTAAACCTGGTACTCGGCTTTTTCTAGATCTGCATAATAAAAAAGGATATTAGTTTCACGGTTTCCCATTTTGAGTAACAGTCAGCTTTCAACATCAAATGGATCGAGTGAACAAAATTGTTGGCTCAGATGTGTCTGATATTGATATCTCTTTGATATTGAAAACTAATTGTTTCTTGTTGAGATGGACGATAACATGCAACATTGTTACAACATAAATATGGGCATGAGTTAGCACATATGGTATGGTCATCAAATTATCAATTTTTACAGGTAATCAATGATGAAACGAAATTGACATTTATCGGTTCTAAGATGTTTATGATAACAGTTATCACAAAAAGGGAAAACTTCGATTGGGATTCATGCGCATGCGCATTCCTGTGCAAATTAGAATCAAAGTGCAAGGGAGGAAAGGAAAGTTTTTGGGTGCAGCGGAATTTTTATTTATTTCGGTTCTGGGATAGTGTCGATTCTTTATCAATCTGATAAATCATTCTTTGTGATAGTAATTGTGGACTTAGGTGCTCCAAATGTTGTCACCTTTTTTCCTCCTTCGGGTCCAGCAGCAAGGAAAGATAGGGGAGAGAGAATGTTGTAACACAACGATTACATTCACAAAAACAATTGTGGTAATAATAAATATATAGCGCTAAATAATTGCACGTTACTTCTAGTGACGGCTGGTAGGGAGCATATAGATCTTGAATTTCGACAGTTGACAGAAAAACCACAGAGGTGTACAATTTTTCATTCCACCTCGTACCTACTTCATTATTCAGTCTGATGTCCAGATTACATTTTCAACGAATTACCGAGCTTTTGTTTTGTACGACAACATTTCAAAATGCAACATTGACGTCAAAAGCAATGTTTCTTATGATCGTGATATTGCAAAAGCTTCAGCTAAGTTCAAAAGGAGTTTCTATTTTCCTAATGCTTAAATTTTCCTATAATTGAACGAAACAGACAGATCTTACTATCGAAATTGAGCGTATTTAGTGTTTAATTTGGCCAGTAGTGGATAATAGAAAAAAATTGAAAATTTTTCTTGTGCAGTGAGAGAAAGGAAAGGTAAAAACTAACATCATTTCAAAAACACCATACAATTGAGTACTATTAGTAAAAGCAAAATTTGTACAGTTTATAGAGAAATGAATAAGCGATTGAAGATCAGAATAAAGTAAAAATGTCTAAAATCGAATCGGATCTTTCCGCTCTACTTTTGAGGCATAGGGTTTCGATATTTCTACGTTATAAAAGTCATCGAAATAGTCCATCTAAGTATCAGAAAAACGACTATTGATAGTACAACATATCAAATGCGTATAAGCACGTGTAACTAACACTGGAAACAATAGTACAAATGATAAATGAGACAAAACGTGGAATAATGATTAAAAAATTCAGAATTGTTTGTTGTTGATTAGCAATGATTTGAGAAAATTTAGCAGAGAACTAAGAACTGAATCGATAGCGATTTAAATTGAAATCATAGAAAAATCGTGTCGACAAGAGGAATCACGCGATCAAATAAAAACGTTAGGGTAGAACAAAATGAAGAATACGCGGTAGGACACTCGGATTCAATAAATTGAGCGATGTGGCGCAGGTTTTCGGTTAGTGTCTGATAAAGTGAGATCGCTTGTGAGAACAACTAAACGTGTAACAGAAAGAGAAACAGGTCAGAGAGAATACTCAAGAGATGTTCTGAGTGTCTACATTTGCTAGAGGCTAAAGTACATAATGACAGTGCGAACGAGCGATGCTCCCAAAGCTTAGATAAGGTAAACGTATAGACGACGCACGATGTAGGTATAACAGGAGAATAATGAATGACAAACGAGAGAAAAAAATGTTCTAGAGATTAAAAAATAGACAAAAGAATGATTTGATGTAGAAAAATCAGACATTTTTGAATAAAATGTAACCACAAGCGAAACACACTGCGCAGAAGATTCGCTGTCAATTAGTGCAATCGTATCTCAGCTGAAGGTGGAAAAGATCCGGAAAGTAGAATTGAGAATTAAAAAAACAACGTATCCTCTGTAACCAGCATCCTTTTGGACCAAGGTTGGTTGGAGTATTGAGATTGACGTGGTCAAGGATATGGGCGATAGAGAAGAGTGGTTAAAAACGCGGGAAGGGGCAGGAGGGACTGAAGCAGCAGACGTCTGCACAGTGTGATTGATGCGATTACATATAATGGGTTGACAAGGTATCTATGTACTCCCTATTCCGTCGAACGAAGGTAGGGTACTGACTGGAACAACTAATGACTCTTAGCTGTTTGCCTGTATTGCTCATCTCATCTACAGTCATGACAATCATCCTAAGTAGTAGCAGACAGTAGGTTGGTAGCTGTTGCTGTTGTTTATAGTAGCGATAGTAAACAGTAGTAGCGGTTGCGGTACAGTTATTTTGGTTAAACAGTAAAAATTTTATGGTAGTAGCGCTGGCAACGTTTCGTTTCGTTTTGTATGGTTCGAGTGCACCGGGTAGTTCATGGTCGTGACCTGAGACTTGGTCAGGCTAGCGGATGTTAGGCTTACTGTTCCGCCTCTCAATGATAAACACGCTCTCGTAATCTCGATTATCGAGGTGGAGCGCGTGATGGTCACGGTCACGGTTCGGGGGGGCCTCGTGAACCTGCTCCGGGGCGGCAGTGGCGGGGGTTACTTGCGTAGGAAGTGGTTGATGAAGAGGTTGTGGTTGCGGATTCAACGGACTGCAACGGGTCAGCGTCGACACTGACTCGCCGCACGCGTTTAAGTTTGTCGACCTACGGAATAACAGAGGACAAGGGACACCACGAAGTGTATTCGTCATTCGAGAATAGACCACCAACAATTATAACAAACAAAATTTCTCTTTTCGTTATACTTTTCTTTCTTTTATCAATTACTTTTTAATTTGTTCAACAGTTACGTTCATTGTTATGATACAAATTGCAAATTTTAAAGCATGTCATTTTAATTCGTTATTTTTAAACAACCAAACCGGAATCGAGCACTTTCCCTTAAACAAGACAGCCAGATGTAAAGTTTTTTTTGTAAGACAGAGGTGACAATATATAATTCGGTAGAAAGTTATATAATACGTCATTACTTGTTTGTTTTTCTCTTGTCTGAAAAATTCAAGACGCGCAATCAACAAAAAAGCTAAAGTTTGCAAACTTTTTAAGACTATTTCTTGAAAAGATTTTAACTCTTGTCCTAACAAGAACAATGTTTTCACAAAAGAGGATCTAGCTTCTTTTTTGCAACTTTTTTGAAACATTGCCCCAAGTTGGGATTGCACATTTTTTATAATCATCAAAGTTATAGCTGTATGTAGTAATAAAAAAAGTATCTCGTGTTGGTAAGGAACATATTGAATCTCATATTTAGTCTGCGAATTGTAAAGTTTGTGCACTAATCACTTCAAATTGTGTGCAGTTTGGTTATCGTCGGTGGTTATCATGAGATTCACATGCTTATTATTATTATCTTGTTCAAATAGTTGAAGAAGTAAGAACAACAACAGAAATAATGATTTACACAAATGAGGTACGTGCTCAATTCCAGTTTGAGAAATAATGTTTGCATTACTCGATATTTGAACAATTAATTTAATAGTACAATTCTCATTGAATTTAGACTATTATGCGCCTGGCAGTAGCTGAACCGTACGGCCCGTTCTGGATATGTATGGATGGTGCACGTTAGACCGGCGTCAACGAAATAAAATACACAGCGCTTACATAAACAGTCATAAGCACATTTCGAGTTGTTTCTGGGATGCGAAACCAGATGTTACCAGATTTCATATTTGTACAAATTTCTTATAACCAGTCAACTCACATTTTCAGAAGTGCCATCAAAAAATGTTTCCGGTTTACATTGATATTCTATACACAATGAACTAAAAAATTTATTTTTGAAAATTTAAATGCATCTTTGAAAAATTCCTTGAAATTTAGAATAAAATTGCTTGCCGTTAACGTACATTTATGTGCTTATCACGAATTATGATATCCAAAATAAATACCGATCAAAACTACTTGAAACTGTAAAAATAACTCCAATTTCGATGAAAGTTTTTTTTTCGCTTTGCCTTTTTTGTTCATATTGATTGCTTCACAGAAAAGGGTAAAAATGTTGAGAACTTGTTGGTCGCACTTAACTTATTACAGGGTATAATCCGGTTACAAAGAAATTAAACTGACCACGAATTATATAACTTTTGCAAAAATTGGATGAAACTTTAGTCCGGCGAGTATAATCACGTTGGAATACATGGTACGCTATGAAAGTCGCTACGAACAAATTTGAAATATATCATCCGCAAATTACAAAATGAGTGTTCAAAATTGCGTGTTAACAAACAGAAATTCATTCTGCTTGAGTAATATTGTTTCTTTTTTATTATTTAACTTTATTAACGAAACACACGCCGCCCTTTGTTGCTGAAACTCTTATAATTGAATAAAAAGTCTTTGCAATTTAGAGCCCAGTTTTGGAACGCCGCTTGATCAGACGGTTGAATTCATACTTTATTCGGTAAAGAGTAAAGTTGTGAAAACAAATTTGAAATTTCTGAAACATTGCGAAATCAGACAAATAAAAACATTTCATCGAAATTTCGACCAAAAGCAAAACCAAGTTAATAAAGAATCCAGTCTGTGGAGCTGCTCAAAGAACAAAAATGAAAAATAAAATCTTAACAAAAATGACAGAATCGGCAATGAAATGTCGGAAAGGAAACATGGTAATCCAGAATAGGCATCGCTGCAGTCGTATTGTGGACTTTTGGATGCCATTTAAATCATAATGAATTATGTATTTCGGCTAAGAACCACGCGTGTAAGACTGCGCTTGACGTCCGTGTCATTTTTTTTGACGCTGAGGAATTCCCTGATCTATAGGGTTTCGTTCTTGGTTACCCAGTTTGAACCCGCTGTCGTGATTATCGCCACGTAATTTCTAGATGTGATTATCTTGCTGCAACCTCGTCCAAAATACATCTGCTGGTGCGGTTAACGTCTGCCGAACTTTAAACGCAGGTCTAAAAGGTACGCAGTGCCGGAGAAGATATAAGGGTTGCGAAACAGGGCTGCTCTTTACACGACGCTGCGACCTTTTATCTTGGATCGTTGAGCAACATCGAACCCCGAGTTTAACTGCGCGATAATTTCAACTTCTTAGTTTTGTCAACGTGCTTCAATTTTACGTCCACTTCAACTCGGGGACTCAGTTGCTAACTCTAAATCATTCCGACCGTCAAGCCTCGCACTCGTTGCTGCGCTTTTCAAGTGCCTCTTGATCGATTACAGTCCAATCTTATGGGTTTGCGCGTAAAACTCACATTTACCACGGTTTCGAACGTTTCACATTTTTTTCACATTTCGCAGACTGCCCTCTTAAGTTTATATTAATCAACCGTCGCCGGGTCGACAAAGTCACAAAGTCAATTGCTTTACAACAAGTGCGAGCCTTTTTTAAGGCGGTTAATTAAAAAAAAACCGCCCTCAATCGGTTGAACTGCAATGAATCGGCAAATATTATTGCAACGGCTGCGGTAATGGAATTGCCAATTAATTGACACTCACTTTTTTAAAGGCACTGTACTTTGCGGTCCTTGCCCAGCACCGTTACGGGCTTCGGTAACCCTGCTAGCCACCAAGTTGTACGCTGAAATCAGTTCTACAATGTTAAAAAAATAGTTAGAATTTTACTGCTCAGAATCAGGAAACACGCCCCAGCACTTTCAACTTCAATTTGTCATTGCTCAAACTGGTGTCCACAGTCGAATTTTCTTCGACAGTTGCGATTAATGAATCGACTTGATTCACCGTTTGCACTGAATGACAAGATCCTCGAAAGCGTCGGGACGATTTGGAGTTATGACAGTGGAGCCAGCGATCTGACAATTTATACCTTTTTCCTGTTTTCGTCGCTTTCGTTTATTGCATATTTTAACTGCGCATATGCTCAGGATAATAGCAACAATGAAGAAAAGAATTCCGCCTACGACGCCGGCGGTTATAGCCTTGTGCTTCACGCGAGCCGGCACCGGAAACTTCACCGTATCGCTAACGCCGTAATTCGTCACCGAATTCGCGAACACTTGGAAGTAGTAGGTCCTGCCGCCGACCAGATTTTTTACTGAAATGAAACATTTCATTAATACCTATTGCTAGAGTCAAAAGGACAAAAGAAGGTTTTTTCAGTAAAGGACAAATTGAGGTTGAGTGCATATTGTCAATACATACGTGTTGCTTTGCCGTTATTACAATAAAATTTCTACAAGTAATTTGCCATTAGAGTACCTTAGTATGCTAATGACTTAGAATTTGAGAACGTAATTTACCCAAGTAGCTGGTATCTTCAGGTCGGATCTGTCCCTTGTTGAGCGTTTTCCAAGGCCCGTCGGTTTTGTACTTGATGTTGTAGTATTGAATTAAATGAGCCCTCTCTGAAGGTTGCTGCCACGTTATGAGAAAGCCGTTGCTTATTTCCGTGACTGTTAAATTCCTCGGAGGACCAGGCTTTGGACCTGTTGGGTCGAAAATAATGTTAACAATCTGATTACAAAATGTAAATGAACAAGATTTCATGTTTTCACGTTGATTGTTGTTTGAGAAATTGTATGACACAATTTTGCGAAATTCAATGAACAAAAATCTACAGACAAAAGTTTTCGTCCGCACAATCATGCCACTTTTATTATTCGAGTATCATTTGAAACAGAAAAGCGTAGGTAAGAAGTTATTAATCATGTAATTCCAAATTGTAATCATTGAAAGCCGAACACGCGACCTGGAATTAAACTAAAGCGACGAAACGAAAGCAAAATGTCGTCATCAATATTAGCGACGACATGTAGCTTCAAATCCCATGGAGACCAATAGAGCGGCAGCAAAAAAAGCATCGATGTTGAACTGGGCCGAAAGTTCATGCAAACATAAAAGTGGCAGCAGATTCGTACGTGTCGGGTCCTCTCGCAGTATTAGTCAACACGCTGAACATTCGAAACAAAACAACCTTCATAGAACAGTTTTACAAGCGACGTATAACTATCCTCTCTCTGTTACGTTTGAAGCTATAAGATGATTTTTGAAATTACTAAAGAGGTCAACGTTTACGATCATTGCCATTTCGTTTTCAATTGTTTGTTATTTGTGTTTTCCATATTTTGCTTCCTGGAATTCAAAGCAGGGCGATCGGGATTTTTGCAGCCGTTTTATTTACTCGTGTGAATACAGTCTTTTTGCAAGTTGTTTTCCGAGGCTTGTCAAAAAATTGTTGCAAAATTAATAGCAATTTTATCTAAGTAGAGGATCGGAGCGCGCGATTTCAATCGACAAAATATAGTCCTCGATGAAACTTTCATTGAGCAGCAGTATTTTTTCATATTACACAACGATAGAACAGCTTGCTTTTGTATTTTTGTGTGTCGTTAAGTCGATGCTTTTTGCACGCCCTTTTGTCTTTTTTTTTTTCGTTCAACGTTTTTTTGACGAACTGGCATATAAATAGCGACGGATAATTGGGATACGTCACGGCCACAAACGACGTCTGTATAAGCAAGACAAAGTGGAAAGTGAAAACAATAGGGAGGAATTAAAAGTACCAGGCAGCCGAAAGACTCTTTGACTCGTTTTACGAAGATATTACTAAACTGTGCAGTAAATTACGCAAATCCTGTCAAGCTCTTTGTGACGTTTCCCGCAGGCAGAAAAGTTTAGCATGTCGGAAGAAGGAGAACTGCTGATGGTAATGAAATTTTCTTGATTCCAATGTAACCGAAATAGGGTCACGACTTTGCGTTTGAAATTGTACAATCTATGATTGTCCCTGACAAAATATCGAATCGTTCTGCCAAAATGATTAAATTGCGATTATGAAAGTCGACTGTTCTACTTCGATCAAGGGTTTCCATGGTCTCTAATTGTCGTGTTTTTTGTTATTTCGAACAGAACAAGAATAATCGTGGTGCGACTTTGAATAAGATTACAGAGACCACTTACTGTTAAGCACATTGAATCAGGGCACCGAGGTTGCGCTCGAGTTTTGATTTATTTTCATGCAGCAAACGTAATCGCTGGGCAAAAGCTCGCGAAAAAAAAACGTTATTGCTTATTGTTCTTAAGACAACAAAAGATCCGCGGATACAATGAGTAATTCAGTGAACCGGCGCGGCAAAGGCATCACCGGGCGTTGAACAATTTTGCCGAAATTGTTGCGGTAACGACCAACGATTTGGTGCACTTTTTTTGTACCGTCGGATTATAAATGGGAACTTAGCGTTCGTTAGATAAATGGGACACTCTGTTTGTTTGGATTAATATTTTCCGGGATTTATTTTGCAGCATGGGGATGGACATGATGAAATAGACGTTTTTTGTCAAGTTGAACGCGACAATAGAGGAAGTTGCGCTCAACTTTTATTTTAGAGTAAATACAGTGCCTGGAAAATTCGTTTTTATTTTTAGTTTTTGAACCACGAATAGTCACGAAGAATCAAAAACAACTTTTTCCCGTTCGTTCTGGAAACAAGAATTGAAACACATTTTGTTATTAACTTTTGACGTTTCGTAAATTGGTCACGAAATTTAGGTAATAATGTACAATGAAGGTCGAAAGCGAAAGAAAAATTGTTTTCGCGAGAAGGATTTTCTGTAAAAAATGCGTTCAAACGAATTTTGCCAATTTCGCATTGACAAGTTGAGTGGTTTTAGCAAGATTAAACAGTTCACTGAGCAAGTTTTTCTTTCATTCCACGAGTTTTTACTGATGATACAAAGAGAGACGTATTAGAGTCTAACGTCGAATAAATGCATAGGCACGTCTGAAAAGCACCTTTTCTTTTCCATTAACGAGAAAAACAAGAGAATGCATAGATTGAAACGAGGCGCAACATTGGCGTGAGTCGCTTTGCTCTTCCATAAGTCAACTACGAATGAAACGCGCATGAAAGTGAGCTTTGCACGGGAGCGAAATAAAATCAGAGTAGATGAAGTGGGAAATAGGCAACGAGATTTGTGTACGAATCATTCTGAAAAGGATCGCATTGTGTCGAGAATTTCAGCAACCCCGAGAGAGCCTTCTGAATTGAGTCTTCAACGGGCTTTTATCTTTCCACTTAATTACCAAATATTAAATATTTGTGTTTAAAATGGATTTTTAACGATCTCAGTAGAAGTTTTTTTTCTGTATAAACGTAACGCAGGGTCATACTTTGAATATGAATTATCTAGAATAATAAGTGCTCTGCGTGAGACGTTTTTTTCACATCGAACGAAATTTGCATTCCGTTTACATTTCGTCGTGGCTTAATTTGGACTAGATTAATGTTACTTGAAAAATCCGTTATTTTCGTTGCATCGGTGTGGTGATTATACAAACATGTTTTATCAATGTAAGTGCATGAATTATGAACTTGGGTACATTTTCTTTGCATGTTTGCATTTTATCGCCCAGGGCGGACAGGTTTATTCAATCATTCACATTTTTAAGTATTTGCGACGTCGTTTTATTAATGAAACCGTCATCTGAAGTAGGTATCAACGAGCGGAATTGTGCAACTGCAGTTGACAGATATCTTTTAATTAGTAAAAAAAGTGAGATTAATTCTTAGTAAATCAGATAGAAGGTTGAGTAAATACAATGTAAGAAAATTTCTTACCACTTTGATCTGACGCTGCAGCCTGATCGCCTGCAGTTGATGATGGTGTCACAGATCGCTCCAATCCGACATCTGAATGAATTGCAAAAAAAGTTAGTATTTATTGCTCAGGTACCGCATATTCATTTATCACAAGCAGAACAAATAAATCTTACAAATACATCATTAAGCGAAGTAGATTTTCAGACGAGATTTATTAATGTTAAGCAGAGGGGGAAAAAATCTCAAATTTAGACCGCGCCGGATGCAGGAAATCGAGTTTTCAACTGCATTGCCATTGCAAAGATTACATTGTTTCTTTCTTTTTATTTCTCTCGTCTGAGGAAATTGTGTTGTGCATGAAATCAAATATGAATGCATTGTCGTAAGTGAAAACGTTTTTGCATACGTCGTTGTGTCAATGTTCTTTTATCTTTTGACGCGTCTATTCTACTTTTACAATTTGGATGTGCTAGTTTTCTTACCGAGGGTCCTGACAGTTATCACTTTGCTCAGCATCCCATCACCCAGGGCGTTTTTCCCGACAACTTGAAATTCATATACAGTTCCAGGTGATAACCGGTTTATTGTGACTGTTGTGCTTCCGGATGGCGTTACTGGAATTGTCGTCCATTCCGAGGTGCCAGCTTCTCTGTACCTATAAAATAATAACCGTTCAAACTGTTCGTCTGTCTCTGCATGAATTATATAAAATGCTGATTCGTACATTCGCTCTCACAATTCTGGAACAATCTTTGTTTTTGGTAACGACGTTTTAAGCAGCGTCGATCTCTGGCTATTCATAAATGCAGCATACACTGATACCAATGAAACCATTTAAACCCGCCCCATAAGTGATTAACAAACTAATCAAATCCTCGGTCAAAACTAAATGATATAATTTCAAACTACCAAGATTGTTCAGAAACGCGGTTAAAATCGCATTTCCCCTCGAACATCGGCGCATTTTCCACCCGTTCATAATCGTCTTATGATATTAGGAATTTACGAGCGCTTCATTTCTCAAAGAGATGCAATTTTACAAACCAACGGATTAGAGCGCCCGGCGCATCCTTAACTTAAAAGCAGAGCTCTGCCTCAATTCATATTTGCCTTTATGCTTTATTATTTACTCAAACCGACATTTTCATTTTCCTCGCATTAATTGTCTATTTTGTTCGACTAACTAAGTTAACCCCTCGAAATTAGATGTTGAGTACTTATGCGACCCCATGCAACTTTTAACATTCAATTCTTTCAATATTCAGCAGTGAATGTAAATAAATAATATATCAGTTCGACAATTGGTCAAATTAGAGCATCGAAAATAAAAATCGTTAAAATGAAAAAGGTATGCTAACTTTTCAAACGAAACGAAATTTGCTGTAGTCTGAACCAATTTTGCAATCCACGAGATCAAAAATAAAAAAAATTCGATTGATTTATCGTACATGCCTGTTTCGTGTTCTAAAACACTTTATCTCCTCGTATTTTTAATTCGTTGTAAAAAGTAATGAAAAGATTTGTCTTTAATCAATCATTTATTGAAACAATTGTTCGAACGTAATTAAAAACTGTTTGTTTTGATAGACATCATTGATGTTAAAGTCTATTTTTCGGAAAAATATTTTCGGATCTTTTCAATAAATGGTTTTCAAATTTGTATTACCGTAATAAAAAAGATTACTTAAATTTCCAGTGCGAAACTTTCTTGAACAATGAATTTAATAAAGAGCCAAAGTCAACCCCCTGTGTTGAGAATGTGGAAAAAAGGAAGGTAAGAAAAAAATGTTCATGTAAAGTTAAAAGCACTCGCTCGTGAACGTACCAAATTGTATAATCCTGCTTGTAATCGGGACCGCCGGAATAACCAGGTAGCCACGTGAGTGTTACTGTAAACTCGGTTGCCGTGCCAGTAACGTTGTATGGAGCGTGTGGTTGCGTACCCTCGACTATGAGCTGCGTTGGTGAACTGATGGTAGCCACTTCGTTCGCGGCAACGCACTGATAAGTTCCAAAATCATCGCGCCGAAGCACGTCGATGGTCAGATTGCCGCCGACGACTTTCGCACGATTGTGCTGCACCACGGAGCCGTCCTTCTGCAATTTCATTAATTAAGCTGATTACTTGTGCGAATAATCGAACACCGAGACGTACCCAAGAATTCAATTTGTTATCCCACTCGAGTCGAATAAGTCTAGCTCGAGAACCAACTTGCAACTCATGATATGGACCGATGTTGCTTTACTCGACGGAGCAACCCAACACCAGATGCAATTAGTGTTTGCAATTCTCTACTCCCCTCGTGAAAGCACCTTTATACTCTCTCACTATTAAGTTTACATTCACAATTTATCTTCCACGAATTTCAGTGCAATCAACTTTTGTCAAATCAATCAGTAACATTATTTTCTATTGAAATGAACACAAAATTTCGCCATTGAAGAATTTTTAGTTGAATCGTTGCTGTTCCGGGATACTGATCAAATTGCGATTTATCACTCTGTAAAATGTTGTTTTGCGACGGTCTCTACCGGCACCTCAATTAGTTTCGTCGTTAGGTATCACCCCGTTCATCTAATCTTAAATACGGAAATTAATCAACGCGTTAATAGACCCTGAGGTTCACAATACAATTTCGTGGCCATTATCAAGTGTCAGCAGTTAAAATACCTCAACCGATATCGCATTACAGTGCAATATATCTTTTCGTGGAAAAGAATCTGTTGGAATGAGTGTACGGATAATCAACCGCAATAAAACTCTAAATTACAAGTGTACACCTAATTGAGTGGATTCTCATTGACCCTTTTTTTTGAACGATGACCCTAGGACCTTTATTTTTTTCTTTTCATTCCATACCAATCAACCCGTGCTGCGATATTGCTTTGTACAGATTTCACGATTGGCCAATTTGCAATACCTAAAAGTGGCACAGACTTATTTCTATTGAAATAGATCATTAGGGAAGAATGTCGTACCTTTTGCCATTGGATAGTAGGTTTCTGAGTGCCTTCCGCTTCTTTGGCGTCGCAGTGCATCTCGACCGTTTGACCGACCTTGCGTTGATAGACAGGCTCGGGCTCGAGCGTGAACACCGGGGGGTTTCGTACGAGGACCTCCATCTGTCCGGAACTGCCCTGCGTTCCGTGAGCATTGTACGGCGTGCACGTGTACTTGCCCTGATGGTTGTCATTGACTTTGGTGAAGAGCAACGAGCCGTTGTTCATAATAACAATATCCTTTGTCTGATAAGGTTCCAACAGCCGTTTGTCCTTCGTCCAAGTCACGTACTGCAGCGGTGGATTGGCTTTAATGTAACATTGTACGACGCCGGCCAATCGAAATGCCAAGTACTGAAGGGTCGGCGTAAACGTGACCTTCGCTGGATCTGCAAGAATTGAAAAACAAAGATTTAATCAAGCCTGAGATCGGACACAGGTGACCCCTGACTCGCTCGTCCCGGCGGTTTCTTGATACGATAATCAGCGGCTTCGAAATGGCACTGCGTCTGCAATCAATGATGATTACTCCAAGGATCGCTAAAGCCAATCCAATCATCCCGAACCTTTATGACAGGCTTTGAGGTTCGACGAGTCTCTAATGAAAGAAATTTTATTGCTCGAACACGCGAGCGGATAGTAATTTTGATCTGTGTGCTTGGATATTATCGTAAATGCTGAGGTAGAAATCAAAGAAACGCATTAGGGCGCATCTCGAAGGATGTTGAATTCGACAAGTGGGACGGATTGAAAAGTGATTATAAGGAAGAGGAGCTCCAGATACTTACATTCAACGTTCAGATAGGCGCTGGCAGTTTGAGGCTCGCCGATCCCATTGGTGACTTCGCAGAGGTACTGTCCAGAGTCGTCGGAGCTTACGGGGTTGATAACGAGGCTGCCGTCCATTTTGACGGATGCCCGCGTTTCCAGAGCCGAAACTTCCGTGACCAAAGCGCCTTCCCGAAACCATCGCACCGTTACGTTGCCCGGAAGAGCAGTCGCCTCGCATGAAAACTGGACCTTTTCGCCTTCGAGCTTGGTCTGGTTCGTTGGTGGAGTCTTAATTACCGCGCCACCTAAGCATAATTGATCAATTTAACTCTCACCGAAAACTCAATTAAAGTGTCCGAAGCCACTGAGTAAGTGATTTCAAATAGAATGCACCACCGAGATGATCAGCGCAATCAAATTTCCCGGCAAACATAGTTCTGCAGTTCGTTCTTACTTTTATATCCCCCCCCTTTAACCCTTTAAATAACTTGATTTTTTATTTCACCATTTTAATCAAAATACGTTTTCTTGAAGAAAAATTTTGTATTCACAAGAAAATGTAGCTTCTGCAAGGTACATCCGAAAAGCAAACTATGAAAATTTTTGTCGTAAAACGATATCGAATTGGATCGCGCTTACAACGACCAAATGAGCTCCGGGCTAAAACTCGAACATGCAAATCTGATATGAGTCGAATAAATAAGGCTACGTGCTGGATCTCATGGCTATCGGACGATTCGAATCTCCTGAGGGGACCACGTCGACTGAGCCTGCGATGGTGCTCAGGCTCGAACGGAAGTCGATCCGGTGCAAGCCAATATCCTGTATGAAACGACGACTGCTTTCAACATCTAACCAGGAAACAGCATGTGAAATGAGCCGAGAATTCCAGCACTGGTTTTCCAAATTTTTGTACCTTCCCTTTTAACACTCTAAAAGTGAATGGGTTTACAAAGGATGACCAACATTTTTATCTGTATCTATGTTGAAAGGGTGTTTATTTTTCATTTGTTATCAACTATCATTAAATTCACAATTTAGGATTCAATTTTTTTTGAATTTAAAATTAGTCTGGATTTTTCTGGGACGTAAATATTTGAATCAGATATTTGCAGAAAGTCGAAGAGAAGTATCATAAGCAAAATTATGTTCGAATTGATTTCATGCTGTTGCGTACAGCGAGATAATACACAAGGATGCAAAAATGCGAGCAACCTAGAGTTACACTGATGACGCAAAGGTAGGCGTCATATCAAAAGAGCCATAAATTACGAGCTTTGGAGCTTTCATTAAAAACTTTTCGCCGCACTCTACTTTTCACGTGCTTGTTGGTTTAGAATTCCAACAGTTTATATAAGCACGAGTCTAATGCATCAGCTCGCTCACACTTCGACCAAATAAAAAGTTGCAAGTGCACGGCCTATTTTGCCGCACGGTGTATCACCAGCGCGGCCCCGCCCGTTTTTTTCAACGCTGAAATGTGCATTAATTCTCGCACTTCGACGTTGACGCTACGCGATTAGAACAGTCTTATTACGTCTGACGTGACAACGTCCGACCAAATTTACAAACTTATTCAACTTTCTCAACTGCGCCACTTTGTCGCGGCGCTTCTGCAACGGGCTTTATACTTTTTATCATAATGGCCTTCGCTAGACGACGAACGAAATTGATCCGCAAACATTACCAAGGCGCTGACGAGCAATCTCATGAAGCAACGCACCCTCTCCGAGAGGCAACCGAACCTCGGTATTTGCGTCAAAGATTAGCTTTGATTCATGTGTTTACAATCCGCGTCCTGTATTTCGATGATTGATATATATATCGTCTAAAGGGTACTCGCACATTGTGCAAAAAGAATAAATCAGTTTCGGCAAATTGCAGAATTCGGTAACAAATCGAATTGTTACAAATTCGTTTGTTGTCATGTTTGTTCTAAGTAACCTTATTTCAAAGTAACCTTTTGGAAGAACTAATTTTTTGTCTTGAAAATGAGTCTGATTAGTATTCCGGTCAAGATATTGAAGTCATGCGATTCTATGAAATCAGCGATGTAAACCGAACGATTGACCTTATTGCATTTTTTTTTATCTCTGGTGAATTATAATTCCTGGCATATTTTTATGTCGGTCAAAAGCTACACTCGAGATGCTGTTCAGAAATAAGATTATTATAAGAATATTGAATTACGTTTCTCGACTTTATTACATTTACATTAATCCAAATCTAGGTAATCTTATGCATAACCCAATACCCCCGACAAAAATCATAAAATGATATAACCAATATCGTCGATAACAATAAAAGTGGAATTGAAGTTTTTGTTTCCGTCATCCTATTTCGTATTGAAATTAGGTCGAAATTGAAATAAAGCTCGGAGCATACTTGCGAGATGAATTTGCAATTTGGAAGATTAGAATTGATATAATATAAATATGTTAATACGCGAATGATATGTAAAACAGGATACCATTTTGCTTACAATTTAGGTGCGTTCGTGCAATTATTCATGTTGATGTAAATAATGAAACGGACTTAAATCTCGTTTAAATGGGATATTAAGAGTATTCATGATGATTAAAACGTCAAAAGTGGGCGTGATGTTTGAATCGCGCGTTTCCACGTGTGTTTGCGTGTTTCGCATCTTCTCATATCGAAAGGGCACGTCGCTTTTGGAGTGCGCTCGAGTTTAAAGCAGGAGGTTGCATAGGCGCATAAAGTGCAACTGCTGTTTGAAACGTTGAGGGATGCACGAAAGCTCCGAGATCTTGAGAAACGAGGGTAATGATATTCAGAAGCATTACATAACCCAGAGAGACTACACGTAACTGCGCTGAACGTTGAGTAATGATATGATGTACCCGAACGCGTGACCAAAACTCGTGATCGTGACAGTCGCAAAATCAAAGACTTTGCCGATTTATTTCTGCGTCGCAAAACTCCTCTCGATGCGAAATAAAACTCAATCATCAGTGTGCAATCACAAATATCTCGAATATAATGCTGCATATCGCAGCGAAGAATTCCAACAATACGTAAATACTTGTTTCAAATTTCCACTGCAAAATTCATCATTGAGGACAAAAGAGCCAAAATGAACCGAGCTGGAACTTTGTGCTGCGTGCATTACACCTAAGTGCCAGTTTCCCTGGGAGGGTTGCTTTTTGGGGTTGTTTTATAAGAAAATCATAACGCTGTGCGCCCATCTATTCGGCACAGTTGTAAAAAATTTATGGCTTATCACATGTTCGGGTGTAATACCTTTAGAAAACACGTTGACTTTGTACCTATGTCTAACGACTTTATGTTGACAGAAAAATGTGAAATGATTTGATTTGGGAACTAGGGTGAGAAAAGAAGAAAAATTGAAGCTGGTTTGGTTTCAAACTGAGGGTGGCAGAAACGCTCATATGAATTAAAAAGCCATTAAATTCTCATGAAAGAAAGCCGCCCGAAGAATTAAGCGAACGTATATCTACGAATTTAAGGAACCCTGGAGAGAAGGTGGAAAAGGCGCGATAGAAGAGGAGCAAGATGAATTATCGTTTAACCTGGCATGTCTTAATTGGCTTGGCAGTGGAAACCAATCCCCAAGGGGGCTTGAACAGCGAGAACTGAATGAAACTGTAACCACTTTACCTAACGTGAATTTTATCAGGGCGAATCTGAATGCTCGCAGATGTGAGTTTTACGAGCGCGCCGAAGGAGAAAAAGGCGCCCAGAGAAAAACGTGTCCATAAAATTTATGGATCCGAATAGTATTGAGGGTCTTCGTTTACGCGCCTCTGCGCCACCCACTTTTTGCCATCATTCAATACCTGTGTCACGGCGAAGCTTGCACTCGCGCAGGCCTCCATAAATAATACATTTCAACGAATAAACGTCGTCTCAAATTGACAGACGAATATTTTCATTTCTCACGAATCGAATTGTCAAGTGGACGACTCAGAGTTGAAGTTTCAATAAAGTCGAATCAACTTCCCGATTTGATTTTCCGGCATCGATATTCCCAACTACGATTGCGAATCGAATTACAATTACAATCTCTGATAGATAATTCACTGTTACTTGCGTCTCAAAAACTTTGTAAAACAGTATCATAAACAGCATAACCGAATGATTATTCAAAATTCACAAACGACTGCTATGCAACCTGATTTCACTGATTTGTCTTTGTCCACGAAAGGTTGAACTTAATCACTGTAAACTATACTGCATTTTAAATTTAAAAAAAACCCATCCCCTAGTGATACATTTGAAAAAAATTGAAGAGCATTTTTTACTGTAACGAAATCTCACCAGCTATTATTACACGAGCTGTATGGCTGATTTGTCCCTCGCCGTTTCTCGCAATACACGTGTAATCGCCAATGTCCTCGTTTTTGATGGTCCCAAAGCGAAGCTCGGTCCCCGAATTGTAGATTCCAATAGTCTCGGACGGCTCCACGGGGTTCGCATCCTTGTACCATAAGATCTCTGGCTCCGGCGTACCTTCCGCTTGGCAGTTGAGTATAATGGAATCGCCGAGATTGACGTAAATCATCTCCTCCGGTGTTATGCTAAATCTCGGCGCCGCTGTGAACACATTTGCGCATGACAAAAATAAAACCATCTTATTGTGACGTACCCAAAATAACAAACCAGCCTAAATAATGTATCTTCGAGGATATCGCCACGAATGTATATCTCTCGCGAGATCGCGCAAATGGTATATTCATTTGACCGACATTTGTTGACGTAAATGTTTCGTCGCAGATTAAATGGATCCATTTTGACGTGTCACGGCTTGATTTCGAAAATAGGATTTGGTGAAATTTTTCCTCGCGAAAGACATGCAACTTTTCTCTCTTCCAAGCACAAACCTAATACTTCATAAAATGATTTGACTTCAAAAAGAGTGTGCGTAGATAATTTGTTCTCAACGAGATTGTTTTAAGTCACATTAATGCCATTTTCGGTGCCATTTTTTTCGGTCTCGTGATCGATATGATGCGAAATTCGCGCAACGAAGTTTGTGTTGCTTTTCAAAATAATCTTCGAGGTTTCATTGGCACTACTAAATTATTTCTCAAAGTTATAAATAATAATACGTTTGTAAGTCGAGCTTATCAGCTTGAGTTAGTACGAATCACAAAGTTCGGCGCTGTGTGTATATAGAACGACTTATTTCCCACTGGATCATCAACCAAACTGTAGCGAACTTGTTGCTAAATATTTTAATGAACAGTTGAAACGCTTGAAAAGTAATATCTTGAGATATTGCATGATATTCCATCTGGAATATAAGATCGTCTACTTTTATTTTTGCAGAAAAACAAATAATACAATCAAATGCTCATAAGACTTAGAGTCAAGATGTGGTTTCAAATATAAGAAAAAACATTTAAAATGCAAAAAAATCTTACCATGAACATCTAGATGAAACCACGTTCCATTTTTATGGCTATTTGGCGACCTGTTGAGGAAGACGACCTTGCACTCGTACCATCCTTGATCACTTTCGCGGATGTTGGTTAAGTTGAGGCTGGCAACTCCATAGGGCGAGTTTGGGTTGACTCTGGAGACGCGGCCCTCGTATCCTTCCCCGCTGTGAGTCGGATATGACTCGTACCATATGTATATTGGTATCTCCTGCCCCTTGCATCACACCAACAAGCATCATAAACGATGTGTCCTGACTTGCGTCAGTAAATTGACACGACCCTTTCATCTTGCCAACGAAGACCGCAATTTAACCGAAAGGTTAAAGCCCCGAACAAAGTGTTGCGAGAAATAAAAGACTAGTGGCAAGATAAGAGTGATCGTGTCAACTTTTGCGAGTAAACAAAAAAAGAACTGAGACATCGAGGGATGCAGCGAAGAAACGAGAGGCAAAGTGACTCGAGCATTCAAGGTACTTGAAGGCTAAAAACGATAAGAGATCAGTTATAACTTTGAAGAGGAATTATTCCCACTCTCAGAGCTGCGTTTATTGCAGCTTGTCTTCCGAGTGATACTTTGATCAAAATAATTCGCTCTCAAAGAAGAGTCTGTGCAGGACGACTACTCGGCAGCGATGGCGCGGGGCTTTTTATCGAGATAGAGCATGCTTTAATGAACGCCAGTGCAAATCACCATCGACTGTCGTTTAATCGATTCACAAGAAAATTGTTCAAGCTTGGCGCTGAAAAATAACAAACGTATCTTTGTGACCTAAGCCGCGTCTCTTTTTAACGCCGACTCTCGATTCATTTCTCCGGCGTGGCAATTGCCTCCTTCTTTTTTCACTCCAATCCTTTTCTACGACTTCATTTCTTCGAATTGATAAATTATCGAACAGCCGAGACGATTGAACCGACGCGGGACCGAGGTAATCGTTGACAGAAGTGGAGTTCTGCACGATGTTGAAAATCAGTTACCCTCGGTAAAGAACTGGCGTTTCGACGAGGGGTTGGGCAAGTGCGCCAAGTATATATTCAACGATGGGAATTAACGAGCTGTCCTCGAACGTGTAAGGAAAAGACGAGGGTCGGAATAAATTATGCGTCCTAGCCTGCCCCACCCGGCTCGTTTAGTTTTCTCACAGGTCACGTGTGTTATAATATATACCAGCGCAATGTATTATTCGTCGAACGGTCGTGTGCATTTTTCCGATTCGATACGAGTGCGTTCGCGCAGCGAGCCGAACATTATATACACGATTCGCCAAGTTGGAGATTCAACGGACGTCTATAGCGGATGAATGCAAACGAACTCGTACGCGAGCTTTTAACCCTCGCGCGACAAGCCTCAAGGGGCGGGATATATTTGAAAGCGGTTATCGTTTTTGAGCCAAGTGGTTGATAAAACACTTTGATATTGCATTTTTGCGGCGCAGACTTGGAGCTGATGCCAAGGGTTATATCACGTCACGAAACTCGGATGCGAGGCTGCGAAAATGCGGACGCTCGGATGTACAAGCCGTCGCTTGTAGAGCGCCCATGCAGATTTTATGCGAAATGGAACGCGCATTGTTTGAACCGAGTGCGCGCTCTCGTGCCTTATGCCTCCGCATCCAGCCGAAATCAAGCGCGCCGAATAAATTGTGTTTGATGTTCACCGCAAGCTCATTTCAATGATACACAATTGATTATTCTGCACGCGTCAAGCGTAAGTTGAAATGAAGCCACTTTAATTGGCAGACGCGCGGTTGCTCTCTGTTGTTTATATTATTTTACGCAACGAGATTTGCGGAACAAGGCGTGGCGCGCGATTCGTCAGACTCGCCGCGGCAATAAGGAGCTTCTGCGTCGGGCATTTAAATCAACGCGCCAATATCGGCGTTCGAATTTTTTCCGCCAGCGCGATTCTTAATGGCGTGCGATAACTGTCGCAATTGCCAGCGAATGCCAAAGGGAAACTGGCTTATTGACACGCCAATTACGGTATTATCAATGATTCGGTCGGCGCGCAATTAGTTGATGCTCGGCTTTTTAATTGTTCGACCGAAATTAAAAAAAAGAAGCGGCTGGCGAACAAGGGCTGGCTGTAATAATGAAATACCGGTCCAATTAGCGCGGATAACGACCTACGAGGGTCACCCGGAAAACCGTGCGGATTGGGTACTCCGTAACCCTGACACACTTAAGTACTTTGCTTCTGAGCCTTGTCGTTTGCAACATTTATAAGCCCTCTTTAAGTTGGATGGATTGTGATTAAAAATTAGCACGATAAAAGAGCCGGGATGAATTATAAAATAATCTAATATGTGTTAAATAAGTTTTCTTTTGTACGTTCTACCATGATCGCGAAATTTACGAGGAGAATTATTTTTACTATCTTTCTAATATATTTTCACGAGAAGAAATGTAGATTGCAATTCGAAAACGTAGATAAATTTCAATCTTTCATTTTAAATCCGAAAAAAAGGAACGCTTCTGATTGATCGATTGTTTTCTTCTTAACTCAAGCATTTTTTCCCTGACGTTTAATATGGCGCGCACAAAGACGTAGAGCTGGAGCGAATGTTTATATTGGAAATAAGATTAATATGTTTCGTTTCATGCCAACTCTTTGTAGACGTCAGACCAGTGCACCTCGAACACAACACAAGTTTTGCATCTGTCCAACATTATTCAAACGCCACCGTTCCTTGAAGAGCAAAACAAAGTGGACAATGGTCAACGCTGACCCATTTTCAAGCTGATCGCGGACCGACGACAGCATGATGTCCGATCGATATTATCAAATTGAGAATCCTGTGACATTATGAAGATCGAAAATATATCACCCAACGAAATATTTTTCCAGCTTCACCGTTTCGAACTACATTTTTTAGTTAAGAAACGTTTTTTAAAATGTCAATCTTTGATAAACTTTGACATTAGTCTCCGATAGTATATTTTTCAGAGAAAAATTCCTATTGGTTGTCCTAACTGTCTTGAAAGACACAAAAATTCGAAAGAAACATTTACCACGATGAATTTGTAAAGTTTAGCAGCGAAGAATGGTTTGAATGGCTGCTGGTTTCAATGGCAAGTTGAGCATTTTTACATGTATGCGATAGGTAATTAATGGAGCGTTATCCATCAAGGTATATATCGCAATAGCAGCGGCACTATTTGTCAGTATGATAGACACCATTTGTCTCGTTATGAACAGCACTTTGGCGACCAATTTTAGCTTTCACGACTACAAAGTAGTTCTTTCAAAGATGATTTGCTTGAAAATAGGCGCGCGTTACGTTCGAGCGTCACTGAATAAAGAATTGTTTAGAAACGAACTTCATTGACGAGTATTTTCAGATTTTTCCGATCGATAAACTGCTGTCATGACTCAGCGAAGAAAAGTTGTAATTGATCTCACAATTAATCGGACAAACTGTTGATCAAATTTTGTTTATTCAGCACCAACAACAGCGTTGCTCGTTATCATTGACTAAACAAATTAATATTAATTCAAAATTACGTCTGGGATTTGTATGACGACATATTTATAGAATACACACGGGTCCACGGTGACAAACTCAACTTGATTTTTTGATGTCGCATCAATTATTGACCTTAACTACTTGACGTGAGTTTCTTGCAGGTCAGACGTATCAGTTATATCTCGCCGGATTAACTGAAATTGTTTTTCACTCCGCGTTTGTAATTAATTAGCTCGCATTTTGCTTATCATCGTATTTATTACAAACGCGATAACAAACTTGGTATTGCAAATAAAATAGTATCGGTAAAGTGTCGTTAATCTATTATCGGATTTCGCTCAACTTGCGATTCGCATTTTATAGCGAGCTATAAATTAGCCAGAAGCATGTGTTTCGAAAGGCGGAACGACAATTTAGAAATACTGGTTGGAAAAATACATGTTATAAAATTACAAAATTAGTCGCCGTTCAATGTAATTGTAAGGTTTCTTTATTTTTCTTTAATCCGACGGTCAGCCTCGCAAGCAGCCTCAGCTGTTTCAAATTTAGAAAAATTTTTGCAACGAAACGTAGTGTCGTTGCGAATTATTTGTTATTTTATGAGGCAGTTACATTAAAAGTGAGCAATATAAGTGGAGAAAAAACTGTAAAACAACACTGAAAGACGACTGAAATGGGGCAGCGCCATTGTGCTAAAGATATCTTGCTCGGTGTCATTTTCCACTTTAGGTTTAATTAAATTGCAAAAATGCAATGGCTGTTTGAAACTAATCTGGAGAGTGTAGTGATTATCATTTGATTAAACGGCTCCTAGGTTTTGATTTCAATTAAAGATATTTTTTCAACCGTAACATTATTTTCTTCAAATCATGTATCCGGCATTAACTTAAATTTTTATCGCCGATATATTTCAAGTCCGCGGATGATATACTTAGTTGACAATCATTTTTATGCGGTACAATAAAAAACGTCATTAAGCTTGGCTTGAGAATTTAATGGTACGTAAAGGCTGTGTGTATACCACAATTATAATTTAGACGCCATTATCTTTGGGAATTCAATTTTTGTTATTTCACGTTAGAATTGAAATCTTGCCAATTATTTTCAAACAGAACAAAAGCTCCAATTTCGTCTCCATTTGTGTTGAAATTGTGTTTCTTTGCAAACGTCAAGATTTAATGTTTGCAACATCAGCTCGCAAACAGCCGTAATGGCAGATGAAAACGTGACATAAATAAATTTGATTCGGTTGTAATTATCGAAACTATTGATTCCAAACACGAACACGCTACAACAAACGACCTGTATCGGCAATCCAAAAGCAGTTCTAAACAAGCCGACAGTTGGCAATGCTGATTGGGGTTATGAATATTGCATCGGTGATCGCGTCCGATGCTAGATGATCTGAATGACCGTCCAGCCAAAGTTGAAATGTTCCTTTTGGTATTCATCGAATGATCTAAACAAAAACAATAAGTTCGTACCATCTGATAGATTTACCATTATCTCAAATGTTCCTACACAACTGATGAAAATCAAAGACTAATTTTCAAAATCAACTTTCAGGTTCACGAAGAGAACAAACCACAATTCTAAGTCAATTGAAAAACATTCTAAATGGGTACTTTTGTTCTTTTAGAATTTTTTACTCTAGGTAGAATCTTTGCAAGGACGTCTTATTAGCACATTTCCAGAGAAACACTGAAACGCAAGAAACTGTAACGATGTTCATTTATATTTATTACTTTAGAGGGTATTGTCTGCTTTGTTCGGTAGTTACGAATTTAATGCTCGCTAAAAGAAATATGAGCTTGCATCAGGTTCGCTAGACTGGGAGCTACGCGCTGCCGCACTGTCGACTATTTGGCGATGTTCGCCTGCATAGGACGCTGGATAATTGACCGCACATGAACTTGGAAATATGATTGCTGATAAATATTTTCGTCTCTTTGTGACTTGTACGGTTTTCGAGTCTAGTATTTTTGTGATTTTTTCCCCCTTTTTTTTTCATTCAATCGTACCGCAATTCGCTTTTGTCATAGCGACGCTCTACAAATGTATTTTGCTTGACAAACGCTCTCTTTATTTCGGAACCTTTATACACGAAATAGAAAAGTTATTTCAAATAACAAGTACACTTTTTACATCAAAAAAAAAAAGTATAAAAGCTGAAAAAGTGCAATTTTTAGTGCAAATGAATCATCCGTGGATTGACTTCTCGGTCATAAATCTTTTATAACTGGAGAATTTCGTTTTGAAATATTATAATGAAAATCTTTTTGTAATAAATGATGATATTTTGTCGGGAAAAAGACATTTCAAAAATTTATCTTCCGGCTTCTGCCGCGCCCCTCAAATAAAACAGCGCGCCGCGCCTGGCCGCAGCGACATAACAGCTTTATAAACTACTTTACGTGCTTGCTGTATACCAACGAATCATCATAAACATAATTCACGCATTACGTTAACAATGCGTACGTCCAAACTCGCGCCTCGCACACAATTTGAAGTTGCACTGGAATTAACTCGATTCACTTTATTTGACATTATAGATCAATTAATTTCGCGCCACGTTCCGTTTTATTCGCTATAATGCGCAAACATCAACCGAGCAATATTTCAATCTCGTTTCATGAGATCACTTTCGTATCGAACGGCTAGATTTATATTACAGCTCATGTTTGACACGGCGATTCGAGAGCGGAAATAAAAATAATGTCACGATGTGTTTCGCTACCGCAATTTTCAATTGTTCGATTAGAAACCATACAGCGACTTTTATAGAAGAGCATGTGAATCAGTGACTTTTCGTATATTGCTATTTCGACGAGCACCAACATCGTGTAACTGGGGGAAAAAACTAGACGACTTATCAAGGGTACATCGCACACATCTGAAGATAAATCTTGGCTCGAATTAAATGCATTGTTCATGCATATTTCATACTATTCGAGCGCGTATACACCTGCACTGTAAATCGAAGCCGCGAAATTGCAACAATGCCGACAACAATTTCCAGCGCCACGGAATTGCTTTCGCCGATGTTTTACGTTCTAATTTAAAGATGTGCGATTGTAAAAAAAAAAAAAAAAACTTGCGCACCACAAATCATACCATAACGTCGAATATGAGTAAAAGAAGTTTTTGAATTATTGAAATGAGAAAGAACTTTCAATCGAAGAGTATCAGATCAGACGTATATCTTAAAACGAAATTGAAATGAAAACGACTGAGGGAAAAAAATTTTTTTCAATGTAAATTAATTAAATTACAGTACCGAGAAAGGTTCATAAATTTAAGCTTTAATCAGACCGATTGGCAGTGACTTGTATTAGAGCTCGAATATTTTCAAACGTAAAATACGACTTGGAATCATGCAAAACTATGCGCAGAGTGTTGCCCGAGAACTTTGTTTGCTGTTTTTTTTTCGCTCTCGGGGCGTGCACCGCGAATTACCTTTCATGCTTGTGCTTTGCAACGCACCCTAACCCCGCTCGAGATACCATCTGATTAGGAATAAGCCGAGGCAGAACTTGTGACACGATCGCGCGTGCAACCGTGAGACACATTATACCGTTGATGGGACGAGATATTATGCAAAATATGAAACTTCATCCGAGTTCTGTCGTTGATTGACGATAGCTCATATGAATCATTTTTAAGTATACCTCTCCACGTACACACACACTTAGCAAAAAAAAAGGCAAAATAAAAATCCCTCGCGAAACGCTTTCAATGCAGCAATGCGATCGCGATCGTAATGAGTAATAAACTCGTGTAAAAATTTGTTTATGCAAAATTTAATTATAATGAACGGCAGATCTCGTGGAAACGATACCTAAGAAGTTGGTCAGTGGTGCAGAAATAAAGCACACGTTTTTTCTACATCGCAATGCAGAAACATATTTTCAGTGTTCTGGAATTCTTTTGCAGGGTAAGTGAAGAAGAAAAGGAAGAGAATGATCGCACGAGACACATCGAAATTCAACGAGAATGGAGACCAAAAGTGTAAAATGGAACGTTGTGTCGCGAGAATGTTGCGCCAACTTTTGGTGCTCTTAGCGAGACATTCTCACGGGTTGCGAGAATCGTTTGTCTTCATCTGCATTTTCGTACGTTTTCGCTCTGCGCGACGCTCGCACAAAGGACGATGCGTGAAATACGCTCGCACGGACACGAATGCTGCGCGAACAAGAGAAATTAGTTGTCAGCGACAGTATGCAGGCCCTCAAATCGCGAAGATAAAACAGGCCGGAGTCTGTACCAGCATACGCGCTCGCTTTTTCCCCTATCTCATCTTCATTTTTTGTATGATGCGAAATGTAGAAAAAAAATTAGCCCGCTGAAACACACGACACGAACAAAAGAAAAACATGTATTTCATAGAAGAGAGAGAGAGAAGAAAATATAGAAATTGATCATAATTTTATTGTGTATTCAAAGGCACTGTCAGAAAATTAATTTCAGCATCTATTCATTTTGATCGAGCGCATTCGCGAGCGAGGCAAAAAATAACGCTGGATGCTTGCCAGTTCGATATGGAGTCGGCAAAGTGATAGTAAGATGGCCGGGAAGAGCACTTTACCCGCTACGAATTTCGCGCACGGCTGTAATCAGAACAATTTATTTCACCTGTTTGTCGCGAATACATTTCAATTGCAACATGTCGTTTTTTTTTGAACGCAAAATCATTTCTTTTACGAGCGCAGAGAAATTGTGAACATTTTTTCAAACACGGCATTCTTCCTCAGTTATTGAGTAAAAGTATCGTATTTTTTGTTATCAAAAATCCTATCAAAAGTTTTCCCTCCGAAACAGCACCGACCGTGACAAGTTTTATTATACAAATGAAAATAGAAACCTCCTTTGCCGAGAACTCAAGTCTTTGAATATATCTCAATGAAAGAAAAAGAAACAGAAAAAATTAAAATAATTCATTATGTCTGGTAAACGAAAAAATATCGTCGCAGATTTTTGTTTCTTTGAGGCTACTTTATCTGGCGCTATTGCTCGAACTCGACGACAATTGGGGCGTAATTTAACGTCTTGCTGTAAATATAAATCTGTGCTGAAAATGGGCCGGACAATCTGTATTAAGTATTATTATCTGAGTGTTCGAACCTGCGCTGACACGTTAAGTCCTGATAAACTCGTGATAAGAGAAGAAGCTTATACTATATGTACATTACGATACCTGACTCCATTCAAAGATTTCAACAAGAGGATTAACGGTTTCGAAGCGCATTGTTTGCTCATGAACTCTGTATTTGAAATATCAAACCCAAACTTATCCTATTCGAGCTCATTATTGAACATTGTGCTGCGTTCACTGGCTATCAAAAATTTTGAACAAAAATTTACCACTTAACGTCGGAAATGCAGTCCTAAAATCTCATTTTGTTTGTAATTAAATCTAAATAAAATTGTACCGAATCTTTTCAAAATAATCTGGAGGACATGAATTATTTACAGTTGGAGTAAAAGCAATGGTAGAAAATTAATTCATGTGAAATCCTGGTGTCCCACACCTGGTATCGTCCTGTCATTTCGAGGGGCAAGGGGGACCTGGGGGTCTTTCATGGACAAACGCAATCGATTAGTTAATTACGTCGTGATAGCTGTGCAAGTTTGCGAGGTCAATATTGAAATTCACGGTTAATGAATTTTGCGTATCTAGCAATGACGATAGGTGCTTATCGTGTGGCCGTAACCGAGACTTCTTTTCTACGGCTGATAGAACCCGACCGATGCAGGTATACCGTCATGTCAAACAAAAAAAATAAACAAATTGTATCTTTCGTTTTCGTTTTTCTCACACGAAGATACGTCAAAGAAAGACCAAAGAGTCGCGTACGAAATCTGGTATTCAAAAAATGTTTGTTACTTTGATATTTTATTTGTGGTCAAACAATGAAAAAACTCACGAAACCATGGTCCGCAGTTACGCTTGGTATTTTCTGTTCCAGCGGCTGCCGAGTTTTCCGTGGAATGAAGGATCGATTTCGTGTCCTTTCAAGCGTAAGGAGGAGCTTTCGAGCGACCGTCAAGTACAAATTTTTGTACTCGCTTTTAAGCGCCGAATTATCTTAAATGTTGGTAGCCGAATGGTTTTATTCAAATAGCTATTGAACGCGATACTTGGGCTGGAAGTCAAACGTAAACTCCAACAAAGAGAACTGGAGACCACTGAATATTGTTATAAGTTTTCATAAGGTATCCACGGTGAGGCGAAAAAAAAGTTTTCATACCAGAATAATGTGCAAACTTTTTTTCGCTCTCTCTCAAGTGCTCGGTTGATTGTTGTGAATAAAGATACGTTTGTGATTTTGCGCCTGCTGGCATAATTTCATATTTTTGTATTCACTTTGGATAACAATAATCAGACAAACAACTTTTTCTCAACTACTCCAAACTAAAAAAAAAAGGACAAACAACTTCTTGACATCAATCAGAATACATTTAGAGAAAGAGATCTATACAATTACCATTCAAGAATCTAAAGAAGGTTTAGGGTGCAGTGGAAGAAAAAAAAGAGGTTCTGCAATAGCAGATCGAGTTGGGTTATTGTTCGTTCGATTTTGGAGTCATAGACGTAAAACGAACGTGATTGATGGTGCAGGAGGAGAATATGGCGTGACAAAAAAGTGGTGGCATGCAAAGCGGTAGAAATCAGCAGATTGACAGAGACATGATGTAACGCGCCAAATCGTTTTGTGATTGGACTGTAAGTCGCGCGCAAGGAGCAAGAGTCGTGGAGACGCTATGGCTGTGCAGAGATAAAAGGTCGCACGCACCATATTGCTTTGGCATCGGGCGGCCAATCGCGTAACAAGACTTCGAACGAGAGGGAACGAAAAAAAGGCGTTCAGTCGAATCCGTTCCGATCGGATACACATGATTAAGTATGCGTTTTTCGAGCGATCGTTCGGCTCGCTCGATCTTAGCCGAATTCCGGACGGGATCCGATCAGTTCCGGCTGATTAAGTGCTCGCCTTCTTTTTACCGATTAGATTCACTATGGTGCGCGTACTGACTACGCGGTGCAACGAACTCTTGTTCCTGCCGCTTGTTAATTCGCTCGTTGTCTCGAAAAGCACAATGTCGAGCAGAAAGGAAAACAATTTTCAATCGTGAATTTAATCGTTCAATTGATTTCCTTTTTGTCGGCTTTTGAATTGTATGATAACTCGCTTGATGAAGTGCAAGTAATGAAATGATCGTCGCACTCTGCCCTCCGCGAGTCTCGCGAATCATTGTCTCGTCTTGATATGCTGGGTCCGAGATAATAGTTGATACAAAATGAGGCCAGGCATCAAAGGAACATCTAATTTCTAGCGGCACGTTCCGCACGCCAGGCTGAACAAATTCAAGCGCAGGCCACGAACGAAGGCGTTAATCAAATATCAAACAACGACTAAACACTTTTACTCAGCGAGCTTACAAATCTGACAATTATTTTTGCGATGCTTCGAGCAACGTCAAGTATTCCCAGGGGCTCGCGCTTCACACCTCCATCTGATACCAGCTGAAAATCGATTCCTGCGGATTCGCGTGTTACGTCATCGTTCTTCAAAATTGTCTCGATCGGCGGGCGTTCGTGTCAGGCCGAGGCTTTTTTCGGGTTAATTTCAAAACGATCCCCGAAGGTAATTGACTTTAGTGTACTTGTGTGTGTGTGTCGGTTGGAAGTACAAGCGAAGACCATAAATCTTGTGAAATAAGCGAAAATTGTCGGGGCCAATAAAAGCACTAGGAACTGCTCTTACTTGGCGCGGGGAATAATCTTTGTCAGTTCGCAAATTGATCGCGAGGATTAGTCAAGTTTACCGTGTAGATGACACTTAGTTAGCAAGTTCGCCTATTTGCGCACGTCTTCGCTAATTGCTAATTGAAAAACAAAGTGTTCGCGCTTGCAAATCACTCAAGTTATGTTTTGGTTTTGGTACGATAGTTTGAATACCGAAGAGTGTAACTTTTGCTTTTCCAAATCGAATTTATCGACTTAATCGTTTTTCTTTATTCTGTTTAGAAAAATGTTCGCACGTAATTGTGTGTGATTAGTGGAATAAGTGATCATGAACGCCGGTTAACTAAATCATTCGAAACCGGGAGAGAAAGGAAGAAAAAAAATTATCTGTAAACTCGCAAGTGTGTTTTAGCGAGTTTTTTTTTGTTTCTATACGGTACACAATCGGTGCGGTGAGAGAATTTTTCATTTTGAGACGTGAATCCTCGCGCGTTTGTAAAACTCCGAGACTTTGATTAATCGTGTGCACTGGTCGGTGATCGAGATCGTCCACTTGGGAAAAACTCATGTGTTGCTTAACGTATCTCCGGAAACCCCGTGAGATTTAACCTTTTCCGAGTACTCGGATGAGTTAACTTTGATTAATCATATCAGGCTTTCGCACGAAGCTCAGTCCACAATAATTCTAAGGTAATTTTTTATCGGCCTTGCTCTGTCCATTTATAACCATCTCGTAGCTAAGGCGATTCAAAAGTTAAAACTCGACGACAGGGCCGTCAAAGTTGATTCAAACAGTGAGAGTTTGATTTGCCACATAGAAATTGTCAATCTTAAAAGCAAAAGTAAGAATTTTAGACCGTTTCTGGTATATTAGTCATGACACTGGTGAACACTTGGAAGATTGAACAATGTTTTTTGGTATGAGCAAAAGTTGAGCGAGAAACGAAAAACAAAACAAAAGTTGAAGTTACACAGAGAATCGCGCGGCTTTGAGAATCAACATTTAGCCGTAGGAAAAATATAGTGAAGAGAACAAAAGCTACCGATATCAACAACACCGTCTCAAATTGTTCACATACCTTTTTACTCTACGTGAGAAAGAGTTTTTCTACGTAATCGACTTTACCGAGATGTGTGTGTCTCCCGTGAATCAACTATCTGTTAAAATAGAAAATTCAGATACAAAAAAGTACCAGCGCTAGGCAAACGTCAACCCCAACAAAGATTGCAAACTTCGTTAGTTCTACTGACCGATCATATTTGTACAGCTCTCGTTCTCGTCGCTTTAGCGGATTACAAATTTGATTCGCACGAAAAGAAGCGTGCATGCAATTTTTGTCACCGCGCAAAATTGTTTCTCGGCGTTAAACTGCGGGATTCAATTTTTGGATTACCCCAAGTTACTGTTTGGATCATCATCTGCGAATGAAACAATCTAAAACTGATCCGATTAGGATAATCTTAAGTAACTCTATTATAGGACAGGATTTCGTTGATAAAATACTTTGGTGCTTCTTCAAAAAAACCCCTTACTTTTTCTCTCTGCGAAAATTGAATTTCGATTACATCAGACAACCGAAACAACGTTTTCGTAATTCGATTTGACAAATTCTTTTGACGAAGTAGAAGCATTGAATTACAAAAAATGGAATGAAAATAATAAATGGATAATTTTTAATTTCAGGGAAAAAAGTTGTAACAGAAGAAAAGCTGATGAAACAAGAACTCTGACAAGTTGTCACAACTTCTTTTATTGCGAGGAAAATCTGTCCGGTTGAAACGACGAGAACGACGATAATCAATAGTAACGTTATTGTCGTCTACGAGCCCTTCTAACTTAACAAAGCGTTGACTGGAAGAAGAGTTTCGGAGGTTTCCGGAGACAGCGGCGGGGCTCCGCGATGGTTCTTACCAAACGTTCCACGTCTGTCGATTCATTCGGCCTTGTCCTTGGCAAAAGTTTATTACGGATGTGCTCGGGTAACGCGGTCGCCGCTGGTATCAGGAGCGTGCCTTTTACGAGCGAAGCCCCTGTCTTTAACTCACGGATAGAGAGCAGAGAAGGTGATGTCCGATATCGTACCGTATCCCCTACCTTCTTCTCCCACTGGAGAACGTACGGCACTGGGTGCTGGTCGGGAAATTCTACGTGACAGTTGAACACCACGCTCTCACCCAGCATCGCCGTTATGTGCACCGCGTCCTGATGGCAGAGTCCTGCAAAATCAAAATTTACTCTCATCAAACAATCCTTAACTTACTTTCAGAGAAAAATCAGAAAACATTATGTTTCAATCATTTCTAAAGCTTCTTGTTTAGTTGATTTTGGATTTTGGAATTTGTGTGTAGTGAATGTTACTGTTCAATCAAAGTCTAACAGTGGTACAAAATTCATACTAATGTAAAATCGACAGTGTAATATGCTCCGATCTTGTTTGGGTATTGGATTTCGCTAAAATACGAGAGATATTCCGGCGAATGATCAATATTTGGAGAATGACTGTAATCCTAAAACGTAATTATGAGCAACTTGTGGTAATCGCGAATAGATATTTTCAGACGAATCGTAAATACAGATACAGGATGTAATGATATTTGCCGTGTAATGCATTTGATGGAGATACATTGTAGGCATAAATTAGGTACGTTGATGGCACGAAATGCTCTTACAAAGATTAAAGCCGATACAATAATTCTCCATCTCATTACCTGCGAAATTACAAGACGCGTCCTTGAATCCTAGCACTCGCGTACAGCCGAGTTTCGTTTCAATTTACAAAAATGGCTCATAAACGTTTGTTTCATATCTCGCTTTTTTTTCGCGCTGGAATTTTAATTGCAATTCTCAAAAGTAGTCATCAGGAGGAGCTGGAACGTTTCAGTAAAAATGCTCGAGTGGCGGAAAACGAATGAATTACGCAATATGAAATTGAAAAGTGAGGGCAAAAAAGTAATGATAAAAGGCCAATGGAAAACGCGAGCAAATATAGTTGAATACATTGAATGACTGATGCATTCCTTAAGAATCCTCGCAAGTGCGGTGCAAAGTGCCATACAGATTGCGGAGCCATCGTATTTCTTGCATATTTTTCTCGCGTCAGTGGCCGTAACAAGAGCGGCGCGCCCTGTGTTGTGACAGGCATATTCGAGCTGCGGGCTCGGTCGCCAGCTGGCGTGCTTGCATCTGTTGTCGCGAAGATGCGAACAACGTGCACTTTGTCCATCGATCTGTCATCGTTGCTGATTTATGAATGGGCGCGTCCTTGTTGAATTTCATGCGCGCGAATTTCTACACGACACCGGCGACATTCGGCGCTCGCCTTACTTTTATAATTCAAACGGAACAAATTTTTCCAAATTACTTCCGTAATCATTCTCGTTGCGCTTTTGTTGGTAATTGTTTGAATAACAAGTTGGGTTCGTACAACGCACGCAAAATTAATCAACTTCAGCTTATGAAACTCCAGCAGTCACAGTAGGTCGGGAACAAAATACACGCGCAGTTGTAAAACGCTTTTACTCGTCGCCAGCTATTGACACTCGCTATCCGAAAAAAAAGGAAAAAAATAAACAGAAGTCCGGCGAGCTGGAAAGTTTCCAGAAACAGTGATCACAATGGCGCCCTTTATCTCTGCGTTCGAAAAAAAAAGTTTCTGTTTCAAACAACTTTTGCGCTAATTCCACGTTACTCTTATATCGTCGCATATTAATCCTCTCTCGGAACTTAAAAATACCCCGCGAAACGGACGTAGCGAGGCATTTGAAATGACACGTGAAAAATGAAACTTAGATGTAAGAGTCAAGCTGAAATGCTTTTCTCGTGCTATTTTACACATCTTTTTTTATTCTTCTTCTCATCTCGGGTCTTTTTCTTTTCTATTATGTTCAAATTATGAAATAGCAATGAAAAGAGAAACGGGGGCGCAAAGGACGTCGTTACAGTTAGTCTTATGTAAGTTCAAAAATTGCTCTCATTTGTATTGAATTAATATAGTCGTCGGTTGAGTAACGAGCTCTATGAAGTTATGTTACGCGGACGGAAAGTAGTTAATATGAGCTTACGGATTAACGAGTGGCGCCGTTTAAATAAATACGTACTCTAAGCTTCTCGCAGAAAAGATAATGAAGTTGCGAGAGTCGGTACGGCTCTAATCTTTAGGTTCAAATGCATTCAGTGGCAAAGGTTTTAGTGCTTTAAATAAGCACGTTCCTTGTGCAACAACTTGAAAAGTTAATGTCAATTTTCAAAGTATTAACGCCGGTAAACAGCTTATTATCGTGGACAGTAAACAGACGGCTTTGTTTTTTGTTCCTCAACCTCGCCTGTTCTATTCTTGACGCAATCATTTTTCATAAAGCAGAGAAAATTTGGATGAATTTTAGATTGCGCCAGGGATGTTTGAAAAAAAAGCATCCCGCCGTACAGGAGTTGGCGCGAATATTGGATGTTGCAATTCAACACGAAGTCTGGTCTGAGAAAGTTTTTTAAGCTAGAACGAAACCCTATGCAAATCCCAATCGTAAAAGGATGCAGACCGTACAATAAATGGTTCAAAGCGTTGCGGACTTTGGTAACGTTTGCGTGTATACGCGCTGGTGCCAGCGAATGCAAATGTGCATTTTCCAATGGCTCGCGGCTTCGAAAAGCATCTGCCTGTATGTTTTTTTCTTCTTATATACTACAATGCCTGCTCGATCATCAAGGTTGAGCTTCTGAGAAAATTTTTTTTTCTAGGATAATGGTAAAGTCTCGATCAACAAAAAAGGATTCGTTCTTTCATCTTTGGTCTGAAAGCTATAGCTTTTACGTTACGTTTCCTTTTTTTCGAATTTTTTTTATCGAAGAAAAAAACTTGAATCGATGTGTTTGATGACAAAGTTATACTTGACGAGGCAAAAACAAGTTGAGAACACCGCAAAAAGGGACAACTGGTCATACTCTGTCGGACAGAAGTAATTTTGATTTTTTTGGCGGCTTTTTTTTCATTTTGTTGATTCAGCCTGGTTAGATTGGAGTGTAACAGGGGAATACTCTTGAGAGCACTTGATGCTAATAATTTGATGGAGCTAATTCTCCTTCACCCATTGATTCGTTTCAATTTCGTCAACGTGAAAAAAAAGGTGAGCGCCACTGTCGCGGTAACCAATTTGTGTTACGAATTGAATAACGTGTATTTTAGCCGACAGTTCTGAAGTGCAGACATAAATTGGGAATTCGAAATTTTCGGGCATTAACGTCAGCGTTATTATGAAATTTTTAGAAAACTGCGAGTGACACAACAAAACCGTTACGCTGGCAAGTCGTTAACGCGATATCACATTCATTTAAAACTAATCTTTCGGAACACACAATGTAGCCAAAATTAGTTTATCAAACTTTTGCTATTATTTACTAAATTTTCATTGTTAGTCGGGCACATAGAGCTTGAATGACACGAAACTTTCATATTTTCCTTGCGAAACTTCTGCGAAACGACACGCTGTAAAATTATACAACACACTATCATTCTGCCAACATTATCAAATAAATCTAAAAGCTAATTTGAATATTTTTACGACGCTTTGTAATGTAACTCATCGCCATAGCGATCCGTCAGTTCTGCAGTGGATTCAGTTTTCGTTAATGAGAATTGACTTTTCCCAAAAGTAGTATTTGCTCGGTTTGTTATTTCATCTGGTATATTTCACAATTAAATCTCAATTAAACAGTCTGGGTCAGACTGTTCAGCCGAAATTAAATCGTAATGCTGAACAGAAAGTTTAGTATTTCAATGAAACAGCTCTAAAACCTACAAAAACACGTTACTCAAAATTCTTATCCAAGTTTACCACAAAACTTCGGCTAGTTTTTTCTTATTATGTGAATAACATTTAACGAAAAAAAACAACCTTTCTGTCTTAATGAAAATTGTATTGTACAGCTTTAACATTCTGAAAAGCATTTTCTGTTAGTCTCATAATTAAATTAATGAGGGTTCATTAAGAACAGACTGGAATAATTTTTTTTTCGTTATTTTTGTTGAATTAGAATGTGTTTAGGAAAAATGAATTTACCTGGCGTAACAAGGAACACAACGCCGAGCAGAACTGCTTTGGCTGCCATTTGCAGGATTCTCCGGAAGCTCCTACAACACCATCGCAGTCGGCGTCGTCTGGATTCGTCCTCCCAGTCGCCATCCTCGCCGTACCTCAGTGACCGATTTTTCGCCACGTCTCGATGCCGGGGGCGTCCATCCTTGACTTGCTTCGTGCCTTCGTTGTTGGGATTCCTGCGTCGAAAGCCAAGCCTGCACGTCGGCTGACCGGAAGCGAAGCACGTTCCGACTGATTCGTTTCTGCTGAACACAGAGGCGGCTCAGGTAATCGCACACTTTAAGACCACGACCCAATATACTATCCAGAAATCAATTTCCAACGTTCCCGGCGTACGCGAGCAGCCGCGGACTTTTCAAAAGCATTTTTTCGTTTGTCAGCGAATTATACGCCCGATGCCAGCGCTTTTTTCGTTTAACGAACGTTTCAGCCTTTTACAACCTGTGCATTTTGTTTTCGTATTTTTTTTTCTTGCGCAACTCTTCGCGAAACTACCAAATAACGTTGTTAGAGAGCAATGCACAATATACACCCGCATGATCCAACTTACAGTTCTCGAACGAGAATGTAAAAAAAAATTGATGGATTTTTAAGAGTCGATGAAACAAAGTTCTGCTGAAAGTTGATTCGAGCGAAATTATTAATCAAAGTGGCTTGATCTTTTCGAGTTTTTGCTGCATGAATAATTAATTCGAACGTACAACACAAGTTCTAAATTGTTGTTAACTGGATAGTAAATTTAGCGCGTATATCTTATTACAAGAGCAAAGTGAAGCAGTTGAGCATAAAACCGCGAAGCACTTCCCGAGAAAAATTAGCATAACAAGCATGGCTTCCGGTTACCGTAAGTGGTGCGATAATTTGAGAGAACTGTTTTTTTTTGCGGCTCTGTTGTAACACAGGGCGCAGTCAAAACCAGAAAATGATTGTCTGCGCGGCTACATCCGCCCTGTAATCAAGAGGAAACTACCTTTCTTCAACATCGTCGGTGTCGCGATCTTCTTCCTCTAATAGATCGTAATTTTCTTGACATTTGCTGTATCGGGACGCAAACCGATGCCGGAGGTCCGTGGCTCGTAGCCCTCCTCCGCCCCCCATTCCCCCGCTCCCATAGTATCTGCAAAACAATCGCAAAACAATTCACCAAATGAATTATTGATATTTTCACAGCTAACAAAAATGTACTGATTCATTAAACACAGTTTAAAACGGTTTTATTTGAACTACTGCTTTCGAAAAGCTGATCAAATAATAATAAAAGCGTACAGTGTCTCTGTTATTGAAACATGCTTTTCAATTTCGACTTTTTCGTTTTAATTATTTCAATTATGTCGTCAGATCAATGAAACAGCAACATTCAAATGTTAAATGAAGTCAATTTTAAAGCTTATGTGAAAGAACATCCAGCGAACATTCAGGCTTTAGACAACTCTGCACCACTTCGTGCTTTTTTAATTTTGAAAATTATTCGTTCGAAAATAACAAACGACATAATTTTACGTATCTCTGTACTTGGCAAGTGCAGTCTGATGTGATATAGCCCAAATCAAATGCCTTGAAAAAGCTATCATAACAAGAATGTCTCTTTTATTTTATTTATTTTTGAGAAAAAATACCAACGCGGAATTGTCATGATGAGTAATTAATTTAAAAAAAACGTTGATTGTGATCATTGCAGTTTTTTTTTCTCTCTCCGAGCTATCAACAAAAATTACACAGTCGTTCCGTTTGATTTCATCGGGGTCAACGTTTGACTGCATTAAAAGCCATTAAATTTAACACACAGCGTCCGGCCAAATATTTTTCGTATAAAGTACGCTTTGTTCCATTAACAAAAGTCATTGATTAAGTTCTAATGAACAAATCCATATTTGCCGGCACTCTTAGTTAGAGCCTGTTATTTTTAAGCTGAAACGAATTATGATCAATTTACATTGTGTGCCTTTTTGAATTAAATTGGAGCTTTTTTTAATGCCAAACTTTACGGCAAAAGTAATTGGTTTCAATTAAAAAAGTCATCAAATATAAAAATGTTAGTATCTTTACCAAAATTGACTACAGCTTTAATAACGCTTTAATAAATACTTCAAAAAGTTTGTCAAAAAGGTTTTGAGATTAATTTACTTGGATAACGTATGAAAGAAGAAACAATTCCAAATTTTTGACAGATTCAAGTTTAAATGAATCGTAATTGGTGCCTTTACCTTAGTATTCCGGTGAGGATGATGAGAAAATTTATGAGACAAAAATAAACTTTGCGAAGAGTTTCAAACTCACCCCAGCCGTTCCGCCACCACTACCGCTGCCCGGTACTTTGATCCACGGCGACGATTTTCGGGCAAGCACTTCTTTCGTCGGTGAAATCGATTTAACCGCAGCAACGTTTTGGAAGCATCATCTGCAACACAGGATGGGATATTACGTTTTTAACGATCCGTCTAGCTACCACGCCTCCCACGACGAAAGCTTCGATGCGTACTATGATCGACGAGTCGCAGTAGCGCCTGGCTACCATAAATCCTCTCTTCTCGTCTGCACTACTCGTTTGCAAAAACAGTATCATCGCAATGATGCGGGCTGTTATCAAGAAATAAAGTTTCTTGCCGAGTGCCATGGTAAACCAAACAAAATTGTGCTCAAGTTAACGAGCTGCGAAACACTCTCAGCAGCTTTGAAATGTCAATAGATCAAATTAAACAAACAGATTTCGTCTCAAAGGGAGACTTAACGAAAAATGTATACTTCAATGATACACAAAATTTAATTAAGTAGTAAAGGCAGAATTATTGTTGATAAACGGTCGTTAGTTATAAAATGACTAAGTTTGACAAATTTGCATAAATCGGATGTTTGAAGATTGATTTAAATATTGAAAGATATAATTTAGATGACAGTTGAAACGGCGCGGATACCATAAATTTTGCTTGAAAATTTGATAACAAATCGCATTCGATTGAATAAATTAGAACCGGGCGGTCAAAAACGCCACAGATATGCTTAATAATTAAATTCGTGTGCTATGATACCGTGTTCGAAACCCTATTATCTTAAATATACATTTGAAAGCGTCGATTCTCTGTTGGACATTAAACGTCAGCACGCATAAAAGCTGATTCGAAAATGTATGCAAACGGATTTACAAACATTCGTGCATGTTTTGATAGATGATAAAAAATAATAACCATTTGCTATTGCGTTTATCGTGTACGATTCGCGCGCAATCGATAATATGAAGTGGCTGTTAAATCAACAATGATTTTCATCTTTCGAATATCAATTTGACGTTTTTTTTCCTTAACATTAGTTTTCTGCACAGATCACAGGTTTATCGTAAAAATATCGTCAACTTGAAGCCTTGCAACTAGAGCAGAAATTAGACGTACGAAATGTCATAAATAACGTCGAATCCGCAATTTTGTCGAAGATAAGATCTTGGCTGGGACTGCTCTGTATTCAGGTGGTATCGAAAGATGATCAGGCGATATATATAGATACGTATGGCCTGATATACGTGTCTTTGCAAAGGCAAATGATACTACTTTTATGTTCAATAAGAGTGACGAGATATTCTAGCGACACGTGAACAGAAGTCGACGGCGTTCCACGTGACCAGGCATGATAGTCATCGTATCGGTCGGAGACTGGCACGCTGAAAGCTGGCTCGAATAAGGATTGTTCGGTAATAGTCATAGTCTAGCCGATAACGGATTTGATAGACTTCTCATGTTATAGAACCCTACAATTACCGTTGGATGCCAAGATATTCAGTTTTACAAAAGAGACCAGCCGTTTTATTTGTCTCTTTCAATGCGATATTGTATGAATATCGCTGAAACTTTCAATTCTTCTTCTACGAAAGCTCAGAACTTTCAAGAAAATCATCACGATCAAAAATCACTGCTGAGTTAGTATTAATATCCCGAAAAAGTTGAAATCTACCGGAGAACGCCATTTTTTTATTTACTCTTTCAAAAACGGTGGATGTTTTACAGCTAGGTGTAATTTTGTTAGGGTCAGTGCAAGCGACTTAACGCAGTTATAAACAAACGGAAATTAAAGGGAATTGAAATATAATTATCCGTTATCGATGTTATCAATGTTGTAACGTGTTCTATCAAGCTTCGAAACTTTGTATTATTAATACAGTAGCAGATATGTCATGTTGTCTTTGATATAATAGCATCACGTCAGAAAGTTTAAACCGCTCGTATTGTATTATATTAATTGGCACAACACTACTAAGTGTAACATTCTGTTAAGAAATCTAATCTCGGGTAATGTGAGATTTGGAAATTGCACTCATGGAAGTGTTTCATTGCGAAACCAAAAATTGAAATGATAAAGCCACTGAACTGTTAAGCAGCAAAAAAAGTAGACTTGAAATATGGTTAGAAGCCATATAAAGCTGTTATAAGATCCTATACGCCTTTTTTTAATTCGGTTCGATGAAACTGTACCGTTGATGCTACCTTACAAAATGACAGTGACGTAATTACTTGAATTGCAATTCAAACAAACCGAACGAACGGCGTGTTGTTAATGATATGACAGAGACAATATTATTATAAGCGAAGCGTTTAACTTTTAGCTTGCGTCGCGCTGTGTCAATAAGCTTTATCTTGTTAAATTGTATACGCTTAAACAAATACCTCTTCAGTGAATTATATTTGTGTAAAACTGTTGGCCTATTTGAGTATATGTTTCATTAAAGTTCTCGCCCATTCAAAAGAAGTTTTGTAATTGCTGCGGATAAATTGCCAAAGTTTCGCTGCATTGACACTCTCTGCATACCAGTTTTGTCAATCGTTAAAGCGATAATAATGCCGTAGGCGTTATTTTTGTACATCACGAAGCAACATGGAACGAAAAACAATTGCACGGCTCTAATTGAAAAATTTCGATTATGTCAAACGACTATAATTAGATGAGGCAATCACGACGTAATTGCTTGGAACAACATTTTATTTCTACTTTCTGCGAAAGTGAGCGAAGAACGATGACATTTTTTCATCTTCTTTTTTTTTTAATTTTTTAAGTACCATTCATACAAAAGCCAGTATGAGACTGACATGAAGATGAGTCAAAAGAAATTTGAGTGCGAAAACGATGCATCGTCGTTGTATTCGTTGGTGCAAAAGATGAGCTTTTGCAAGATGTACGACACAGAGTGCAACAGTTCATTTATATCCAGGGACTTTTTTTTCACTGATAAGCAAGCGCTTGAAACACTCGTGCTTATACGCGGTGAATAAGTAGGTCGTTATTCTCTGCACAGCATAAAAATTAAAAATAACAAATAACAAGCGTAAAAAGTATCAAGTCTGCGACAAGAATGAGATGTCATATCGAAGCTAAGGGGATGGCAAGTTGATCAAAATTAGGAACACGTTTTTCTACAGTCGAAATCGGAATGCTTTTCGACGGGACGAGTTCGTGCTTTGTTATTGGCAAGGCCTAGGAATGTTTTTTAGTCACGAGAGATATCGATTTGAGTACAAACAAGTAGGAACTGTTTTTTCCAGTTCTCGCATTGGTTGGCGAATGATAGAAAAACGTCACCTGTGATAAAAATCGTAAGTTTGATTAACATGCAAAATTCACCGTTTTTGCTAATGACAAATGGAGGCATCGTTTTAGATTTGTTCTTTCATTTTTATCGAACAAAATAACATGCTTCTGCGATACAAATGCTAGAGCGTAATTTTTTATAAAGAAACGAACAATGATGTTGGAGAAAAAAAAAAGCTTAGAGTATGATTCAAAATAATCATTATATCATCTGCAGAAATAGTTAATCACAACGTAAGTCCAAACATTCGCGCAAGAATTATGAATAATTTTTACTGGAATATCTCTTTTCTGCAAAAGAGGGTCGTTCTCTAATGTAAAGAACCATCTGCGTCAGTGTTTTAATCTCGTCGTCCCTCGGAGCAAGCACTTGCCTTGAAACGTATCCTTCATGGTCACAATAAAAAAAAAACATTTTATTTGCACCGCCGCGACGTTTATTTATGCGCCAAGGATAAGACGCAAAAGGGGTTGTGTCGGACGAAATTAGTTGCGCATTCGTGATGATTTGTCGTATGAATTATTTCAAAAGAAGTTGCGCCGCTGAAAAGAACACTGCGTTTGACATTTAAGAGCTTTCGCTATTAATAAGCATATCGCAATCATGTTTTAATTACAAACTCGTCTGCTATTTTTTGACGCGAGTTCACACCGGCAAAAAATAGCACGACTCGAGCGGTGATTTAGTCCAATCGAGGCAATTATGCAGTGATTTTCATCGATTTGTATTACATTTTTGAATGTTTTTTGTTTTTTCACATTTCTTGTAAAAAATTATAACAGCTCTGAAATGACAGCAAATTTCTTCAAAAATAATCATAATAGAAATTGAGCCGAGGCATCGATACTGCGGTGCTATTTCGCAACTGTGCATGCGCCCTAATGCACTTCAATAATTCCCTCAAATTCTTACTTCAGATATATCTGACAGGAGCGCGATGCTCTTGATCAAATGGACTAGCAGCAATGCAATACGACATCATCAATTATTCAGTCTCAATTAAATCTGTGGTTTAGATTATACCAATTACTATTGTCGGTAGTTTCTCGAGTAACGATGCTTGAGTTCAAGTTAGCTAAGTTTCTGCTGCATTGTTCCTATAATGACTTTGTTCGAAATCCTCTTTCTCAAAAGTTTTCGTAATTGCAATCATAATTATTGTTATTAATGATTTAAAGCGGAGTTTAACTGATTTTCAAAGTACTACTTCGTTAGTCGCAGTCTGCTCGTAATTTGTTCGCATGTGTCTAGACGTTTTACAACCATCAAAATATTCAGTAGTCGGTATTTTTAGGGGCTGACCACTTTCTGTAATCCGTAAAGTTTAAACCGCAATAAATTGAACGAGTGATCATAACTTTTTTGAACAGTCGGATGAAACCTTTACTTGTACTACTAAAAAGGAGCAAATTAAACATAATTATCAATCGAATGCATCCGCACGCATATTTTTGCAACAAGTGGTTCTATTGACATTCTCTAATGCTTAAAAAGTACACGAATTATATTAAGCTCGTTAGTTACGTGAATCAACGTTCGACGTCAAGTTGAATCTTTTTCTGAGACAAAAGCATTATCTACACTTAAAGACTTTGCGAAGGTCCATTACTGCATATTAGTATCTGGTGTAATTGAATCATAAAACATATTGAATTTGTTTTATTGTTTAACACATTTCCCGATAATGAAACATAACCTCAAAGATTGTGGGCATACTTAAATTTTTAATGTTAGTGTTGTAGACTGTTATTGCCATCAAATGGTAACTATTTTTCCAATGGTAAAACTACTTTTTCAGTTTAATTATTTATTGATAGAAATAAAATTAGCCTTTGAATTCCCATTAACAAATGCCAACCTCTGAGACGTTTACTACATCGGAAAAAAATTTGATTGTAACTTTTTCATTAAACGTTCAAATGGAAACAGAATTTAATAATCGAAAAGTAAAACAAACTGATGGTTGATGCATTTCTTTTTTCGTTTCAAATGGAAAACAAACTTAATAAGTTTATATCAAATTGAAAAAATGCGTCTTCATCAACGAAACATCTCGTCAGGGTTTCTTTGAAACGTTTATAAGTTCAAGCGAATTCCGACGATCCCCATTGCACAGCTCTCTGTCTGCATTCATTTCTCGAATCAGTTTATTTCATTCGCATTTTCGTTATCAACCCAATTGTCCTTGGTTTTCTCATTATGCTCGAGATACTGCCTTGTGCGCACTTATAAGCTTGTTCTGAGCCTTGTTCAGCTGTACACAAGCTCGCAATACTCGAGACAACAATAATATTGCAGATATTCGATGCCCAACAAAACTTTCTCAACAATCGTCCTCAGCTCTCTGAAAACCTTCGATTGTGACCCCCGTGTTTCTTGGTCGCTCATTGTACAACCACGATCAATTGAAAATTATCATTACCCCAATTATAATCTTTGTTCAACCGGCGATCATCCCGTTTCGATAGATCAATTTCCCTCCCGTTATATTGTAATTACATTCGATTTAAAAATCACCCCGATTGTTTTTAATTGGAAAGACAAGAATCGACAAAAAATTCTGCAAGTATTTTTAGACTCGAAATTACGTCGATTACCGAAACAGAAACACAGCGAAGCGTGCGCAAGAGAGAAGATTTTGCACTGCTTTCGACCTATTGGACACCATCGGTGCAATTGCATTTGCGACTTCGTGGAATATTCTGTCCACATTCCGCTTGCCATAGTTTCAATGAAATGGTGAAGTGAAAACCTACGGCACACATTTTTTTCGCCAGAGTCAGTCGGCTACGATACGAAAAGAAAATGTACGAAAGAAGCCAGATCTACTGGAAAGTGCACTGAGGTGCAAAGGTCACTAAAACATTGATTTACAATGTCTCGTCGCTATTGCTGTGTTTGACTCGTCCATAGATGTTTTATACAGTTGCATAACGATCATTGACTTTCGGACAAATTTCACTGCTTCACATTTCACCGTTTTGTTTCGTGTTTTCCTTTGTTTAAAAACCTATTTCGAAAGTGATTGATGGAAAAACATGAAATCATAAAAAAAGACTCCGATTAGAAAGATTGTTTTACGCACAGGTATCTTCTATTGTACGTAAAGACTTCTGTATCACGTCAGCTACTTTAATTTCTACGCGTCGCAAACAAGATGCATCTTCCAAAGCAAACACTGATCGGTCAAATGATTATAATTAAATTATTTCGTCAACAGAGGTAAATACATTTTTTGCGGTATCAAAATAACGTCGATGAAAAGCAAGCACGACCAGCAAACATGTCTTGTTTGCGCGTTGAAACTGCTGTAAGCAACCTCCCTGTCAGATTAAAGCTGAAGTGTCCAATGTCATTTTGAAAACGTCCGAATTCAGAAGTGTTTTTTCTAACGAAGTGTGAAGTAAGAGTTCCTACAACTTTCGATAAAAAACTTTTTTGTAAAAGATACAAGACCTAGTTTCATATGGAGCTAAAAGACGATACAATTTTTTTAACAAAAAAGATAACAAATGAATAAAATGAAGAAATTCAATGAAATTGATATTGAATCAGTTTTGTACTTTAGATATATCGAAGCGTATTTCATATCAAGGACAAGAAGGGCCATTTCTCGAGAACTTTTTCGCTATCATATTGATATGGAACGTCACAGATAAAGTAGGCTGGATCTAATCAGCAGACATTTTCATTTCGCGCTGGTGATTGCACGTGCCAATCTTTAAAACGCTGTATAGTTGGAGAATCACTCGAACCGCAATAGTGACGGCATCAAGTTTTAGACAAGTTTGATTTCAGTAACAAGAACGCTGGAGCGAAAACCATTATCAGATATCCAATCCATTCGGCTTGATGTTCATTGTTAGAAAGTTTAACAAGCTTTGTACAAATTGAAATGGAAAAGCTTCTAGTGACTGTAATTTAACTTAACTAATATATTAAGTTCATATGTAACACAATACGGCATCGTGCGCGTAATGTTATAAAAGAGAGTCGTTTGCAGCGAGGAAAATTTGTGGAATTCCCATATAGCTCGCTCATGACAACACGCTTTGAGTTTGAATTATTTCGGCTTGATGATCAAAAGAATTTTAATAGGGGCTATTCTATGCATTAGGCTCGAGCTCCTGGTAAATATTGTTAGTCGGAGTTGGATTAAATGTGCTTGTAAAATCTTCGTGTTCTAAGATGCTGCGTCTATTATTATAGTTCTGCTGCTTAAATTACAGCGTCTTATACTTTCTAAGTACTAATATACTCGCCATTTAGATCATTTCAGGTCACACAGTTAGTTAATACTTCCATTCGGAATATTATTCCGAACTATAATGCTAGAATAGATATGAACCTCTGCAGATATTACTACCCTATATAACTGTATGAACAGCATCAGAGCGGCCGTCTAAGCCTTTAGTGGCCACGAATAAATGATTAATACAAGCTCATTCAATGAATAATAAAGTCTTGACTCGACTGCAATACGAATTATCAGATGAAATTATTATTCTTATCAAGCAATCAATTATCCGGCTGTTTCCAGAAATCAGTTTTTTTTAAATTTGCTTTTTAAGGTAGAACTTGCATGAAAAAGCAACTTTGTAATCTTCCACTAATGAAAATTCAAGTTCAAGGATGTAACGTAGAAGGTGAAGAAGAAATTCGAAGTTTGACTATGTTGCGAAATTGTGTGCCCCACTTCGACTTGTATGGTAAAAAGCAGAACATTACCAGCAAGAAGGTTAGTTTTGCTCGTACACGGTGAAATTACTTGAACAAACCCTCAACATGCTGAAGCATCAGCAAAACATATAACTACTTGAACTTGAATTATGAGCTGCAAAAGTGTTCAAATAGTTGAGCGCGGGCGTTGGCACCTGCGGAGTTGCGGTCCGTAAAGTGGAGATAGTAGCATGCCGACGCGCTACCTAGTCCGGCAGTCGTGCTGCTTCCTTCGCACTTGGTCTCGTTCCACTTCATTTCACTGGCACGCAACATATTTGCGGCGACATCATTTGTGGTTATTTTGCGTGGAATCAGAAATGACAAAGGTTTCTACTTGTGCCTACACCGAAGACACCCCGGTCAACTTAGTCGTCGATTAATCACGTCAATTATCTGATATTAACTTGAAAACATGAAACTTGAAAAGCGATGCGAAACACTGTGCAGTGACGTCTAGCTTAAAGTGTCCGGCACAATAAATTATCACGAATTGTCTTTGCCACATGTGACCGTTGCAGTTAGTTAAGCCTTTTGCAGTTTCTCAATCGTGCCTGGACCTTGTCACGGACAGACTTATTCAACGCAGATACAATGAAACGTCCGGTATTGATTTGAAACTTGACCCGTGCGAACTGATGGATTTGAACCTGACCAAAAACCCGATTAGATAAGTTTAGCCATGAAACATTCTGGCCAGCTTGCTATTGAAGGCAATAAACATTTTTGCTCGAATCGCGAGATCAATAACGAAATTACACGTTCAAAGAATTAATTACTATGATTTAAAACCGCAGCTGCCTTTATCAGCGCTGTAATTTGCTGCAACTGCTTGGCAGAATTTGTCTCAAAAACAATAATTGTAAACGCAGTTATTGATCATCGAAAGCGAGCTAAAATGTTTTGTGATTGCACAAAAAACTAAAGTTAATTGAATGCGTTTTAATGAGCAGTTGGAATATTATCGATAACCATATAATATTAATGAAATTAAATTGTAATTGAATTCTATTTGCTGTGTCGATTAGCGTCGAGTAAACAAGACGGATGTTGGTATAAATAAAGTCGTGCATGTTGATTAAACAAAGTGTATAATGGGAGCTATTTCGGAGTGCGAGTATATAGCCATGTAGAGCAAGGTTTCTCTTGACTTTATCAGGAAGTCTTGCCGTGGCGCGATGATAGGCAAAGATCTAAGAGTGTGTGCGGGTAAAAAGCCGAGTAGGCAAAGGCAGCGCGTGGTTTCACATGCGCACAAATGCCCGCGGAGTTGCGACAGCGCCCGAAGAAGATCAGCGTTTAATCGAGGACGCTGGGCCATTGCAGGCGTGATTCGCGTTTCACTAACGACGGTCTCAAATTCCAATTAGGCGAATATTAAGGTCAAATTAGCGTAGTCAAGATGGTCTCCCGTGACGTCAATTTTGCTCGATAAAATTTATCCTGCAGCCGCGCTGGATCTTTTCCAAAAAGACACCGCCTATGCAGCGCTGCATTCGGCAAGTCGAGAGTCATTATTCCGCTTGAGCTCGACTTTTGAGAGCACTCGATGCTAGTTTGCACGGCGTGTTGTGCCGAGCATAATAGGGCCCCGCGAAATTCGAAAATGATATGGATTATAAAGCACCGGCGCTTTTCAAACGAGTCGAGTGGATACTCCGGTCCCAACGGTCCGAGTTTCGGCCAATCACTGTCGAATTTTTCGTTCAAACTTCGCCCTCGCAAAGGAAGGAGATAATTTTTCGTATCCCAAATTATCTACGATGGTTCTCAATCTCGTATTCTCTTTGGCCATTTTTTGTCGGGCCGAAACTTCGGTAATAAAGAAATCGACGAAACCAATAAGTTTCCATTTGATACGTCTTGGAAGAAACTTTTCTTGTTTGCGTTACCGACGAAATTTCGCCAGGAGTGCAGTCTCTCAAAAAGGAAGAAAGAAAAAATTGCCAACTTGTGCCGCCGTGCAAACTTTGAAAACAAGCTGTATATCGAAAACAAAGCTCTGCAATTAATATCCTGTAAATCCGAGGAGAATTTGACTTTTGGCCTCTCGGTGGATTCGCGCTTGTAATCTAAGTTTTCTACTTCATAAAATGCGCGCACACAAACTGTAATTCCGCCGGACTTTCTTTGTTTGCTTCTTCATGGTTGGGACGCGTGTAGATTGAACATCAAACGACCAGATTTTCATGTGCATGCAAACTATTTACTGTTAAAGTCAATCATGGTGGCTTTCAAACAGCACGTTTGAGACTTTGGGTCAACGGTCGAGTGAGCAGTGGTAAATTTGTTTATCAGCACAATATTTACCGGCATCTCGTCGGTCTGTATTACAACGACTAACCAGATCAACAGTCGGAGACATTGTAAAATGAACCGTTTGGTTCCTTAGAAATACACAATTTCGAATGACACAACTTGCGACGCACCGCATCTTGTAAGGGTGCGAAATTCAACGTTCAACAATTCAAAAATGCACAAAACGTCGAAGACAAACGAATTCATGACAAAATTTATGATTGCAAAACCTGGAAGTTTTAAACGCAGCTTCTTATAGAGTTTGAAAATGAAATTCAAAATATTTGAGATAGTTTCATAAACCGTTGAATTTTTTTCGGGCAACAATCGATCACTCGTGGAGGCAAAGTATTTTCGTGAATCAGTGGGTATAGACAATAGAACAGCGTTATTGCTACGAGTAAAAATTTTTCTATTAGAGATAAATCGATATCATCTTTCTCATGCTGTCAGTTCAGTAAATTAGAAAACTTTATATCAAAACGGCTCTTGGTTGAAATGAAAAAGTATTAAATAAAATCACGTCATCGTACAAAGTTCTGATAAAAATTGCGCAAATTTCTAATAAAAAGTCCATGAAAAAATGATAATTTGCATGCGAAAAAACTGATATTATAATAAAACAAGGACAGATATTGAAAAACTTTGGAAAAAGTGTAGGAAGAGATTATAATTTTGAAGGCATTACACATAAAAAATGTGGCCAGAGTCGATAAGAGGGAAAAAGGGTGTAAAAAAACGAAGGCAATGTCCTTCGCAGAGTGGTACCGAGTAAGGTTAAGTCAAGTCGATCAGATTGCACGCAAGAGCGCCATTTGTCGTGAGGCTGATAGCTGAAGGTCTCTTTGCGATTAATGAAAATCGTGGTCTCAGGCTTAGAACTGAACGTTTCTCAGTTTGAAGAAGGTACAAATATAATGTTTCCTGACTACTGCAGATCCTTATTTTGAGAGTTTCCGTGATGAGCTATCGTTAAAACCGTGTTCGAAGCGTTTGAAAGCAGCTGCCGTAGGCACGACTGATTGGTCGTTAAAAATTCGTCGCGTGACTACAGTGCTGACAGGAATTAATTCTTCGCGTCGCTCATATTTTCAAGACGATTCTTTGATTTGAAAAACGATTCATTTGAACGTCATAATATTGGACAATTTCCTGTAAAAAACTGAGCTTGAAGTAATCCTTGTCATATTGTGAAGTGAGCGGTTAAAAATTCGTACTTCAAGTAAAAAGTTTGTCGAAATGTCAAATTGACAACTAAACTGGAAAAATCTAACCTGAAATCAACTATTTTGATTTTTTGAACTTGTGATCTTTTTAAAATAATCATGGATGTGTTCAATTTATGGCTTGTGTCACAGTCAACAATAAAAAAGTCTCGACTCGTTTGCTTATAAATTTTTCTTGCAGAAAATTTAGTAGGAAATTTAGTAGAGTCACGTCCCAGGGATATTACAAATCAAATTTATTTGCTTCGACGTACAAAGTTGAAAGTCAATCACAAATTGGGAGGGAATTTTCTTACAAAATCGCATCACTCGGTACACTTTAAATCAGACTAACCAATTTTCGGCTGCTATGACAGCGAAATTGGATTTTTTTGAGTTTTGAAGTATTCATTTGACACTGCAGCAAAAATTAATTGTTTAAAAGGAACATGTCAATTTTGCGAGTCATCACGCTTGAATGAAACGTGAGAAAAGAACAAAAATATGATTCAGATTATGGGGACCAATTTTTTGCGAACATGAAACCATTGACGGTTGCGCAACCAACAAATATCGAATCAAGTGAAAAGAATCCTGTACGGGCGACATGAAACAAACCGACGAGGGGCCAGAAATCGTCAATCCTATTGCAAATTCATTTGATGCAGACAAAAAACAGGAAACGATAGCAATAATTCCACTCAGCTACACTGGCCCAGTTTCAATTTCTGTCTCACGATGTCTCGCATTTTTCGACTTTCAAATTTTGGTCCTGGCACAAACATTTCAATGTAAATAATGTTTTTACGAATCAAAACTACGTTCCACTAAATTAAGCATTTCAAAATCAAACCAAAATTAATTTTTTATTATTTTATTATTTAACAACTATATCTCTGCTTCAAAGATAATGTGTTCGAATTTAAGACAACGGGATTTATCTAATTGGAATAGTGTCATAAAACTTGTACATCAGTCCGCCAGCGGTGTTGGAAATTCCATTGTAAAAACACCCGGGAAGAAAGAATGCCAAGGCGTATTATCGTGTACAATCATACTTCGTTTCCAGTTAGTTTCTAAATCCCCGTCGCGCGTTATTAAACTTTTTTGCTAGCGAAAATTACGACACCAACAATTGTTTCGCGAAACTTTGATTTTCATTTACGAACAAATCGCTCGAAAACTAATCGATGCTTGGCCAGAGCGTGCTATAAATTGCAGTATATTGACGGAAATTCGTATGATAGTTTATGTTGATAAATGACAGATTGCCAGTTGTAATGAACAAAATGAATGTCGCGTTTGACAAGCTGTACGTCCAACTCTTCGATGAACAAATTCATTCATGAATTTCTGAATTCAAATTTCAGTGATTTTTACAATGGACATCGATGTTTGTTTAAAATGTTATTGAATAGTTCTCGAAACCGTAAGAAATGAATACTGATTTTGTTATTCGAAGTTGACACTGTTTTTCATTCGATCTATTTGAGTTGACAGAAACTCAGCTGCTGAATGACTGAAAGATAAGTTAAAATGAATTGCATTTAAGCTTGTCAATTACAGAATATAACCGCCTGACATCACATTCAAATTACGCGAAATGTCAATCACTCGTTACATAATGCTGGAGACTGGCAAATATAAATATGACGAGAAATCTTGTATTTTTATGGTCTAATAGTAAAGTTTCCAAGTAAAGTTTCGACGTAAAAGATTTTCATTGATTTTACTTTTAGAAAAATTACTTTACTGGTAATCATTTGGGAGAAGAATAAAGTTTTGATGTATTTTTGATGGACCGAACTTAATTGAGATTGAACATGTATTTAACTGCTGAAATGTTTCGTCTATGAGAATTAAAAAATTCTAATAAATGCTACTTTAAACATACTTCAGGTTAAATCCTATTTTTGCATAGTTATACTACTTGACTGTAGAACTTCGTCAATGATATAAATTGATAGTGTACATAAAGTCTTCAATCGAAATGGATGGAAAGTTAAGACTGGTATTAATTTTCAACTTCCTCTAAACAAAGTTTCAGTAATTTTCAGCTAGAGTGGCCGATGAAGGGAATATTACTTAATACTCGCTTTGAAATAACGTTGGTAATGTTTTTGATGATAACTGTATCGCAACCCAGATCACCATTCCAGGATTGATTCGCAGAAGTAACTTAATAAAAAGAATTTTGAAAAAAAGTAAAAATATCATTAGTCAAGTTCTCGATTTTCCGTTTACATTACGCTACATTCGAAAATCAAGCGAATTCCGACAAAAGTAATCGATTTGAATGTAGAGACATTTTAACGTAATCGAAAAGCAGTACTTCGAAATCAAATCTAAATGATTCAAGAAGCAAGTAAATGAACTTTACTTTTATTCAAGACACAAAATTATACAAATTTAAAACAGAGTTATTTATTTGCTTCAAAACTCAATGTAATCAGTGTTTACTATTTGCATAACTTTTCCCTCCTTTGATAAAGATATGCTTGTAGGAATCTTTTCTTTCGAAATGTCTGACTAAACAAATTGCTACTACTTCTATTTTTCTGTATTCTTTCAGAGAAAAAACAATCTTCGATACATCATTAAAAATGAAACGAGAATCAGTTTGCAGTAAACATTGATTCCCTTAATCGTAGTATCAGTACAAAATCTACTTAACACATAAACTTGATAGGATCAGTGTTGACTGTTCATAAAATGCAGAATCATCCATACAGTTTACTGGCAATAAGTAGAGGAGACTACCCGACAGTTCAGCAGTTTTCAAACAAATCGTAATATCATTAACAATTCGCACGCAATTGCAATGTATTCTCTGTCACAATTCAGCATAATTTAATTTTCGAATAAAAAACTGCTGTTAACGCATCTTTTACGTTTATTGCAAAAGCTATGCATTTTAATCCGTGACTAGTGAAATTATTAAACTGTTTGACATGGCGCCGAGCAAAATCCAATTTCACTATTTAAATCACACAATTTGACATTAATTGAACATCACAAAACGTCAGTAATGACAGAAAAAAACTGTCGCATAGTTTTGAAGAGAACTATGTAAATTCAAAACAAGTGAAACAATTTAAATATCCAGTAAAAAAGTGAATCTGATCAGAGATATCATTACCTAGTTTACATAAACGGAATGCGCCAGTTAAGTTAAAACAAAGATACGACATCACGAGAAGTTGCAGAAAGCGTTTATTCCGCAAAGAAGTGCGCGAACAAATGTGACTGTGAAGCAATTAAGGACAATCAATGGTCCCGTGTAAATGATGTCAATTTTGAATGGATCTGAGAGAGCACGTTGCTCTTTTACAACTGACGAGACAAACGCGAGTTGTCAGACCATGCGCAGTGCGCAGAAAATGCGTCTGGCAAGTCATGTCTTCTAGGAGCTGCGGTTACCGAAGCAATGACACGGTCTTACCAGAAGCTGCACTGAAACCAATCCAAAGTCTTTCTCGGGTGTGGTAGCTCCTTGGTCGGCTAGGTGGGCCGCATCACCCCACCAGCCGGATCAACGATTTCCAAAAAAAGCACAAATACAAAAAATGACAAACACCCAAAGACCACTCTAACTTCCGAATTCAAAACAAAACAAATTCAGAAACGAAAATTTGCAGAACTCAAAGATTCACCTGATCGTTGACCTTATCCTTTGCTTGACGTTTACACGCGTGAAAGCACCACCTGCCCGGTGTCAATCGACAGGCCTATTTTGCGCGTTGTCAACGACACAATAACGCTTCACTTGTTCCAACATTTGGTGCACTTATATTCGAACGAAAACATTTTAGCATCGCACCGAAACCGACGAAAGCCGACAATGACCAAAACGGTAAAAGTGGTACACCTCGTGAAAATTCTCCTAATCGTGGTTTAGCACCTGCAAGTAAGTCTTGGCATGCCACCGTACAGTGCGGAATTGGATCTAGCCGAGTATAGTTCGTGAATTCTGTCACAGTGAGAGACAGGTTAGAAACATATCGTACAATAATAGTTATTTTGAAGCCACAACTGTGCACTTACATCAGCGAAGACACTCCTAACCCCTTGTTCGTGAGAATGTGGCAGCGTTGTCATAACTGGGTTAACAATACTGGCGCACTGTCAGCTGTTGCCGTGAGGGTTTCGCGTGCAATTAGTAGCGCGGTTGGGGCGTGTGTCGGTCGCACGTTGGTCGTCTCAGCCTCCCGTGAAGCCTACCGGAGATCAGTCACGTGACAGAGGGGTCGATGACGCGTAATCAACCGGGTTTGAATCAGCGCTAGCGGCGCACGGTTTTACACCAGTTGGCGAACTCGCGTGGCCGCCGGAGCTGCGAAAATGGTCGTGCCGAGGCGTATTTCGCATCAAGGCCGCGTTCGCTCCGTCCCGGCAGTGTTATTCGACGCCATGACAGTAGTGGCTGCCGTCTCCGCGACGACCCATCGCCACGGTGGATACGCGCCGATCCCCAACCCCCGTAGAAGTCACCCCGCTTTAGCCCCACCAGTGTAATATTGATCGGGCGGAAGGGCGGAATCCAGGAGCGTACAAAGCTCTCGCGTCGCCCCCAAGAGGCGAGCGACGCGCGCGCGATATGCCGGCTCGTGAGTTGCACAAAACATGCCTGGATATACGCCGATTAAGACACCAGCCGGAGTACAATTGGCCCCCGTGGTCCTTCATATTTTTGCACTTTCCAGTTTTGCCCTCGTCTTATGAGACCATTTTTCTTCCACTCTCTTTCGCTAAGCTTTTATTATTGATAATAAATTTCCCGCAAAAAATCGAACGCTTGTTCTCCGGCTTGATATAGTGCTCTGAGATCTGTTTGGGTCGGAATTTCCACGTTTTTGGAATACCTTCGAGTGAATGCGAGTATTTTCATCTCATTATACGCTTTGTTTCGAACGCACCACGCTGTTTAGCGGGTCGGAAACAAAACACGAGATGACGCTACTGTTAAGAATTTTGGCGCCTGTCGCGTCTCGTGCCAGAGTGAGCTGAGATGAAATTAATATCAGAATTATGCCACCGAGGTGATGAATATCAGCTGTTTGGATATCATATATTTTTGAAACTTCCTCTCTGAATGGAACGTTGTTGTAACTGTGACGACATTATGCTTGTGCATTACTTAGAATGGTTTTATGCAATTGAATTTTCTGTCGTCGGGTTAATTATCATGTTCGATGTGTTCAGGTGTGAGTTATAGGTAAGCCTAGCGTATCAAAGTATGTAAGTAATGAACGAGCTTTTAGAAGATAAAGCTCTCTGTCGGTTCGAAACATTTATTATGTCCTAACAAATCATCGGAGGGATTGAATTTTTTATTTATCGGTACATTATTTCGTTGCGAAATATTGCCGTTTTTTTCCGTCTGTTGATTATTTTGTAGTGATATAGAAATTTAACGAGAGGTGTAAATAATGTGTGCAAATACATGGAACGATTTTTCGCAAAATAATATTTCATCGTAAGAAAGCAAATGAAAAAAAATTCAATATTTTTGACTGCTCTATTTTATTCTTCGGTGATGAGACAAATCACACGTATTGTGAAAGTAACTGTAAATCCTTCATGGATTTTCCGATTCTAGCATCGAAAATGTTCATCTCCGAAACAGCTCTAAAATACGGTCATCTCTGATACAACCGACACTAAATGAATATATTTTGAAAAATAAATGCTATTTCGGTCAATGTTGATGAAATTTGCATTGACTTACGAGATTAAAAATCGTGTAATCTTGGAGACATTGTTCTAATGAAATGAATTTATCAAAAAATCCTTAGAAATGAACACTGATTGAGGAGTTTGAATCTCGGAATATAAAATTATCAATCAGACGTTTTGACAATGTAAACGTATCAGATAATTATGTGGGACGATTCGATTTTAATTAGTTCTATTCATTTATTCAAATCCTTCATTTGATTCTCTTTCTTTTTATTTCTCGATAAATTTCATCAATTAAACCACCTACTTGGGTTACCCGAATGAGTCAAAACTTTTTTCTGCTTGATTCGAAGACAATTGGACTTGTAATTTGAAAATTCGAAAATCTTTAATCAATAATTGATTTATTAGCTGAAAAATATTAAAAAAACTAAAAATTGTTGTCGTCCAGGATTTTCACTCACTACTCTAAGAGGAGCTTAATATTGTCTGACAACTAACTTCATTCCGATAAGTTTTTGTTCGGAAGTATTGAATTATAGTTATAAGTAGACGTCAGGATTCAGTTGGAGAGTGAGAGGTCGACTGAGTTCGACCGTCTCTGTCTCTCCATAACACCGGGTGCGAAATTTGAGGTTAGAATCTGGATCAAGAATTTCTAGACAAATCCACCTAGTTCGTGGCATCTTCCGTCCTTAGTGTATAGATCCAGGTAAGCAACAGAAACACAGGTGTCTTTTCAAGTGTACTGCAATAGACGCAAAGTTCATATTGCGAACTTCGAAAGTTGGACATTTGATTGAATTACGATATATGCAAAATTTTCATTCAAGAATCCAGAATTTTTTGTTTCTCATTTTTTTATCATTTTTTGATTTATAATAAAGTAATCAAATTCTCGAACTATTCTAATTAACCGATGACTTTGAATGTTTTGATGAAGTATTTTAACAAACTGGAAATGTCGGTTCAAAATTAACGTTGAAGTTTTTGATCGCAAATAACACTTTGCTGATTTATGTAGAAGACAAATATTGATGCAGAATGTAAGTTGTGCGCTAGGCGGAGCAATCGATTCATGATTATATGTTCGTTAATACCCATAAATATTAGTTCCAAGCTGTAAAGTTTAAGAAGACCATTTTGATGTTAAATATGCTTGTTTGTACACAACTACATGTGTTATGTGTGCAAGTAGATATAATTTGTACATAAATTGTACGAAGCAGCGGAAATATTATGCTCTTATCCAACTGCTTTCACTCCAGTTTTACTGTTTTATCGAAGCAATAAAGCGCCCGGGCTTAAAGGACAAACACAAAAGCGTCAAACTGCATTTAAACAATTTAATTTTAGTCGGAAAATTTTCAAATTGAATCACTCATTGATAATCACTTTAACAATCTCTCAAAATTGCGTTTTTGGGCCTCGTTAATTTATATTTTCCAATGTTTTTCTTTTTTTCATCGATTATTCTCGAGTAATTTATGTCGTTTAATCAAATACAATCTTTCTTCAATGTAATAACTTAACTTTCATATTCTTGCAATTATAGCATACTTCAGAAAACGAAACAAAATCCCTAATTTTCAGCGCATATGAAATAATCTTGGTTTCAGTTAATTCAACAGTTACGTTTTGGATCATTGCAGTTCACTAAGCCGTGAGTTTGTTCTATATAATGCATATCATTTTAGTCGTGATCAAAGCGTTGATTAAATTGAAAAACATTATTCTTCAATTATAACTTTAATAAAAGCTTTTTCAATTGTGATGCAATCACGTCAGTTAACATGGTAAACACTGCCCTCTAAAAGAAATAAGGTAATATATATACAGAATTGAGATTTCAGTAGTAAAGACTTGGCCTTGAATCCTGGCACTGACCAGAAAGATAGATTAACTTGTGGTTAAGTTTTGACCTGACTTCAAGTGCCTGGAACCAAAAGGATAGTTACAATGATGAAACATAAACTCTCTGTTAGCTGACGAGCGTGAGGTTTTATTTATCTTAAAATGAAGTTGAAACAAAGTCGATACGAGGGCGATTCGTTCAAGTTGGTAGTGTTAAAGGGTCCGAAAGTAATGCTTTCTAGATCGGAAACAGAGAAGAAATGGATGCGCGCCGAAGCCGAAACAATGAATCGCGTTAGAACTTTTGCAATTTATGACGCAGAAAATTCGTGCACCGCAATGACGGACGGACTTTTGCCCGCAGAATCAATGTCTCGAGTGCTCTCAGTCGGGCTGTATCGAAAAAGTTCCGGCCAGTAGGGTAAACAAAAGTGAAAGATTTATTCTACCGGGTTCATGAAAAGTTTGTTCCGCACGTTAAATATGAATTCACACAACTTTTTTTCAGATTCAAGATTGGAAACAAGATCTTTTCGTTAGGTGGGTAATGAATTTTCGAAAGCAAATGATACAATTTGTTTGTCGAAACAGGCATTGCCTGTAACGATAAGATTATGAACAGAAAACAGAGTTTGTCGAACAAATTGAGGTGGGAAATATTTGCGAAAATAATTGTCGATGAAAACAGCATGAATGTTGAATATTCGAACTCATTCGTTAAACCGACAAGTTTAGGGATAAAAGTACAACGTAAAAGCTAATATGAAAAGTATGTAACACGATATCACCACAGCGTTGACTTTATCATCAGCAGGTGAGTTTTATTGAACTACCAAGTGCATTTTACTAAAGCATCATTCGGCTAACTTCTATCGCTGTTTCAAAACTTGTTTGCTCTTATAACAAACTTGACTTGCTGCTGCAAATAAACTTATCCGGCGATGTTAATCTAGTGTTTCAGTGTTAAAGTTTTGCTGTGCTTAAATACAACTTTTAGCTCGCGCAAATTCCTCACTTTAATCCAGTCGCTGAATACTTTTAATACATTATTGATCGTATATTCTTTCTGTCAATTCCTTCGAGCTACCATTTCTAATGAAAATCTCACCAAAAGCAAAATACTCGAATTCTAAAATACAACAATTCTAAGTAGTACAAGCAAGAGACGTATCAGACATGTTTAGTCTGGTTATTCGTACATTATTTCGAAAATGTTCTGTAGTAAGTTCATCTTTTTGCACCAACTACAAATTTAATTACTTATAATACCCAGAAATGCGCTGTGGAGTTAAGTCGAATCTCATACCTCTAAATTTCAGCTATTTTACCTCCTCATTCAGGTGGTGTATATTTTCACTCTACTCCAATTTTAATGGTTTCATAAATATGTTTTTGTAACAAAAAGAATTGTGTTTAAAAAACAATCACATGAGAAAAAATTCGTCAAATTTCGTTTGTGTTTTGTCCAGGGATAAACTGCAGTCGAATTTTCAATAAATTGGTGTTGACATTTACGTTGTAATTTAAATTGAATTGTCTAATTATGATCATCTGACAGAGCTTACAACCTGACGTTGGTGAGGCTTAAAGTTAGAACGCACGTACGATCCTATTATAGCAGCGGCCGGAATCGCTATCAGTCGTCCTTTAATTTTATACCTGCATATTTTATTGTCACGACGTGTCAACTTGTTACCCCAGAGCCTGTCACGTCTTGTTTCCGATAATCCTAAGCTACTCACAGTCTCAACGTAATTGCTGCATTATAAAGTAGCCAGGAGAATACAGGTTTCAGGTCATCACCCGCGATCCTAATTACTTTTACGAAAATCTAAAGTCATGCATGGTGAGAAAACGTGCCACAAAGATCCACTCAGTTTTTAAAATTTTCACTGAACTGTTTGGTAAACGAGTGTCAAAATGCATCTTCGATAAACATCACTAAGCTCGTTAATTAAGAAGTAAGAATTATTTCAAAAAATGTTTATTATTTCAAAAGAGGATATAATTGTTTTAATCGCGGTTATAGTAAACGAATTTATCAAGTTTAGTACAACTAAAACTTTACGTAAGTCAACAAACATCACTCTCACCAAGAACCATTTCTCAAGGACAAAAGCATCATCTCAGTTTTTAAAAATGATCGACGATGTGGAACTTTACGAACCCAAATGCGTTTGGACATTAAATCACAATTTCGAGTGCTTTTTATATGAAGAAATTTATTGAGATTTTTCACGGTAATACAAGACGAACGATATGGCAATTTCTGTATTTAAGAGATAAAAATAAATTTGTTAAAAGCCGAAATCTAGGGTTAGCCGAAAAAGCGTTAATAATTGGAAAGCACGATAGAGTAGATGTAATTAGCAAAATGTTGATGAAAAAGCGGCGCGAGTGCATTGAAGTCCAATTGTTTAAAAAGGGGTGCACTGTGCATAGATTTACAGGTCGGTATGTAAAAGATCAAAGGTATATAAAGTTAGAAGTGCATAACGGAAAAAGCAAAGGGAAGTGAAAATGGCGCATTGAAGAGCTAGACGAGAATTTAAATTCTGTACGCGAGGCACGAAAAATACGATCTGTATGTTTACCGTAGTTTTTGTTCGCGTTAGTTTTACACCAAACATGCATTTCGATGATTGGTCTGATTGATATATATGATGTTTGCAAATAACAGAAATCCATTCGCAAAATATTTTTTTTCAACTCGATTACAATTGCAGAACGTTTTTTCCCATACATTTAGTTTCTTAACCAAAACATTATCATTGCGTTTTTCATGAAAGCAGATCTGTGCAAAAAGTACATTTCTCGATTTCATACTTTTTATGAAAGTCTTTTCGTGAAAGTAATTTTCTATATCTAGACACTTTATGTCAAATCTCGGGGAAAATTTATTATTTTTTTTTACTTCAAGTTGAAATTCAGTTTGTTTCAAAGTAGTGGAGGAATTTAAAGTTGCAATAATGTTTCATTGTTGACATAAATTCGTAAACTCTTTGACACTTAATTCCTCTTCTTACAACAATCTTCTTTAATGACACTTGGTGCAACATGAAACACAATTGCCGCGTGTCCTGTTTGTTTTTCAGCTCAGACAGATTTGCGGTAGAGCAGCGCGTGAAGAGCGTCTTGCGCAATCATATAAACGTCATCACTTTTCGCTCTCTTCTCAAGATTAGATTATCAAAACAACGTAGAAAATGCTGCTGGCGCTCTTATCAACGCCGCTTGCGAGCGACGCTAAAATTTTTACCACGTCGTTTTTACAATACGAAATTAGTGCGACTGTGATACTCAAAGTTCCGCGGGCAAAAGGACAATCTCTCTGTAAAGTAAAACATAATACGCTCGAAAAAGTTTCGTTACTCTGGCTCACTTTTTGTAATGTTTCTTTTATTAAAAATTCCATCGTTTTTCCCAAGTTTTGTCGCGCTAATGTGGAAATAAAAGTTTTTTACAAGGTATACAATTCTAAATCGTCACCTCTTATGAAGAATGACTCGTTGCAAAATATCTACCTTCTTCTTGTTTCGCCAGTTTTAAAACGTTTTTGTACGTCCATGACGTTCGCTTTTTAAAATTATCATTTTATTTTTAGCAGTGAATTTTATAGTTCATGAATTTAACAAAAGTTTCCATTGCGTTTTCTTCTATTAAACTTAATTTATGGCCCGTATTTTTTATTGTATTTTTTTTTCGTTTCTTAGGAATTAAGTGCGTATGAACAACAATAAAAACGGTAGTTGCTTTCTCACCGGACTCATTCACGTTATTTTCATTCATAACAGTCTTTGATGCAAAGGTCTGATAGAATAGACCCATAAAGAACTTGTTTCATCCATTCCACTTTTCATTGAACAAGAGTCACTATATTTCAAAAAAACACCGTTTCTGTATGAACGTCGCCGCTATTTCAAATAGACGTAGGGTCATGATTGCATCGATTTATAGCGCGCTGTGAAGCATTATTAACGTGGCACATTCGAACCGATACAGTAATATATTATGACACGCGTTTCCGTGACGGTGGACACAAAAATGTCCGTCTGCCCGTTATCATATTACACTACTCTTTGATCCTAAATCCTAAATCCACAAAAATACCAAGTTTTACGAGATCAGTATGAAAATAGTCAAAAAGTATCTTCAATTTTAGTAAAGACAAATTTATTTTGAATTTTTTTAAAATCGTATAAAGATACTTTTTCGTTTCTAAATGTTAGTGACAAATTATCCATCGACCTGAAAACACGTTGGCAGCTCTTAGCAAAAATGTCTTATTTTCTTGGCCCATAAAAGGTCGTACTGAAGTACGTTTTATTCCGTTAAGTAATATACGATTTGTATTTCATATAGGAGGATATCGCGGAGTTCAAACATCATAAAAAGTCCGTGATACTTCAATCAGTCTCGTAAGAGTAATTCCAGCTCGTAAAATAACAACGTTGGCGCAGACACGAAAATAACATTATTAGTGCAATAAAATACAGTGACGTTCGATTTTAGTGACAAGCTTTGAAACATATTATAAACGCGGGTCATCATGAATTGTCGTTTAAGATGTAATCTAGAGTCACTTTAAGGTAAAAATGAATAGGCTTAAAAAAGGAAATTTCTTTACTCGAGTTTATATTTGGAAGTTGTTCTTCATTTTTGACGAAACGTGTAAAATCAAAACTCGGACATTATTCGGTCAATTAGAACACTCTCGAGATCGGTGCGTTTACCACCGCAATCGTTACATGATTTAACAGTAATGTACAATGTACAATGCTATTATCGTCGTTGGTTTCGCATCTAGAGAGGATTTTCCTAAACCATGTTGCAACCAATTACAATCATCTTAACTGATGCATCACGAATTCTGCTCTTGAATAATGCAATACTTGCTAAGATATGCACGTTATTTTATTTCTATTCGCAAAACGTTTAAAAATTTAACCCTGTTAACCTTTTCGAAATTTATTGCTCGCAACATTGCGTAGATTAAAAGTTACCTGCTAGTCTGTAAGATTTATTAACTTCATTAAAACTCCTGGCGAAAACTTTTTTGCTGTTTTCACATCGCAGCCACCATTACTGATGAAAATTATTGATTTTTTCACTTCTCACACGGGTCACTAAAGTTATAGATTTTGTTTGCCCGTCGAAATTGAATAATAATATTAATTTCGTTGTATAATTTTAATCTAACCGTTCGGGGAATTCAAAAATGTTCATATCGTTGATCACTGATTTTCAACTTCCAGTCTGTAATCTGATTTCTGAGCAGCTTCAGGTTCACATTGAAGAGTTTATAATACAAATTATGACTACAAAAACTTGTAGCTTGGTTTAAATCCGTAATCTCGAGCTGGATAAGGTTACTTGTTATAGACGTTGGATAAAGCGAACCGATTTCTGCGGCCATTTTTGCTTCCCTACATTGCTATCTATTGAAACATATGAGATTTTCCCATTATACTTATATTGCTGCGTATCATTTGTTGTTATCCTGTAATCGATATGGAGCAAATCTCCAGAGATATTTAATGGCGCGAGTAAGTCTCGCTGGAATTTTCGTCAGAATCAGATCCTCACTTTTATTCCCAGTCAATAAAGACGGAGACGATATTCAATGCAAATACGAAATAATTTCAATATTTGGAACATTGATGGAAGAATAAGTTCTTAAAATGATCAAATATTTGACTTCTTAGCTAGTTATCACATTTCTCAGAAGATCTTAAATTTTTAACATAGGGCTGACTATAACCCTAGTCGTACTACTTAGAAACGTCATTCGCACTGTTTTTTCTATAAAAACTTGAATAAAACAAATGAAAATGAGGCATATCGACACAGTATTCGTGTTTTGTTTGTTGAGCATAGCACGTCGACAGTAAATTTTATTTGTTATGCCAGAGGACGTGCAAAACTGAAGTAATTTAATGAAAATAGCACAGTCTCTACAAATTTATCACAGCACTCTTCGATGCGGGTTGTTGGAAAACAAAATCCGTTTTTAGCCATTTACTCGGGTTTGCTTTCTTCGACTGAGCATGCATTTACGCGTGCAAGTTGAAAAGGTAGCATTAATACCATCTTTTTTTCAAATTGTACTCCTCCATCTCAATTCCATCGGTTCGTTCTTTGTTTCACTACTTCTTTTACAACGTTTCAATTCGAGATCTAAAAAAACTCTGTCGAAAAACTTTTTGCCTGAGTTTCACAATTAACGAGCCTGTAACACATGTATCACAACACTTGGGCTTAAAACACGTAATCAGATAATTGCGGCACTGATTCGAGTTGCGTAATGAAAATTTGCAACATCCTAAACTCCGCCTACTTTGGATAAAATTTTAAGACACCATTCAAAGAGAAATTTTGTGGATAGGAAATTTGTGGCTGTCACGCGATCACTCGTATCGAAGCTAGTTTTTGATCTGGTTTACATGGTTTACGTGTGTCTGTCGCTTACCGCTATTCTGCTCGTTCAGGTTTCGTCAAGCTAATTAATCCGCCTTTGACACCGTTACTGTATGCCGTAACTCCGATAACGATCCACCTCGCATCGATATTTCTAAAATGTTCAGCCGAGTTGCGAACAAAAGCAGTAACTTGTTTAGGCCACGTTAGAAACCAATGCACATAATCGCCTCGCATTTAGACTCAAGTTTCCGCGTTGTTTCTAAAGTTTGTCGGCTGTGCTGCTTTCGACACGAAAACGCGAATTTAACTCAATCTTTGATCTTACGCGGAATCATCTTAGTTACATACTCAAGGTGTATAACAAATTTCATGTAATACACTTTCAATCCTCACGAGAACAGTTGATACAAGAATTTAACCAATTTTTTCACTTTTTTTCATTCAAAAGCGATCCATAAAGGGACACTATTTTGTTTTTTTCCTTTCAAAGGTATACGTTTCACCAATGAAACATGCAAAATAAACGAAACTAAATTCTAAAACTATAAATTTTATAAACCTACCGATCGATGCTTCTCGTTAGTCTGCCGCACCTGTAACAAAAAATTGACCGTTAGTATTTGTACGAAAATTTGCATCTATCAAAAAAAACAACTATACAAATGAAGATAGTTCATGAAAATAGGAAAATATTTCATCATTTGAATTTAGTATCATTTTTTATATTGGAAACACGATTTTACTGTTAATAAAGTCTAAGATATATAAAAAAACGATTTTGGCAACGATGTGTTAATAATTGGAGATTTTTTTATTTCGTGGTGAAAAACGCGAAAGAGCAGCATTTGGGATTTTAAAAAGCAATATTAATCGGAATGATTGTTTGCATCACAATCGAGGCATCGGGATAATTCCCGGTAGCGCCACGAAGAATGATTGCAGGCTGGTTGCATCGCACGACGCGACGCGCGTTGAATGGCAAATTTATGAACCACCTCTGACTGCTCAATTGGTTTGGTGTTGCCAGCTGTTTGACGGTAAACGCGAATGACATCGAGAGAATAGTCGTGTTTTCTCTTCCAAAAAAAAAGATGACACTGAAAAAACAAGACCCAACTAGGTTAAAATCACTTTTGCCTGGGAAGAATCAAAAATCAATCCTTCATTCAAATTTCGAGGTCTGTTATCCTACCATCTTCAGTGTTACATTATTTTTCTGTTTCTAAGCTGTTCTTACAATTTGACATTTTCATTTCCAATCTACGTCTTGACATTTTCTGCATTGCCATATCAAGATTACTGTTTTACAATTTTCTCTAGGTGAATAGAATGATTTATTGCATTATAATTCAATTTTTAGAACGTTCCTGACGGATCCAGCAGTACGAACAATCTCCGGATCCGGAGCTGCAAAATATTTCGTTTCTTTTTTCAAAAGCACGAAATTCAGTCCAAGCTGAGTTAGATAACTGTGATTCAGAATTACTATCACAAGCACGTATATCATCTAATATCATTGGTACAAAATTCGCAAGAAAATTTTAGACGGCAAATCGTGAATACATTGCGATTGTATGGAATGTACAACAATACTCGTGCCATACTCCAAATTGCCAGTGAAATCTTCTATTGTTATAATAAAATTAAATTGAATTCTTTCAAATATCGTCAATTCTTTATTGAACTGGTCAACTGAATACCGATTATAAAGTTTTTAGCAGAATTCAAATGATTTGTAATAAACCTAATAAGAAAATATATCTGTAACAAGTTTATTTTAATAAAAATATTAGTGAAAGGATTTTTTGCCACCTTGGGTCCTAAAGTTAATGACACGATATACAAAAGGCTATTTCAGAAACGTGTAACGACTTTCTTGTCTCTTTCTTTATTTCTTGTTGGTGTCATTTTCATCTCGGATAGCGCTACTTTTTTTCTCCTCCGCTCTGCGATTTTTATTTCTTTTGTGCACAAGTACTTTATTCACAATGCAAACTCCGGCTCAGATGTTTGTCTCAGTTTTAGTAGATTCCGGAACGAATCTTGTTTATTTTGTGATACAAAGGTGAGAGAGAAGAAAGGTGAAAATAATAATAAGATGATCAAATAAAAAGAAAAACAAATTGAATTTTGATACATAAAAGTATCAAGTATACTTCAATAAAGCCTACATTTTCAAGTTTAATTATCTGTTCCTATTCTGAGCACAACCCATATTTACGTATTCACAACGTGAAATTATAATTGTAATCAAAATATACACATAACAATTATACTTTTACAGTCCAAACTTACTAATACATAAGCTGTTAGTTAAATCAAATCATTTTAGATGAAACAACTTGAAACCTGAAACCCGTTATGCCTGAAAATCGTTCATCCCGATCTGAACGCTTATATAGTTAGACTTATGACTATAAATATTTATAAATATTTAGCTTGAGTCTAGATGATACACAATGGAATATTGTTATACTCCAAAACTGGTTATGGAACATTATTGTGCAACTGTAAGCAATAAATATCAGTTCAAAAAGTCATTGCAGGTAACGGAATTACATGGTTAATCCATTTGATGAATCGAGCGACCGAACAATCGCATAAATTTGGCACTAATGCAAATTCGTTGAAATTTTGCGTTATTCAAATCGTTCTGCCCGGTCGTTATTTGATGCGTTGCGTTGGATTTTCAGACCGTGATAATTGATTTTAATTTTCGTTGAGTATATACTTTACATAGTTCAAATATCTGATGCACATTCGAAATCAGGTATGATTTGTGAACATAAGTCAAAAGACAACCGCAACTCGTAACCACATTTTTTTACGAAAAGAAGATGAAATGTACAGAAATAGAAAAGTAAAATAAAAAAAATGATGAAAAATTGTCGTCGTCTTATTTTTCAATTCTCTGAGAAGCAAATTCGTAGAAATTGCGGTAAGAATGAAATGATTTATGAGATTAGAGGATTCCAAAAGCGTATACATCGTTAGCAGTTGTTTTTGTTTTGAGGTTGGTGCTGTAAACGTGTTTACAGAACTTAGTGGTTCGTTACAACTGCTGCTGAAAATAGCGCACGCCCCTTTATTCACTTTTTCACTTGTCGTCGATTGTTTCGCTATTTCTGATGAATAAAAGCACAGTGATTGCCTCGTCAGCTTTTCCTAACTGTCTTACGGAGAAATGTCTACTTACTTATTTTGAAACGTTTTGTCATCTACTTGAACAAAAGTTTGGAATGCCTCTTGCGACGGAGCCATTTTCTTTGCTGTTCTTATTTGAATTTTGCTCTTCTGATAATGGAAAGCGGATTGTATATTCTCTGTCGTGCGACTAAACGAAAAGATGCGCATTAACAATTAATAATTTGTTTGATAGTTATTGTTATTCCTCTACAAAGAATTAATTGAACCAAAAAAAAAAACGTAGCAGTTCAAACTATGAATTTAAATGAATACTGAATACTAATTGAATTTTTGGATGAAGACAAGTATTTTTTTGGAATTGTTTCTAATTAGGTGTACTGTTTTTCAAGTATGCACCGAGGTATGACACACATTTACACAAGTGTACAACTTGTTAGCTATGAATACAAACTTTTCGCAAACAATTGTACTCATTATTAGATCGTTGACCTGAAATTGCACGTAAAATGGCACTCTACTTTCTTTATTGTCCGATTAGTTCTAATTTGCTAGAAAGAAAAGTTTTCGTATGAAATTGTGTCATGTGCATGGCACAAGTTGTTCATTCAGACATTAGGTGCTCTCAAGTTTTGCTCTAATTTGTCTTCAGAAAATTATTCTTTCATTTCACAGTTTGCATCATTTTTTATGCGACTTGGTATAAATTATTCCGAATTCAATTCGTTTTGAGTTTAACGGCTGGAGCAAAATCTTTGACTCTGTCGAATAATTTTCCGTCTCTTACTGGGAGAAATTATTAAATTTCTCACATCAAGATTAATCGTTCCATGATGGCAAAAAAATGGTTACGACCACAAAAACTCGTTTTTTACACGCCACCGCGTTTTTTAATACAAATTGCCGTGCGCGTTTTCAAAAGAGCACTCTATCTGAAACGTGAGTGGTTCGGAAATACATCCAAGTATCTCCTTCAATGGCATTTCCAAAATGCAAACACGTGTTACGATATAGAGATTTTCGGATTACGTTCGATGCGATAACGTTGTATTTCACGCCGAGGGCAAATATTATCGAACTTTTTCAATGCGTTTGTAACTGGCAGTTATTATTTCATTAAAACATCAAAGTAATAATACTGAACAAAATGAGTTGAAAACAAAAATGAAGTCAAATTTTGACTTCATATCGCTTAACACAATTGGAAATAGACATTTCAGAAGTTAGTAACTATAATAAGTCACTTTATAAGTAATAAAAATCACATAAACCATACATACTTCTAGTTTAGATACTAAAAAATCATTTTCGGCTACAAATATTCATGTACCATAAACCTAGTGGCGTTTAATTTTATTACAGCAAAACGAGGCTTAAAAAGTGACAGCAGTGGAGGAATTTGATTGTTATATATTGCAACTAGATTTTCAACTCGACGCTTAGCACAATATCTATTAAAGTCGGGTTGTTTGGCTTCGTCAAATCATTAATAATAATTAGTATCAGCGTATATACAGTAGACCATGCGCTGTATGCCGTGACGCGGTATTGAACAGCAGCCAAGATGTCTGGACCGATAAAGGCGTGTTTCATCGTATTTGTCCTAAAAACCTACTCTCCACTCCTGACCAACTTTCGGGAATAAAAACACGTACGAATCGAAAGTTATACACAAATGATTAATTCGAAGAAAACAAAAATCGATAGAAGAGTGTTGTCAAGCGTCCAGACCAGTGATAAAACGTACGTTTAGTCAGACACCGGTGTCGATACCTCTGCGAATGATTCAAATTCACTGTGCATTTTTTTGATACGAAAACGGCATGAAAATCACACGCATTGACGAATGTGTCTACAGCTAATGCAAATTCCATTATGCATTACAAACATGCAAATACAAACACTTAGGATCAAAGGGAATTACGTATACGTAACACGGCCTATCAGTAGTGCCCTTAATGAATTATTTCATCGCGAAAGTAACTGCTGAGAGGTAAATTTTGGAACAGTTTTGATATCGCCCCGAGATTTACAAGTTTTCAGCGAGTCCTTGGAAGAAAAGCCTCGAGCATCATTAACGATGAAAAACTGATCTGTAAAGCAAACTAAACTGCCGAGGAATATACATTTGACGAGATGAACAAGGAACTTTTGCTTCCGAGATACATGCGGTCAAAGACTGCCGAAACTCAGCGAAAGTTTAACCGCGCTTGCTAATGAGCGGTGACGTCAATCCACGCCTGCAACTCGTTTTCTGCGGATTCTCGAAACTCGTCTTTTACTACCCTTGGTCTAATGATTTTCGGCAGTTTTCTTGTATTGCTGCACAAATGTCTGCATATGTCGACTCCGGCAGCACAACTTTATCCAGCTTACATCGTATTCACTGACCGGAAATCATGCGACCAACCGTAATCGCAACCAAGTGACGAAAAAAACTGTGTTCGTCTGGGCGAAAAAGTCACGCTTTTTCAACAGTACCCGCTTCAAGAAAAAACAACTCCGCATTCACTATTTCGTCATTATCACGTGCATTTCGTACTTCACAAGTAAACGAGTTGAACTCTTTTAAGATTTTCGTCGAATTTTCAGTAATTTAATTCGTTTTGGCTTCAACCAAGGTTGAGTAGTCCACCGCAGTGATATGCTATTAAATAGTTCAGGCGAAACGAAGGTGCAACTCTCATTAAAATAGAGATTACCCAAACTTCGTGGACAGAATGTTTAACGAGGGCTTATGCGAATAATGTTGATACATCAGAATTGTATGTTTCACAATTTCGCGACCGGCGTTGCAAAAATTAAAGCCACTTTGAATACGAGCGAACCGAGAATTAACATCCATTCGGCTGATAAAATGTTGGGGCCTCAAACAAAATTGTTAGGCGACAGGTTGTAATGATCGATTTGTTGAAAAACCGCCAAAACTTGATTGAGGTTATTTTTCAGCTCGACCAAATTCGTGTCTGATCAAATGGCGGTTGGGATGAAATATAATATGAAAAATGTTGCAATCAGATTCCCAAAACTGTGTGATTTGACTAAATTCAAAATTTGCTCCTGTACTACCTTTATAGAATTGTCGATTAAATTTATAAGTACGTGAAACGTGCAGAATTTACTGGAATTGTTGAAGTTTATTTTTAAAGTATAATTTAGTTGAAATTCAGCGAAATATTGCACGAAAGTGAGTTTTTAAAATGTCCGAACAACGTTGTGACAGGTAATAAGTTAACGTATCCCACGTTTCTGTCATTTCGGTTACGCCAACACACACACGAGACGAAGCGACGAGCTAAATTTAATCAGACTCGACATGTGTTTATGAATATTTAAAATATTACCACTCTACTGTTCCTCTCGGCGCAATAATTTGTTCAATTGTCATAAATGAAAGTTTCGCGTTTTTGTTTTTACTTATTAAAGAACCGAGTTGGATTCCGAATCGACGAACCAATTTGCCCTAATGGCACACAATTTACGCAATTTCAAGCCAACTTCGAAGATGCGCCTCTGGATTACTAAGTTTTTCGATTTGAGCTTTCAAAATCTAACATGAATATTCACTCGAAACAGTTTCAACTTTAGCGCGCAATAATTTCGAAGTATATGCAAAGTTTCGACACGTGCAAATTTTAAGCATTCGTCGAAATTTGTCATCTATCAAAATGGTAAGTATGCCAAATCAGAAACGATATGAAATTATGAAAAAAAAAAGTTGAATACTAATTTCAAATTTTCGTTGACAGGAATAAAACGATCGTATTCATTTAGACAAGTCCAAAAACTTGAAATCGAAACGGATAAGTGATCGGTTCTGGTTGGCCGGATTTTCGCGGCGGGCTCACCTCCTAACCGAAAGTTGATGTTATGATTTTCGGTCCGAAGCTTACATCAAGTTTCATATATCATTCAAATACCGCAAAAAATGTTTTTCAATAAATTGTATTTCTCGAAGACAAGCACTATATTCGTTCTCGTCTCTTGGAGCCTTGGAAAATAAATAAGCCAAAAAATACAAAGCTTCCGCTCGGTTGAAGATTTTTTGTTTCCGAGAAATCAATAAACGCTTGCAATAACAGCACCGAAAAGAAAGAGCAATGATAATTAATGGGCGAGGGCGTTTACAAAAGGTGCAATGATCGCATAAAACTTGCACAATAAGCGCGGAACAAAATGCTAATTTATGCCGCAAAGTTTTCGTTATACTTTTATAATAATTGATGAACTTTAGAGAGTTGCACAGAATCGTGATATAGTCGTTCAGAAGAGGAAATTTTTTCTTCAGGTTGAAATGAAAAAAATGGTGCCAAGAATCCGAGATACTTGAAAGTACCTTTAAAGATTCATAATTACGAAAAAAATTTGTGTCCGATAATAACAGAAACGGCTGAAAATTGATCTTCAAACAATCTTAAACTCATTGTAGAAGTTAATTAAATCGGTCTTTGAATCAGTATGATTATTTATATAAACTGGTTAATTATTAAAAAATCGCGCGCGAATAGCTCGCAACTCAGAGCGATTTATAAGTCGCTGCGAAAGTTTGAAATTAGCAAGAGTGCACTTGTTCAACGCCATACTTATTTTACGAAACGTCTGCACGAGTTTAAAAGTATTCAATAAGAGCGAATTTCTTGTTTTAATTAGCATTGCCATTTCTCTTATACCGTCTTTATTTGCTGTTAAATTTTCACTCCATAAGTGCCAGATTAAATGTCAAGTACTAATGAAACGATTAGTTACAAATTCAACTGCAAGAGGAGTCATAGGAATGAATCTTTCCACAAATTTTTTTTCGTAATTTCATTCTATTCGAAGTACAAAAATGTTCACGTGCAACGAGAAACCCGTAATGCAAAGCAGTACTCAAGTTCGAGCTCGTAATGATGCGAAATTTTGATAAACGTGTAATAAAAAGCACTTCAAAGTGCTCGAGCTTATCCGGTATTTTCTTCATTTTTTGCTTCCGCCTCTGTCGTTTTAATTTTGAAAATAAAGCTTATTCAAATGTCTCCTCATTCAAGAATAAACGGCGCGAGTTGAGAAAAAATTTATCTTTTTTTATAAAGCGCTTTTACAAATCCAGCTGGTTCCTATTACGTGAGACTTTTCAAAATTTTATTTCACGCGTCTCATTGTGTTGATTCAACGACGACTAACGCCATTCGAGTCTCGTGTTTTATTTAATGCAAATTTCAATTCAACTAAGCAAACGAACATAATGTACCTGTCAATGTGCTTTTCCGTACAAAAATAAACGTACACGTTTTATACTTCATGCCATAATCTTCTTTGCAATAAAAAAAACACCGTCTCGCAATATAAACATTCATATTTTTCGAAGTTTAAAATTCAACCGAGAATTCTAGTGATGAGCTTAGGATAGCTAAGTCTGATAATAGTTATAGTTTTTTTTTATATTATTCATCTGAAGATGTTGAGACGTCTTGACTTCGTGCACCATTCGCATGCCAAATTTAGTCTGTCCGTCCGTAAAACCCATGCACGTAAATAGGAGAGCGACGTCGCGATCTCAACCCCCTTTTTGGTTTAAGTTTTCTTGAACGGCTCTCTTTCCGCTTGAGCCTTTTGAAGCGACACTTTCCGGAGCGACACAACCACAACCTAGCAGACTGCATCGCCCTAACCTCAAAATCAGGTCTGAAACGTGTTTTTTTTTCACACCTCATCGTTTCCAACAGGCTGGCGATTTGATTTTACGTCCCTTCTCCATGCGATCTTAGTTTTTATACTAGTAGATCTGTGATTTTCTTTATTACAGTTTAACTTGAACTCCAAAACGGTTCCAAAGATACTTTTTCAGATTTGTTTTTCATTTATATAAACCTTTGTTTGTCGTTACTTTTTTGTCATAGTAAAGTTTAATGATTGAAGATTTGTTTTTGGCAAAAAAGTGACTGTTAAAGCCGCGACTTGAAGGCAATTCCCATTTACAGAGCTCGTGGTCATACATTTCATTTATCGACAAGCACTGATTGTTTCGAATCGTTGGCCGCCAGCCTAAAGCCATGCGTGAAAGAGTGGCTCGCGAATCGATTGCTTAAACTTCACCGAAACAAGGCAAGATACTCAAGAGGAAAATCCCATTTGCGTGTCACTGGTAGAACCAAACAAACTAGTGATCGTGCTCGGGCAAGCTGCCCTGTGCTCTTGACATTACCGCAATTCTTTGAGAAAACGATTCGTGTTTGTGCTTTCGTTACGTTGGCAATCTGTACGAATAAATAATGGGATGTTCAAACATTTCTTTGAATTTACAAAATTTCAATGTAAAACAATCGTTCTTGCAGGTAGCTGTGATTAAATTACCTTTCAAAAAAAGAGTAAGATTGACTTAAAATTATGAAAAAATTATGAACTGTACAAAATGGTTTTCATCTGAAAAAGATCCTAATTTTCGCATACACTATACGACACAGAAATGTTTGAAAAAAAAACGTTTTCATTCTCAACAGGGTTGCTGTTCGTTTTAAATCAACTTATAATTAAAAACTTAAAAAGCTCCATTTCTTTGAACAGATTTCCCGTAATTTAATTCCTGAAATTAGAAGTATCTTGAAGGATTAAAAAAATGTGTTAATCAGAGAACATTTGCATCCACAACATACATCATCATCCGTCATTGAGAAGTTTAAGTAAACCATATAACATTTAGCGCGTGTATTTAGCGGACAAAAGAAGTTAAATAGCAATTTGCAAACGTCGCGAAAAAAAAATTAGAATAAGCGACGAAGGAGAAGGAGCAAAAAAAATTGCAGAAATGAAGCATGGCAGCGAATTAAAACTGTGCCCCCTTTGATGGGCGACTTTCATTACTATACTATAACGTAATAGATGCGCGCTTCGTCAAGCTCAGTTTTTATCATTAGTATACCTTAAGAAAGTATGCATTTTAATAACGCTTCCACTTGAAATGTGAATGCATGATTCGCATAATGGCCTCGTAGAGAAGAAACACAACAGCGGCCTTTGACGTCACATGCAGCTTTTTACCGCGCCAGTCTATTAGGTACTTTATTATCCGCTCGGAATTAATTCAACATTTGACTGCGAAAAGCGCGGGTTCCACCACGCGACCTTCTATTGATCGTCCAATCAAGCTGTTCAATATTTCTTTTCCCTCTCGTTCCCTATTTTTTGCATAATTTCGGCACGGATGAGCCAAATCGATGCGCTGACTTGCCACGAAATTCCGCGCAGTGCACGCGTACCGTTTTAATGGACGCTCACCGCCGCGACGTTAACAGATTGAGCCCGGAGAGTGGTATTAACGTATTTGATTCGGGCGCAGTCAAGATACCAAGAATTCGCGGATATTCGCAGTCGATTATGCCACCCATAGGAACGACGGAGAATTTTAATCTTGGATTCTCCGCAAACTCAATAACCAACCGTTTGTATACCTTTTTCCCAATCGCACAACAAAAGTTCGCTCGCTAATTAAAAACAATTTTCGCTTTTCATTTCAATTCTCGTTGGTTACTCGATGCATACATTTTTCAAAACTATCAAATGACAGGAGAAGTTATTAGTTTTTTTTTTAATGTAGTCTCTACTAATTGATTTGTGAGGATAAAATTTAACTAATTCAACAAATCTCATTGAATTAATTCGATCTAACAGTTACATCAAGATGTTAATCAGTAAAAGGATGAAAAAACTTGTTCAACGATCGAGATTTAGTTAGGGAAATTTATCGGTCATTTAGAGAATGGTTTGGCAGACAAAACGAAAAGTCAATATGATTAATTTACGAATAAAATTGAAAATCACGATGAGTCAAACAGAAGCGATGCGCTCGGATAAGTACGAAAAATGTAATCAAAAATCAAGCAGCCGATTGGATGTGAGCAAAAATTCAATAAAATGCAATCCAGCTGAAATTCTCAAATCCGTTCGCAATGCTTGCTAGTTCGCAGGACATGTCTTTTCCGAGAGGATTCACAATTACGCTCATCGATTCATTTATTTATAGCCGTGCACATGACAAGCGTGCATTAAAAAGTCCGAAAGTTAATCTCGTTGGGAAGGGTGTCTCGTTGGCGCATTTCGTCCCACGTATTATCTGGCCGATAGAAAAAAACCAGTCATTAAACTCTCCAGTCAAGTGCACCGCCTGCCTCCAGAATGGGCACCGGCGATGTCAAATTACGGAAGAACAACGACTTTACAACTCGCGTGACACAAATATTCATTATCTTGATCTGTAGATTATGACTTCATTACTACGCTTGACATGATTGTGTCGTCGCAATCGATCAGCATCGAGCTCATTACACCACCAACTTTCAGCACTACATAATTACAGCTCACCTTTAGCCTCAGAAATTAAGAGCGATGTATTAGCGTGAAAAATCATTTTCACAATTATCCAATATTTCAGCGCGCCAATAAATTCAATCGCGCGATCATTACCTCCGGAGGAGAATATTTCTTATGTTGAAAATCTCTCTTTTAATGTCGAATTGATTCCGATATTCAAATTTGCTGAATGTCCGCCAAGAAAAATAATTAATTTGAAGCGAGAATGCATTATTGGTACTAACAATAGTAGTCGAATCAATATGCCATTGTTATTTCGAAAATGATAATTCTATTGGAGGACTTAATGAAAAACGCTGAATGAATTTGACATAATTAATGAGTAATTAAAAATGTTTTTGTATAGAAAAATGAGGTAGCGGTATTTTATGGGAAAATTATAATAAAGGAGTATAATTAGTTGTTTATTCTATCTTTTTAGTCACGGTTTAAAATTGTTGCTTCGATTATTCAAAAAACTTCCTTTTTTTGTATTCGAGTTAACGTAGCTAAAGTATACTATATTTTGTTAGTTTCCTCAACTAGTGCACCAATATATATTTTGCTCAGTGTATATATCTATAAATGTTCATGCGTTCACAGTCTCTTAGCATCTCAATGATCTGGTAAGTAAATATACATGTAATTCGAAACTTGAGAAAATCAAAACATTCGCTCTTACAAGCTTTGTGTAACGAAAATGTAACATATTTGAACCAATGAAGAATATACATTCGCAATTCTATACGAATACCGCGAAATTTGTACTCGCCCTTGTAACGAAGTACCTCTCAAATTAATCAAGTCGGGAATATATTTGAGAAATTAATATCGTTTAATTTATTTTCCGCTATTTACAACAACGTTAATGCTTAATAAACGAAAATTTACTGAGCAGTTAAAGGCAATCTAAAATCGTTGTAAGGCAATCAAAATTATGTACCTGCAACAATATAATAGAAATTTCGGACAATTGTGACGAATCCGAAATATGTTTGAACAAATGTATCCCTTGAAAATGAAACGAGATTAAAATCGTAATTCCTTTAGCCATCCTTGTAATCACTTCTCAGTTTTCGTCTCAAATTTATTGCGCAATTTCAAATCAACTTAATTATGCGCAAAACATAAACGCCATCACAATCGAAGAGCCAAGTTTTCAGTTTGTTTTCTTCTGAATACGACAGCGATTGATTCAAAACTGAAATTCAACAAAACTAAAAGTCAATCTCTAGATTATTTCTACTCGATTAGATCAACACTATCATAGCGTAAAAGCTAGCTGACTGTTTAATAGCTTGCCTCTATGCAACTATTGAAGCATCATGAAAAGTATTGTCATTCAAATTGTGTAGCGATACAAGCAATCTTAATTTCTAATTAAGATTCAGTGCAGCGCACCGATAGGATTAATCGAACTTGTTCTTTCGGATAGGTTTTCAATAGGCGCAACTCGCGAGCAAAAGCGCAACGTTTTCAAATCGCGCTCTCAGAACCCGCCCGATGTGACCTTAAAAACTCAGCGACTTTCTGCCGAGTTAATACTTTCTTATAATTATGGAATTCCTGCTTGAAGAGGGACGACCATTAGAGTGCCAAGTATTCGCTCTCGTCGCACGTGCCTCACATCCCAGGGGGGTTGGGGCGCGGTCGTGTTTGCTCTATCGACCACCGAGAACTCACGGAATCCGCCGAATGTGGCCGAATACCGAGAATGCACTGCTAACCGCTTAGGCGCGCAACTCGCGAGTTGAATCGCAAACGTATTTGCCCCCTTTCATTTTCTTCCATATCACCCGTGACTCCACCCGTCGCTTTTTTAACGTCACGCATCCGTCAGAGGGTTTTTTTTTTATTTTCTCCGCACCGTACGATGTACATTGACGCGAAATTGTTAAAATACTTATCTAAATTTTCACTAGAAATATCAGCCGGCGTTTAAAAACGTGTGACAAAATTGGTTGCCGACGCAAAAAGTCGACTCTCGCCACATAATCACATCAATGGGTTGATTCTATCACCTCTTTTTAAACGATGTTTTTACATTCTTAATTGTTCGCATACGCGGGAAATGAGAAAAATGGATTATTGACGTAACTACGTCTAGACCGTGAGATGAAAATTTTTTGAATATGCGAAATTTTTTCGCGTAACGCCGCGTGCAGAATAATTTCGAGAGAAAAATTGATCTACGTAATGAACTTGAGATTCCGACTTCAAATTCGACGTGAAGTCGAGAATAATGCGAATTTTCACCACGAAATTGTTTGTCAATGAAATAAAAAATAAGTGATTTGAAAGACGACGTCTGATTTTTGGCGTTGCTTTTTACACTTTGTTTATAACGTGTCATTTCGTTCGATCGGGTTTGCTTTTTTTACTTTGAAGTTTTTTATTTTAAAACAATCAGCTTTCGCGTCGATCAAGCTTGACAAAAAAAACAATAAAATGTTTTTTATTCCCGAGGCAAGAAAAATTACGTAAAGAAAATTGAACGCCGATAAGATGATGAATAGGTATTGCCGCAATATCGATGATCTACCAATAAAAGCTCGCTGAGTCATCATGATTATTTTGTATAACATGATTAATCATATTCAATATCCATTCGAACATATCAATTTGAAAATGGAAATAAAAATATCGCGTTGTTTGATAACTTCGACAGTGCAAATTAAAAGATAAATTTCGTCTGTTATTTATGCATCAGATACTGTGTCGACGCGTTGACAAATCATTATTTCAGAAATTGTATTATCTTTTAATAACCAAGATGAAAGCTGCATACTTGTTCTCATCGTGGGCGACATTAATTCAAGCCGGGTGGTCATGATTTGTCGTATAATGCACGGTTGCCTGAATATGTGCTCTGCGCGCGTCTGAAAACAAGCGAAAAAGGCCGGATGGGAGAATAAAAAATCAACGAGCGAGACCCCCGTGAAAATAAAATTTGCTCAATTAATTTCGGTATGGTCTTTCATACAATAAACCATAAATGTTCTTTTCTATGTAAATATACAGCGCTTGTATTCTAGCTTCACTTGCATTTTGATTCAGCATATTCATGAGTAAAAAGATTCGTTAGGTTGATTATATAGTTTGCCTCCACTCATTTTTCAAGATATTTCATTTATACATTTTAGCCTGCAGAGTAAATTCAAATTCAAAGAATATAAACTCGCTGAATGCCGCTTACGTTTCGCAGTGTTCTTAATTAATCATTATACGGTAATTTAAATAACATAACCGTACGGTCCTAGCAGTTTCAACTGCCCTGATGTTTAAATGACAAAGTGAAGTAAACGTTTTTGTTCTCTTAACCTCGTAAATTGGAAGATGTGAGGTGATATTGGATAGTTATTTCATTGGCAAGAGAGAAAGAGTCGAATTCAGCGATCACTTTTTGAAACAGAATACGAAAAGTACCATTTTTTTTGTCCCGACGAAACAACGAAGAGAAACCTTGGAGAGTAGTCGGCACATGAGGAGATCGCAAACCGCAGAAAGTGTCTGATCGAATAAAGCCAACAGCAACTTGTTATCTTGCGAGGTTGCTGGCAAATTTTTCGACGGGTAATTGAATTCAAAAGTACTCTGGACCTATTTTATTTCAGTAGTTCATAAATAAGTAATAATAAATAGTAGACAAATTGTTTGATGACATTTGAGACTTTTTACAGTCAATTCAACAATGTAAACTCAATCATCGGCTTTGTAGGAGTATATTTGTTCGGTCTGGAAAGTGAATATGGACGAGTTCATAGTCGTTACAAAATTGATACCATTTTGCAAAGATAAAGCTAAAAACATTCGTTACAAGCGAGACTAAAAAACGCGCAAAGTTCTAGACGAAAAAGTTCTTTTTTGTACGATAAAAAGTAAGTGAAAATATACTTGAATAGTGCGACAAAAGTGGATTTTGAAGTCCTACCATCGTTGGAATATTAGTTGTCTACAATTAACCGCGACAAATGGAGTGATTAAATAATAGGAAGAAAATGAAGAAAAGGAACAAAAACAACTGGCAAATAGTCATCAGATAGTGGATTCTCGAGATGCGCCGTGACGGTTGAATAGCACGAAGTTAAGCAAACTATCAAGGATGGTCCTTGATCATTGGTTTACGGCAACTGCTGAATACTCACTTCCTTCTTATCTAACAGCGTAGTTTAGAGAAATAGTTTGTGACTCGAGCGCCAAGTTTCCTGGCAATCGACGAAACCTTTGATCCCATATTAGTGACCGTGTGTATGCAAATGAAGTGACAACGCGGTGGTAAGGCTAAATGCACCGAGAGCACTCACATTACTTGCACTCGTGAAATGATGCATGCGTTTTAATCGTGCTAAGTGTTGAGAGATTGGTTCAAGATGGAACCGAACATTCTCGCATCAATTTTTTAAATCAGGCAAAATTATTTCTACCCCAAACGAAATTATATGCAGCGACTTCCTCTCCATCAAAATGAAATTAGTTCTTTTAACTACAGAATTATTCACCGCACGAAATGTTCTTTTTATTTTTTTTTTCAATCAGACAAAGTGTCGAGAACAAAAGTTGTGTATTTGAGAGTCTTCGTTGTTAGAGTTTAAACAAATGGATACAAAAGCTAGGAATCTTCTGGAATCGGTAGTGACTGCAGTCGCAATATATTGAAAACTGTCAATCAGTATTTGCGCGCGGTGCATTTGCATATTTCAATCATCCTAAAAGCTTTAGAAGGCTTTTAATCCGGTTCGTAAAATATGCGTAATTCTTGGTATTGTCAGGAATAGCCACGCATGGGTTCATACCGCAGCCGATATAAGCGGATTGCGTCGATACATTTTACGTGCGCACAAAAATCGCGCATCACCGTTTTGTGTTGCGTTGTAAAGAAAAGTCGAACGGGGTTTTTGCTCGTGGAGGTCGATAAAATGGAAAAACAATCACCGACGAGTTTTCTTATTTCTCTCGCGTTAAATCCTGTATCGCTTTTCACCGCACTTCTTGCCACTTCAACCTGACGGCTGATCAGAACGAGAGCGCAATATTTGTGACACTTTTTACGGACTCGACCGTAAACTTGTGCGATCTAACAATACAAACTGATCGTTCGATCGGAGATGTTTTTCCAAGCTAACCCGGTTTCTTGAGAGAAAAAAATGTTTTCATTAAACTATGAGTTGTTCCTGAACTTTTACGTCTTTCGAGATGTTTATTATGTCGGGGAAAATTCCATCTCATCAGACAAGAAACATCTATGCCGAAAAGAGTACAAAGGCGCATCAGCCTGGTCAAAAAACTTCGCCAGGCGACTCTTTTTTAATGACAAAAACGGCAGGATCTTCAAAGTCAAAGGCAATGCTGGTTTTTGACAAAGAATAACTAGGTAGGACGGCAAAAAAGAGAAAACCGTCAACGAGATTATTTTCCACGGTGTCATCATTAATCTCGAAATTCCATCATAGATAAAAACAAGATGAAAGACGCTAAAATGTTGATCACCCTAATGCATCATTACAATTAGAAGAAATCTCAAGAATAATTGTTTGAAATTACTTATTCATAGATGAATGAATATTGAAATAGTATTTCACTTTTCCTTTAAACAATTCACAACTGAGGATTCACAAAAATTAAAAGAAATAACTTCCAGAATGAGCACCTCGGCTTGAAACCAAACAACATACGCTGCTTCTAATTAAATATTGAATTTCGCGCGAAAATAATTCACACGGCTAATAACAAATGCTCGTACCAGTTTTATTAATGAAGAACTAATTATGCCCAGTGGCATTGCGCAATCGTCATAACATCACCGGCAGCTTCATTATAATAAGCGAGCATGAGATTCAATAATTAAATTTAATTTTGATGTAGCTGTGATACTATAACTATTAATCAACGTATTCAATGATCTCTGTCTGAAAATTACCCTACCTTGATACTACAACAGGACAATCTCTAATATAATTCCAAAAAAAAACTGTGAATAATGTTTCAGTCACGTTAAATAAATGAAAATGTAAAAAACTAAAACACGAAAATGAGAAGAATGTCGAGAAAATAAAAGAATTCGAACAACGGCTTCTACAATAAAGAAACTTCATCAAAAAAAAACTTAGAAATTCAACGATAAAATTCTCTTATCGGGAGAAACCTGAAACATGGTTTCATAGGGGTAGCTAACGCGATAATATGGAAATTGGCAAGTGCACATCGTTGATCGCCAGCTGATTTGAATACATTCCGAGCACTGATGAATAGCATTATAAATGACAACAAAAGTATAATTATTAATGCCAAATATGATAATTTTTCATTGTCCGTTATTCTCTGATGTTGGTCTATCGTTCACGTCTGACTGAATCAATGGTTACACTACTGAAAGCAGTAGCTGAGTATTCAAGCGAGTCAACTTTCGCCTGTCGCGCGTCCGATCAAAGCGAAGGTTATACTACTGCGACGATAAATACCGACTATTTTGTTCGCCAAGCCCGACCGGTTAAATTATTTATGCGACACTTTCGCTCTCCAATATCTGATTAATGGAAGCGTCTGAAACCGTCAGACGTTCATAAAAAACTCAGCGTTTCATGTCTCCTCGAACGCTCTATTGCAACACTAAAGGACCGTAGACCCTTGCTCGTCGGAACGTAACAATGCATTTCTATTCTCGGGATAAAGTCTTGGGTCCTTGACGTACTCGGCTCTATAACGTCCCTAATCTCAGGTACGTGCACTTGAGACGCGCATGTAAATGCAAAGGGTTTTACACGCGCTACGAGAATGTTAATAAACGCACGGACAAGCAGTCATGTATGACCACCTCGGCATGATGGACGACCTAGTTTGCTTTATGAGGTCATCTATGGAGATTATTAGTGCCGCTCAATGTCCTCGTGGTGCAATCTGCAAAAGCCATATTATATTAACGATCCATCGATTAGATATCCCGACACATTTTTCGCATTGATTATATTCGAGTTCTCCTCAACAACGTCCATAACAAATTTCCGAATTAACTTTATTCATCCTAGGAATTACAACCGGAAAAGCCGAATTTTTGATGATTTCAGGAGTATCTAATTTCTGAGCGCAGAAGCTTTGTTCAAACAAACATTCATGAGCCTACTGAGTGAGTATATCACTGTGCCCATCAGCATTGCATGGCAATCCATTGCCATAACCACACTAGGCGTATACTGTGGCGGTTGCTAGCCGTTACGAATTTCGCGGTTCACATTCGTTCCCCTGCGGACTCTTGTTCAACTGAGACCCCTGACAGCCCATCACGAAGCCATGCCAAATATTACAACCGTCAGAAACTCTCAGCAGAGGTCAAAAATTTTCCGAAACACGACGCGTACCATATCTGGCGAAAAATGTACGCGAAATATTTGAAATTCGTTTACGGGGCAAATTTTTCGAGAACGCTGCGATTATTATATACATGATGCTATTCGGATAACGTAGATGCTCTGAGTTGTAAATTTCGTTTAACGTCCGGCATTGTCGCAAGCGTTAATTAACAGAGTAAATCAGCGTTGCGTGCATAATTTGTAAATTCGCTCTCGTAGTGAACTCAGAACAAGCCGGTGTTAAATTTAATGACTGGGTAACGATTTGCAACACCGATTTTCCAGCAGGTGTAAAGTGACCGACAAAAATCACATTCTGTTTAGTCGTTCATTTGTTTCCTTTTATTTGTTAAAACGTAGATCTTATATTTCCTTCTCTGTCAAATTTACTGACTTATTGTTAACAACCGATTACATAAACAAACTTTCGGGACAACAATGGTATAATCCGGTCAATAGAACAACCACTTTCCCAGTACACACAACACCACTCGTTTTCATCTCCTCGAGATGGTCCTTACAACAATCTTGAAATATTATTACCATTTATTATCGAAGCGGAATCACTATTGACATACCCAACATTTATTTCCGTATAACTCCGAGGAGTTCTCGATAATATCTTGACTTTGAATGTTATCATTCGATATCTCGTTCGGAATGTAAAAATCCTCTCTCGATAAATGCAAAGAAAGTATTCAATTTGGTAGATTTGAAAGAATGGAAAAGTAAATCTGAAATTTTTACCGGCTGAAATTTTTCGTCATAACGGTTCGAATTCGCGGATAAATATTATAGAATATTTTAGCGAGCTAATAAAATACATCAGAGCAGTGAGTTGCAAAGTAAGCCCCCGACGTTGTCGTGCATTCTGAATGCTCGAAAATAATGACACTCTTGGGAAAACACCCTTCGGATGATGTACGGTTGACCATCGGTACGTTTTATTTGCGCCGTTGTGCTCCTCCTGTGGCTAGTTATACGTAGGCAGATATATAGGCACTGGTATATTGAAACATATGGGTTTGCATTTGGCCGTTATAGTACATTAGAGTTGTGACTTTATTAAGCACAATCGCATATCTAAAACGTGATTTATTTTCAATAAGATTTTTTGTTTTGACTTTTGATCTGCTTAACTTTTCACTTCGAGACTAATCTTATTTTTTTCACATCGTGAACTTGAGTTTATCCTTATCAATTTTCGTAACATAAACTTGTCACGGGAAGCGAAACCCTTTTTCGTGATAACAAACATCTATCCTGGTTTTAACATCAATATATTTGATTTTCTAAACTTTGGATAAGGTAATCCGTATGTTTGCAGAATAAACAACGACAAGAGTACGAAACAACAATAAAAGAAATGTCACACAAGCTGTAGACTTAAAAAACTATTTACTTTGAAAAAATAGACGATCAGCCTATGCAAGGTTTTGCTGAAATTGAGTTGGAAACTGGTTGTTGCAATCAATACGAGTTTAGAAATAACAGAATCCTGTATCATTTATAACAATATAAATAGAAATGGTTTTTTTTCTAAAACTAAACTCAATGTGATAAATTTTTTAGTAGATTTTTTTTCTCAGGTGCTGCTATTTCTGACCGTTCACCCACACGAAAGCCATTTTCACCTGACCGAGTTCTGCATGGTATCCGCGTTGCACGCTATTGCTAGAAAAACTTCGGTATAAAAGTTCCACACATCATCCTTGGAATCGTAAATTATATAAGTGACAGACAAACATAAAAATCTCTCACGAGCAATACACTGTGTGATTTCAATTCGCCCTCTTTTTTGAAATTCAATAACGTTTCACTTTTCTCCTTGCCATTTACATTTTCTACGCGGATCATTCTTTTTTTTTCCGTGTCATTGCGTGATAAAACGTGTACTGCAATTGATTAATCAAAACGATATATACTTGTGACTGCTCCGGTGTTATTTCCCCGACTTGCTTTTTACCGCCGTCCATTTTCGCGACAAATCCACTGGAAAATGCCATTTCGGACGCTTTTTACGCCACAAACTTGCATGTGACAAATGTCGGCAATAAGAAAACCGAGCGCTGAAATTTTCGAGCTTCTCGTCGACGGCTGAAGAACATAGTGCTGTCGAAATTGTCACACTTTTTTACAGCCTCCGTGCACTGTACCGAATTTCGGTTACATGTCACTCTAGCCGCGAGTTAATCACAGCCAGTAAGCCGCACTCTGATTGGTCTGTCGAGCCGTGTGTGTACAATGATGAATTGCCAATTTATGTTAATTGCAACCAAATTGCATTTTTAATATGAGTATCTTCAACCAACATCATCGAAAAAGAACACGAAGTAAATCACGATGTTCCATATTTTCGCCGCTGCTTTTTGTTGGATTTCAAACACGAATAGTATTTTTATTGATTTCGCAATACCGAGCAATGTTTGATGAAGAGCAAATGAATGGCAGAGTTTGTTTACATTTTGTTGCTTTCGATTTTGTTTATCAGACGTACTTTTTCGCAAATGATAAATGGATAAATGGTGAGCTGTTATTTCCCACGAGATTAATACATGTCGAAGCAGCAAAAAAGATCGATAATCACCGTTATGGCGCCTGAATAAGGCTGCAGCAGTATTGACACTTTGCACCGAAAAATTTTGTAACAAGTATTTTGAAGAGAGACCGCAGATGCATAATAAAACTGAGTAAATTAAAAAAAAAAGCTTTTCAAAAGTCTCGACGAAACAGTTAATTATTAGTTATTAGTTAAATAAACAATCGAGTAACAGTTCAAAACGTAAATAAAAAAGTTCGTTATACTCCTGTGAGTAGCTTCTTATGTCCTTGCTATGTCTACGTCCAAGTTCTCTCAGTAGACACTTGCTAAAATTAATTGGTAACTGGTCATTAACCGTTTCGTGCGACAAAGCATAAAGGAAATTGATGTTTATGTTTACTTTTTGGAGTGACCTAATTACTTGATTTTTCAGGTTCGTTGAAAAAATGAGTACGAGTTCCGTTTAACGAGTTGTGAAGATTTACGGACAGGAGTGCATGGTGTAAAATCATTGGCCGGTCGTCCGACACATCCGCGCTCAGTCTTCCGTAAAGCATCACGGTCGCGCATTTACATGAGCTATCCCGCCGCAGCATTTCATTTCCGCCGCGCATATTCACGAATCAGACAATATGGTCGAACTGTCAGGCTAAACTTTTATTGACAATTATTGGGTGCGCGGGCCATCGTAATTACAATCTTTTTGCCATTATTACAGGTGAATAACGAGCCGCCAGCCCGACCGGACGCAGTATTTGCTCGACCAATTCCATGATTATCATATATTACTCCACGTTCATATTCTACGAAAAAGAAAAAAGAACTCGTTACAATTACTCTGTTACCGTACTCGATCATTTGTTTGTACTTTTGATATTGTGTTGAATCAACGTCATGATACGTTGATGAACGATCACATTTTCAGTTTTCTCAAAGTGCTTAATCGTGTTGTCATAATTACAAAACTGTAATTACACACAAAATGTAACTCGCACAAAATGGAGTACTGCAGTGTGAAGTTAAGTAAAGCTACAACAAATAACTGTAACGCGAATGGAAATATGTACAGTATTTTAGCAAATCTCTAGAACGTCTTGAAGCGCAAGGTTAATCGTCAAATATTTAGTCGCGACAGCGCAACTTCAAAGATTCTGAGCCATGAGAATGGCGGGTGAGCGTCGATGCTAACGATTTTAGTATTAAAGCCGGAGTTGGCTGGCATGCAGTTATTCAGGTGTAGCATCGCGAGACAAAGCGAAAAGCAACTTCGAGCCATAATGTGACAGCTAGTCGTGTTTGACAGAACGCTCTGTAATGTTATCGAGTTATTTCTCGTCAAATAAGGTTAACGGTATTGTATTTCGCGATACCTAATAAGATTATCAAGTTGAGAAGAAGATTTGATTTTCACAAGATATTAGATTATTCAAGTACATTGACTTATTACTCAGTGTCATTTCAAGCGAAAATGGAAAAATGAGATTAAAAATTGTCTGCTTACTAAAACGAACAAAAAGTTATCGTTTCAAGTTTCGCTGAACCCCCGAAATCCGGATTCCTTGTTTGTTCTACATTTCAAACGAAACAGAGCAGTCAGAAAAAAGTTCCGAGGTGATACCAAGGCACGAAAGATAAACGTTGGAGGATGAATAACAAAATCAACAATGCCTAAGGGCCGATGAATCGCGCGTATAAGAACAGAAACAAGGAGTCGCAAAAAAAGGGCTACACAATGATGCAAAGCTACTAAAAGTGTCATCTGTCATCGCCGACATTGTTCAGTTTTGTGTTGGGTCGCGCTTCCACGACAAAAGATCCCGCGCGCTTTTTTTCATTTCTCTTTCGACAACTCGCTGTTTCCACCTTGCGATAAGCGTTCGCTTGAACAAGCACAATTTAGACAAGTTAAGCACACTGCTTAAACATTTACAAGCGCTTACTGTTAAAACCTGTTGTACATATTTCAACTCACGAATGATAATCCAGGAGTATTTTATGCGTATTACAAGGAACAAAAATTTTAATTCGTGTCTAAGCAAAACAATCTCGTGTCAAATTTCTTCATCAACTTGATATCACGCGTTCTTCTATACTTCAATTTTTTAAACATAGCAAATTTACCGTCGTTTAAGTCCCATATACATATTTGTCAGCAATCTAGTTTACTCGACGTATCTTCATACAGTGAAACGGCGTCACAAAGTGGGCAGCGTTTAGAATTCTAATTTCACAAGAGTGATGTCAAACGACTCTCATTGAAACTCTAAAAGTTAATTACAAACTTGTTCCCGAACAATTCAATATTCAACGTGAAAATTCATTTATTCTAGCTATCTTTTTAGACAAACTAAGGGATTCGAGTCAACCTTTAGTTAGACGTAAGAACGCGTAAACGTCGATTCAGAGGGTTAATCTTCTCTATTCATTTGTCTTATTAAATCATAAAATCAGTGCAAAGCAGATTTTGTTTGCAAGCTCATTTCTTGCATTAGCGTTGATGCTTGATTGTAGGTACATGCTGCGTGCGATTATTCAGCAAGAATCCTTCACCTAGCGAGACAAAAGCCGGCGGGCTAACGAAGTGGAATGAAAGCGGAAACATCGTCCATGTTACCTGTCACCATGTGAAAGTTGTTTCACCAAAGGGAAGTGTGCGACAAAGTGAGTTGACACAATACGTAATAAAGAGGGTGAAAGGACGTCAACTTATGATAACCAAATCAATAATTGTGTACGCTGTTGGATTTGGTTTGTTAGTTCCAGATTTGGTTCAACATTTCATAATAAACTACAAATTACACAATATGACTACCGAATATGAGACTATATTTGATGTGATTAACAAATTTGTTGAAACATTTTGGAAATTGAAGTCTACACTAACTTTTGAGATTCCGGTGTGAGAGAACTATTAGGAAATGTGAAGCAAGTTCAAAAAATGATTTAGCAAATGGTTTGATGCATTTTGTTTTATGCAAATGAATATTCATTGAAACTATTCGAGCGTTTTCCCTTAGTTCATTACTTATGCACGCCACCCTCCAGATTATCCCCAAGGCACAAGCTGTCATTATAATGAGTGAATGGCAGCAACGATGAAGTATTGGTTGCACCGCGTGGAAATAACTTTTTCAGATTACTCGTGCAGTACACGTTTGTGAAAGAAGCTGCAATTTACAAAACCGATCCATAATTGCAAATTGTAATAAACAGAAACATCAGCTTGAAATTGTCTTGGAAAAGTCTACTAACAATTCATTTCTATTGTTTCTTCTAATAATGCAAAATGTCTTATTTCGAAATAATGATATTAATAACATGCAATCGTATCTTATCAAACTAATTCGAGAACAGCTGATCGTTTAGTTGTTACAGAAATGTTTACTATTTCAACATAATTATTAGTTCAATCAAACTGGCAAATAAACCATTCTAGCGTATTGCTGATGTAAATACTATAGACAGTTTACAATATACTATGCAAAGAAACTGTGCATTTATTGTGGAATACACAGTGCACATTAAAAAAAATATTGATGCGCTGTAGCGAGGCAGCTAGTCTCTCAAAAGCATAAAGTTCTATAATAAGTAGAAAAATAGATGAATAAACGACGTGAGTACATCCTCCGTGCGAAACTCAACTGTAGTGATGACAAGAAGGAAGTTGAATATTTTCGTGAAACTGGAACCTCAGGTTGAGAAGAAATTGAGAAAGATAACGCGAAATAAGAAAAAGAAATTCGACGTCCCCGACAAGATGTACCACTTCTATTTGGAAATGCTTTTTTAAATTATTTAGACTGAGAACTTTGAGCTCGTTATGAATCAAAGGATCGGAAGAAGCCAACAGAAAACTTCATCAACAAAATCCAAATCAGACAAATATATTTCATCGGTGTAACAATATTTTAGCAGTTTATCTAAAAGTTGTATTTAAACAAGTTTAAAGTTTAATTTAAACTGGCTTCTGATTTTACTTTAGCTACAAAGTCGGAATCCCGTATTGTCTATCACGTTTTGCCATCAAGGTAAAACAAAGACCTAGTTATCTTGTTTACACCCTATCGTATGCTGAATCAAATGTAATAGAAAGAAAGGCACCCCGCCTCATTTACAGTTGCGCTCTACGCTACATCATAAAGATACCTTTTATCTTCCATTTCTTGTTGAAGATCACTACACCCCAATCTAGTAACGTACCCAGACCGTTTTCCATCACTTGCCACCAACATTACTTTCGCTTTAGAATTCAAAGTTAGGAAACAATGGAGGATGATAACACTGAGCTTTACACGAACAAAAAACTAAACTTATCGACGAAACATATGTCAAACAGCTCAATTTATCGACAACTTGATCTTTTTCGTTATCAGCACTCTGTCGTATTTAAATAACATTGACTGTCTGTGAAATTAGTTTTCAATTCAACGCTGCATTGAAGGGATCTTTTCCTACGCAAAAATTATTAGTTTCAAACACTACTAACTATTTTTCAGCAAACCAAATAGCGAAAAAATAGGGTAACAAATATAAATGTCAATGCGTCCGACTAAAGTAGGACTTGCGAATTGGAAATACTGAACAAACACGAGTATCATTTACTTAATCACTTTTGTGTACAAAAATTTAAGGATCCAATATTCTGCATCGTAAAATGCGTAATTCGATCAATAACTACTCGATAAAACTACAACGCTAGAATTCGATTCTGTTGCAAATTCAATCTACATTTTCACGACACGAACACTGTATTGCGATTCAAATGTTTGGCGCTCCGGCTAGAATATCCGCACATACAGTATTGGCTCTTGACACGAGTTTTACATAAAACGTAAAGACTTTCGGGTCGGGTCTGTTATGGTGGTGTGCATATACACACCGTGGCTCGATAATTTATGCAAACGTGTATTCATTTATATATTCATGGATCCACAGTATGTTCTCTATGTATAAAACGATATTTTTTGTTCGCGGGCACTGAAATTCAATATCATATTCTGCGTTCTCTTTTTCAAGATTCTTTTCTTCAAGAAAGTCGACGGAAGTGGTGCGAACGATGACCGCACAACTGATACCGTATATACGCGTGGAAATTAACCTGCCTCGTCCTAGTCTTACGATTCAGCTCTTATTACAAAAAATGTTATTTTCTTCTCAACACCTCAATGAATGGTATAAACATTTCTTCACATCATTCATTTGATCGTTTATAAATAATTTAATTGAGTTACATTTTGCATCTAAATTTTATATAAAACGATTCATAACGATGTACATTTTTAATTTGCCGTGTACACAATGTCCTAAACCTCCATTATCAATTCATAGCTTGGAATCTGTAATTTTGCATTTTTGATTTGCTCGTTCTATAGAACTTGAAAGAGAAATCAATTATTCGAATAAGCTATTGAATACTGTGTTAAATGGTTTTGCCAACGTTAATTAACGCTGCATGCAGCTCGCTTTTGTTCAATTTTGGAAATGATCTTCTCAAGAGGTGTTGTGTTTGGATGAAAACATAAAATAAATCCTTCCAAATTGAACTGATCGGTACCGCGATAATTCTCGATTTTGCTGGGTTTGTTTTCATCTTCATATTATAATAGCTTCTCTGCAAAATGTTTTCATTAATCATACGTCTACTTATTCAACGCAATTATATAATTATGATAATTTATACTGTATCTTAATTTAACTAAAACTAATCAACCGCTGGAATCGAGTAAAAGTGGAACTGATGCATTAATTAATAAACCTGAAAATTTTCTCTAAAAATAATGCGATAAAGTTAGTTCAACCTGTTTCGTAGGTTTGATTAATGGCAAACTAAAATTTTACTAAATAATCTCACGTGAAACACCAACTCTGGCGCCTATTCAGATAATAAATTATATTGAATAATAAACTATTTTGTACTTTTATTTGAATCATAGTTTCTTTTCCTTATACAAAAAAAACCAAAACTTTTTTTGGTGATGACATTACAGTATTGAAATTTTTCAAAAGTTGGCAAAAATAACAAAAAGTGTATCAAATTACCAGTTATATTTGCACACGACATTGCCGAAAGCGTAGGTAATGTCTCGCGAGTTTTTTCCATAAAAAAACATGGATCAAGTATGAAAAATCCAATGTGTGCGTAAAAGTTACCTGTGAAATATTTTCCCATTAATTCCAGCTTTGTGACAGCTACAGAAAACAGTTTGAAAACTCACCTGAAACAGAGAATAGTAAAAATTGATAGGACGATTTATTACATCACGAATAATGATACATAAGTTTGAAATTATTGATTCAATTTACATGCAAATTCAATCGCACTTCAATATAAAAATTTAAATCGTCCAAATATTATTCACGTCTTTATCGAAAAAAAAGCGGTGAATTTAAATGTCGAAATTCGATTCACTAGATTGTCCTAACACTCGTGATTTTTCCATGAAAAAGAGATGGAAGATGAGGTGTTCGAGAAAACGATTCTGCAAACTTCAAATATTTCGACACAAAACTTTGATTGTGGTAACAGAGTTCAGAATTCATCAGAGTTAAACCGTCAATAAAGGAAGCTCGGAGCTTTGTGCTCGCCTACCAATGCTAAGAATCAAATTTCACCGAAATTGAATTTCTTCAAAATTACAATTAAGAATTGTTCGCGTCTCTTTTTTCATCGTCAGTCAAAGAATCATCTCATGACATTCTGCTGGAAATATTCAACTCGATCATTTTCATGGCAACCCGACTGAATAAGATCAAGAATGAAAAATGACTGTCGTGAAAAAGTTTGTGATGCCCTAAACGAGAGACTTAGTAATATTCCCTATGACGCAATACGATTGTTCCGCTATGTAAAGTTATGAAATTCGATACGATCGTTTCGAATAAGTGCTTCCGAAGTAATGTTCCGAGCCACCTTATCTCTTATAAGCGTGATACGAATGACGATCGTTTTTGGATACATAAACTGATAATGGTTTTCAAAAGCTACCAATCGCATACGCAAAATGATCGATTCGAAAGATTGTTCCGAACAATATCTTGCGTTGAATGAAAATGAAATTATGGAAACTATTCCGAACAACATTATTGATTTGAAAAAAGTATTGTCTGCTTATAATCACTCGTCCCAACAAATATCTATACTTTTTTGCCGACTCAGTCAAGAAACCCTGTTTTTCATCAGAGCAAAGGAAAAAGGTATTCAAACAAGGATTACAATTCTCCTCCGAGTAATGAAATTACAAAGTTTCTCTCTGGTTTGTATTTTTTAACTCGTCTTTTTACATTGAGAAAAATATTTTCATTATTCTTCGACTTCTTGTTCTATAAAACATCGGCATCAACAGTGGACACTGTAAAGTCTAAAACCATAATATCAGCTAATGAATCAATAAACTGCACGAAAAAAGTGCCCAGAAAAATTTACTCAAAATGAACTGAAATTACCCTTTTTTCATTGGAGGGTTGTTAAGAAAAGTTTGCAGGTATTAGATAAATTTCAAGAAAATATTCACGTTAAGAAAATCTATGGATTTCATGTACTTATACGCGAGGATAAGCGCAGGCAAGTGTTAAGGTGTAAAAAGCATCTGCAAATCCCCTTTCCTTCAACGTGCTCATATAGTGTGACGTTCGCATGTATCTCACGAATATCCCAACGAATATTACGTCAAGCAACTGTAGTCATTGGTAAGGAACGGACGGGGATCGCTGTTCTTACAAAATTTACGTGCTATTCAAGTTAATGCTATGCAGTATATCCGTTTTCATTCACAAATATTGAATAACTGAAATTAAGTTGATGATCAAACTCAAGATTTTCACTCTCAAATTTTATTGATCACGAACTTTGCTTTTTATTTTGCACTTTTATACTGTGCGCTTTATGTTGTAACGCCTGTTGGTTGATATATTTTAAAATTGAATAAAGTTCGTAAAGGAAGGGTCCCGAACTTTTTCACGTTCACTTAAAATGTATGAAATAGACGTTCGTTTTATAGCACACAATGTTCGTTTGATACCGCATTATACTTCGTACTTTGGTATTGCTTTTACCCTCGCAAGGTCGAAGTTGCGTTGCGTTTAAATTTCGCACCCGCGCGTCTCTATCGCCTGAGTGGATGCGTACCGTTCCTGGTAAAAATTTAAGTTCATGAGCATTGTCGGTCCAAAATTTTTTAGTAAAAAGATGAATATTCCTAAGAAAGATGGTCAAAAAAATTTGCACAGTTGTTGGTTAGGCAAATTCAATGTGACCTAAAGTCGAATGAAATGTTTAACATTAGACAAGAAAAATTGGTGAGTCGTTATTTGGTCTATTGAATGTAAGACACAGAAATACGAAGACATTTGATTTTTCATGCAGTGAATGTTGACAATAATAGAGTGAGTAAGGAAGAAGAAGTACGATATTCATTAGAGCACTTAAAAAGAAATCAATATAAACGGTTCATTCGAGCATCGGTTATGCTACTTTTAATCTGTAATAAAATTACTCAAATTGTTACTGATACTTTTCAAATAGAACCTATAATCGAATCGCCGAAAATTAATCGTAGCATAACAATTATGGACAAAAAAAGTTTGCTGTAGTTGTGATTGAGACGTAAAGACTTTGTTCCGTTGAATTAAATTAATGGAATTGCGATGACGTGTAGATTATGAAAGAAAATCGTAACGTTGACGAACATTACACAATAAAAGTAACTTAGATGATTTTTATGCATAAACATTTGGTACTATAAAATTTTAGTACACGTATGAAATGTGCAATAGAAATCGGACAGTAACAGAAACATAAACATAACTTTTTTCCACGTTCAATTGAGTAGCGTCCAACTGAGGCAACGTAAAGTTGCCAAATTGCAACTTACTCAAGATGCTCTTTACTCATTGGTTTAGGAACTCAACGTTTCAATCTGCAAATTATAATTACCCTTGAATAGCAGGACACACATTTTTCGTCAACGTTGCAACTTACTCACATGACATGTACCTGGCGATCTCGGCTTTTCGAGCGCCTAAATTTGAAGAGCCTGTTCGTGAGGTGCTGCTCCCTGGTGCAAAAGCGTATCGACACGACTTTTTCAAATGCGGTGAGTGTTCAAATCCATGCATGAATTTTTGTAGCAAATTAAAACTGAGACAAACTTTTGTTTTATAACAGTGCAGCTTTAAGAAAGCTTTGTTTATTAAACATCAGACAAGATTATCACTTGTCTTACCTGGATTCTCTGAGACAACAGAGTAACTCATCAGCACAATTGTAATTGTGAATAAATAATTGTATCAAATTGGTACAAGCCATAGTTGTTGAGAACAACAAAATGTCATTTTACATTAATTAATTATCGCAAGTAAAGTGGCAAATTGGCAACAGTGGCAAAGCAAAGACCATACCAATAAATCGTGCTGAAATGTCTCGGTTGTACGATCGAAGCCTCCTTAGATTTGCCTGTAATTTTTGAGAGACTGGTTATTTTTGTTTAACCATTGAGATAGACAAAAGTTTTTAATCTAAGTGAAAAAACACGCTGGAAAAATGTTTCAAAAGATATAAAAACGCTTAAAATTGTTCCTAGAAGTATACGTTTTTAAGTTAAGCTTTGAGACTTATAAGATTGTTGAGCGTAACGAGATTGTTTCGAATGGCATTACCAGTATAAAGTTAAGGTATCGTTCGAAAGGTAAAATTTGCAACAACAAGAAAGTAGAGCAAGTTTGATTTTTGGCAGCATTGAAAGCGAGCGTATGTTCAGCTCTGTATTCGGGCGCGGGTTGGCTGCAAAATATGATGACATTCAAAAAGTTAAATAAGAGCGACATTATTGCAGTAATTCGTATGTTACAAAAATAAATAATAATAGTCATGATTTTTGTTGACTTTGTCGGTGTCAATTCGTCTAAGATACAACAAAACCTTAAAAATATAAAATATTTTGAAAGTTCTTAGTATCCAGAACTACATTTTCTTTTTTAATATGTTTCAACAATACCCAGGAAAAAATCTGCACATTGGAATAGATTCGGAATCGACTCGATTTTGGATCGTTTTCGAGTCGAAAATTGGATCGAAACCAAGTCTGAATTTGGTGCATTGAAAAAGAGCCGAAAACGAGTCGAAAATGGATCGAAAAGAAGTCGATATTTTGAAACAGTGAAAAATTTCAAAAAATCTTTTGGTCTTCGGATTCGAACTTAGGACTTTCAGATTATGAAGCCCGCACTCTACCCCTAAGCTATTCGAGACGTAGTATTTATGTAAATAGTATGCTCAAATAAGTAGTACGCTTGTTGTTGTAGTTCAACAAGGTCTTTTATCAGTTAGTTTCTAAGTATCTTGACAGCTTAGGGGTAGAGTGCGGGCTTTATAATGTGAGAGTCCTGAGTTCAAATCCTAAGACCAACAAATTTTTTAAAATTTTTCACTGGTTTCAAAAACTATATGTCAAATCGACTTCTTTTCGAGCCATTTTTGACTCGTTGTCGGATCTTTTTCAATGCACCAAATTCGGACTTGGTTTCGAGCCATTTTCGACTAGAAAACGATCCAAAATCGAGTCGATTTCGAATCTATTCCGATGTGCGGATTTTTTTCTGGGTACATAGCAGATAGCGTATACTTAGACAATCGTTAAGTAATGATTAATTTCGGCGATTTGTAAGCATATCATATAATAGCTGTTTCTTTGCAGTTGTGCATGACATAATGATAACTAATAAACCGTTCGCTTTTTGTACCTTGACTTTGCAGTTTGGCACTAGGTAAAAAAACTTTTCTCTAAGAGAAAGTCAATGTGTAGTACAAATTACAATGAATAAGGAGAAGCGTTTGCTATCGTAGATACACAACTTTATTGCATTACGAATTTGTATGTTAGTACAATATTAAAAACATATACCAATTTATCTGTCTAGGACACAGTGCCGAAGATTCTAAAACTATTGAACAAACGCTCTATGTTTAACGTGAAATCATCTCTGATGTTTGTTGCACTTTTGATAATATTTCTAGCGGGCGAGTGCAATTTTTTTTCAGATCCTCTACAATTCTAGTTGAAGAAATTATCCTGAAATGAAGCTAGTAAAGCAAAAAATGCAATGTCTCAACTAAACCTAATTGACGTAAACAAAACTGAGAAAGTCTGAATTGAACATAAGTACCGCATTATTTAGTTCGTAAACTTAACGAATAACAAATACGAATAAAACTAGGACATTGCACAGACGTACGGTTCGCTGTGCTAGTTTTTGTACTATTTTCCTTTATTATTCTATCATTAACAGTTTTAACACTATATGTGAAAATCAGTATTTCTCGGCAAAATCTGAAAACAAAAAAAAAATGAAAACTTTGTAGGCGTACAGAACAGTGTCTTCCTGCTACGCGTCCATTCTCTCAATTTTAGTGCTAAGCTTCCCACACTGTGGACATGGTAAATTCAAGAACGCTTGATTCAGTATTCTTCTCACAGTGCCATCAAAATCGAACGCCGTGTTCGTGTACTGACGAGCTGTGGTTATCATTTTGTTTCCACAATCAAAACATATGCAAATATGCCCACATGGTATGAATTTGTGGTCTGCATTCCGGTTTAGGCAAACGCGACATTCCTGCGTACTGGGTGCCCAGAATTGTGTCAAATTTGGCGACGGAAAATCATCCGGTGGTGGCTGGTCTGCAACACTCGCTGCAACACACAATATTTTAAATGATTTAATTTTCATGTGAAATCAAGTGCGCGTAGCAGTAAGAATTGTATTTAAGTTTAAAAAGATACGCATACATAATACCCTATGTAAAAGATCCGGCTCGGAATCCGTTAACGGATCCGGGCCGGAATTTGGTACCGGATTTTGTACCGGATTTTTTGAACAACTACCGAATCTCTATGAAATTCAGGTCGGATTCTGGCCCGGAAAAACGAAAAATTTGAATGGAAAAAATTTTTTCATAACACGTGCATCAAAAACGGCCAACTTCTCCCTGATTTGTCGGGAGAGAAACACTGTTTTATTCCCAAGACGCGGTTCATTCCCTGTTACCATGGTAACAACCATAATAACAGGGAATAAACCGCATTCGGGAATAAAACAGTGTTTCCGTCCCGACAAATCGGAGAGGTTAGCCGTCTTTGATGAACTTGTTATGAAAAGATATATATGCCACATGGGAGATACAAGCGTTTAAACGCTTATTCACGAGACTTCACCTCGGGCTGCCGAAGGCAGCCCGAGGTGTAGTCGAGTGCTGGTCACTTCACCCGCGGAATAAACGCTTGTTTCTCTCCCTCGTAGCGTAACATACTATTTCCTCGAATACAAACTGAAAACCAAAGAAGTTCGAGGATTCGAACCAAAGTTCTCGAGGATGTAAAGCCGAAGGTCTAACCGTTGCGCCACGAAACTTTCTCTGAGGTACATACCTGCTGGACAAACACTCAACTTTCTAAATTTTATTTGCAGAGTGTGTTTGTCCAGCAGGTATGTACCTCAAAAAAAGTCTCGGAGCGCAACGGTTAGAGCTTTGGCTTTACATCCTCGAGAACTATGGTTCGAATCCTGAAACTTCTCTGATTTTCAGTTTGGATTCGAGGAAAAAAATTTTTCCATTCAAATTTTTCATTTTTCCGGGCCGGAATCCAAGCTGGATTTCATAGAGGTTCGGTAGTTGTTCAAAAAATCCGGTACCAAATTCCGGCCCGGATCTTTTACATAGGGTACGTTCGGCTACTTAACTACTTACGATGAATTTCAACATCCGTGAAATCGTACGGATAATCGACGCGAACTGCAACAGGAGGTTCAGGCTGGCCTAAAAAACAAGAATTAAATTCTTACTATAATTTCGCTTCTTGCCTGTTCATAAATAAACTGTTCATAAACTTTTGAATGATCAGTCCAGCAACGAATATTTTTTTTTAAATTATTAAGGCGATATGAAAAGGGCTGGTTTGTTTAAAAAAATCGGCTCGAGGTCGTGAGCAAATACAACAATATTTTTCATAACAAAAATTATATCAGGACATTCTTTAGAAAATTGTCTTTGTTCTGATATGTTTTTCGTTTTAAAAAATGTTATTGCATTTGCTCACAACCCGGAACCGATTTTCCTAACCTCAAATTTTGAAGCAAGCTTTTTATTTCGCCTTAAAATAAGGAATAAAAAATTGTTGTATCATCTTAATGACAACTCGTACCGAATTCCTGTTCAACGTCTTCAACCATTCCTAGCGAATTATATTGTTCAGGCAAAAGATGCAGGGTAGGTTCAACCGTTTTCATGGCCGTAACATCAGACTTATTGGGTCCCATGTGAGACTGATCATTGGGTTGGACTTGATTTTCCGGATTGTCAGGACCGTTGTTGTAGGCTGGATACGTATCCATTTCCTGTTCAACTGTGTCTTCAAGTTCTAGCTGTACATAATGTACGGGAGGATCAAACGCTTCCTGATTATTTTGCTCGTGTGCTGGGGGATTCAGAGCCGGTTCGATCGTTTCCATCGCCTCAATGCCAGGCTGATTTAATTCGTGAGGCGATGGTCTTCTTGGTTGGACTTCAGCGTTCAAATTGTCAGTGCCGTTGGTGTTGGGTCTCCTGTTTGCAGGAGTACCCAAATTGCCGACTGCTGCTTTGCGTTTTCTGCCGACATTCGTTGGCTTTCCTTTCTGGACCATATCTTTCATCAGACGGACTCGATTCTGCTGAGCCGATCTGTTCGGTGTTGCTGCCAACATTAAAGAACAAGATTGTATTGACTGTTATCAACCCTAAGTAAAAGATCTGGCCCGGAATCCGGCTCGGAATCCGTTAACGGATCCGGGCCGGAATTTGATACCGGAATTTGGTACCGGATTTTGTACCGGATTTTTTGAACAACTACCGAATCTCTATGAAATCCAGGTCGGATTCCGGCCCGGAAAAATGAAAAATTTGAATGGAAAAAATTTTTTCATAACACGTGCATCAAAAACGGCCAACTTCTCCCTGATTTGTCGGGAGAGAAACACTGTTTTATTCCCAAGACGCGGTTCATTCCCTGTTACCATGGTAACAACCATAATAACAGGGAATAAACCGCATTCGGGAATAAAACAGTGTTTCCGTCCCGACAAATCGGAGAGGTTAGCCGTCTTTGATGAACTTGTTATGAAAAGATATATATATGCCACATGGGAGATACAAGCGTTTAAACGCTTATTCACGAGACTTCACCCGCGGAATAAACGCTTGTTTTTCTCCCTCGTAGCGTAACATACTATTTCCTCGAATACAAACTGAAAACCAAAGAAGTTCGAGGATTCGAACCAAAGTTCTCGAGGATGTAAAGCCGAAGCTCTAACCGTTACGCCACGAGACTTTCTCTGAGGTACATACCTGCTGGACAAACCACTCTACTTTCTAAATTTTATTTGCAATTTTTTTATTTCCGACCTGGATTTCATAGAGATTCGGTAGTTGTTCAAAAAATCCGGTACAAAATCCAGTATCAAATTCCGGCCCGGATCCGTTAATGGATTCCGAGCCGGATTCCGGGCCAGATCTTTTACATAGGGAACTCACGTGCAATTTTTTCCGGAGGGCTGAGAAGTAAAAGTTCCAGTACGACTTCAGACGTAACTAGCTTGTGACCTAAACAGAATCAAGCTTACATGAAATGGTTTATTATTCTCAGAGAAAATTCAACGAGCAAACATTTTACCTGTTCCTGGAGGAAATTTATGTAAAAACAGCTTGTCAAATCTATCGAATCCTTTCAAGAAGTCAACCTCGGTTATGCTGCCAAATGAAAAACGAAACATCAGTTGTTACATGTCGTTATATTGTTATACTGATTTTTGGTATAATAAATGAAATTACCGGTTCTCGTATAGTTCGGTTTGTTTTTGCACAATCTTCTCACGTCTCTTACGGTTTCCAATTCGCATCACATTGATTCCGCCATCAGTTTCGCTTTTCTCTAAATCATTTTTTACTTTTACTGAAAAAAATGTTATTTTCAATTAAACTTCAAATGTACTTTTTTTCGTTTTCTGTTTTTTGGTTTTACAGATACCTAAAAAATTGACTAAATCAAGACAGATACCTAAAAATGAAAATATGTTTGGACGCAACCCATTTTTGACCCTCATTTTGACATCAAATTCCTCTTCATATTCAGTTTCTTGGAGACCGCAATTTTCAAACCAAATCTTCGCTGGATCTGACATTAATTCAGCGCGCACTTTGGCCATGGAAGTTAGAAATCGCTGATATTGAACGTCTCTGATGTTGTCGCAGGATTGTCGAACTTCCTCCTCAATCTGCTGTATTGAGTTGACGAACTTATCATACGGCAGAAGAGGAGCGTTCCATAGCATCCTGACCGCTATGTGAGGCAGTTCGACTTCTTCCTGGTCAAAAATTTCACTCACTGCCTGCAATAATGACAATACACTTTCATTTTCACGTCATCCATTTGAACCGCTAACTGTCGCTACACGATTTTAAATTTAAAACAATAATACCAAACATAAAAACTGATATTTGAACTAATTGTTTCTCAGACAAAGTTGATTATAAAGACATTAAAAGGATTTATCTTACCGAATATTGTTTCTAACCAAGGGTTGGAAAGCGCGAACTCCTCTGGTGAGTTTTCAAGAGTTTTGAAGAGTTCTAAGGAGTTTTAAAGAGTTCCAATGAGTTTCAAAGAGTTTTAAAGAGTTTCTAAGAGTTTCAAAAAGTACCAAAGAGTTTCAAAGAGTTTCAAAGAGTTCTAAAAAGAGTTTAAGGTTTTAAATGCATAAATGTCTCACTTTAAGATAAGAAGATAAAAAGCGAAATTTTTTTTGACTTACTCTTGTAATAATACGTCGTTATCATGAAAAAAAGAAATAGTAAAAAAAATTTGTCAAAAACTTGAATATCACTCGGTAATCATATTTTTCTGTCAGATCAAAAAGGGTTTTGAAGAGTTTTGAACTATTAGAGTGAAAAAACAAAACTAATTAGTTAACCACAAACTTTTTTATCCAAATCTTCTGAATGGAAAAGATATACAAAGAGTGTTTGTATTAAGAATATTTACAAAATAAATAAAAGAAAAAGTAAAGGAAAAAGATATTTTTTCGTGAAGAAATTAAGTTATGGCATTTTGTTTCGGTTGGTTCTATAGTCCGGAACCGAATCGAACTGCAGATGGGAACTAAAACAGAACCAATGTAGGGAAATGTAGGAAAAATAACAAAGAATTTGAATATAATAGATTCAATCGAAGTTTTTTTGTGTGGTTGTGTGACGGCTGTAAAGTAGTCCTACGGCATGCACTATATAATTATTATTCATGAATTCTGATTTGGTTGTGAAAATTTGACATCGATTATACTCCAATCTACTATTTTTCTACGTTGGTTCTGTTTTTATTCCATGTATAGTGTCGATTTGGTTCCGTTACTAGTTTGGCTCCGGTTTCGAACTACAGAACCTTGCTAGCAAAACCGACCCAGGGAAAATGTATAAGTTCTTAAAAATCAGTTTCATCGAAACCAAAAACAATAATTCAAAAAATAACAACATCAATCAGAACTAACCAATTTTAATTAACAAATATTCTCTTATACACGCAAAGATGAATGAAATTTATTTTACATTTTTTACTACTAGAAGGACCGAGATACAGATTTGTCTTATTTTGAAATTCAGATTGCAATAACTCTTACATTGTTAACCAAATAATCCGTTCAATTTTTTTATGCAATTGATATTTTTGTAAGTTATGTGATATTTAAATCTCAATTGAGGTCGAAATTGGGCGTTCAAAAAAACTTTTTCGTTCCATGCACGCGCGAAGAGAACCTTCGCGTCACTCTCTTCGCGCTCGACTCGGAACGAAAAATATTGTCTGTGACACGGATTTCGAAGGACCACCATGACGAGGCGGTCTCTGGCACAAGAAACAACGCGCGAGGGGGCCCGAGGTGAAGTCAAGGGTACCCGAGAGCGTTGTTTCTTGTGCTGACGACCGCCTAGCGAGGTGGTCCTTCGCGGTCCTTGTTAAGAAATATACTATTTAGATTTAGACGGCGCAAACAAATTTTATTCTGAATTTTGTGGCACACCTTTGGAAAAGCACGTTATGTTTTCGACTTGTTTGGAGTCTACAGAGTACAAATAAAAATGATCCATAGGTGTGCCACGAAAATCAAAATAATTTTTACCGTCTGAGTGAAATTCTCAATAACAATACAATTCATGTTAAACATCTATGTCTTACATTGATTATTCAGGCATTGTTTAATTAGACTATGATTAAAAAACTGGTATTTTCAATAAATATTAACGTAAAACACGAGTGGACAAATTTGTGCACTTGGTTCTTCGAAGCAAAAAAGTATTTCAGTCCTTCTGGTGTTAAAAACATAAATGATGCAACAAAAATGTCTTATATTGTTAAATATAAAAAATCTTCAAAAATATGAAGATTTTTGTTATATTTTTCTTGATTTTAAAAAATAAATCAAAAATATACTCTACTCGTTTTTACGTGCATTGAAAAATAATTAAAAATGTTTGTTGCTGACCCACATTGTTGTTACAATGATTGTTACAAATGTTGATCGAATAATAACAAATAAGTTTCTAACAACTTTAAATACATCGAAAAATCATTTAGTTTTCAACAAGAAGAAGAAATTGCGAGGAATCATGCAACAAGTATTTATTAAAAATTGGAAAACGAATTTTTTATCTGACAGAAAAATCTGATCACCGAGTGATATTCAATTGGTTGACAATTTTTTTTTCTACGCCTTTTTTCAATGATAATGACGTATTATTACAAGAGTAAGTCAAAAAATATTTTCTCTTCTTATCTTCTTATCTTAAAGTGAGACATTTATGCATTTAAACTCTTAAACTCTTTTTAGAACTCTTTGAAACTGTTTAAAACTCTTTGATACTCTTTGGAACTCTTCGAAACTCATTGGAACTCTTTAAAACTCCTTAGAACTCTTCAAAAGTCTTGAAAACTTATGAGAACTCATCAGAGGAGTTCGCATTTTCCAACCCTTGTTTCTAACTTAAGAAATTGAATAGAAACAGCTTAATCACGATTGATTATATCAATGGAAAGTAAAAACTAAAACTGACTCGATGAAAAAATTGATAAAGGGATTACAAATTTTATGGCAAATTATTATTTAAGTGAATAACCATTTTGTACTGAAAGTGTGTTGTCATCAGTTCCGCATTAGGAAAGGTGGATTTCAGTGCAGGAACAATGTTGGCAGTCATGACAGTCCACACTCTTTGTAGTTTCGTCTGTAAATTAGGAGCACGAACGGTAAGTTCAGCAAACATCCGCCGCATCAAGTCGACGCTGCTTATTTCGACCAGAACGTAGACTGCTGGACAGCGAAGGATCTTGAATTGACAGAAAAACAAACAATAATGAAAGAACTATCAACATGTTATGTTAAGGTTGTGGGAGAAAGCTTGAGAAAAAAATCAACCTTCTCTTGCGGATTGCTTCGCGGTTCTGTGGCATGAACAACAAGCAGCTCTTCACTGATTGGCGCAATCGGATTTACCTGCAATTATAATACAATACCGATAAGTTTTGATATTAAAGTCTTAGTGGACGTAACTTGTTATACTAACCAAAAAATTGGATGAGATCAAAATTTGCTCTGAATTTGACAGTTTGGATAGCAACTTTTCTGTCGAAAACATGGTAACTCGCGAACCGTCCTCTGCGGTAACACTGAAAATTATCAGCTTTCTGGTTGGGAGGAATAATTTTGCTGCTGCTTCGATGCCCTTAAACGAGGTCGGTACTTTTGGTTGCTCTCCGCGTTTTGCCCTCGACATTTTCGAGTTCATCGTTGCAAACTTTAAATGGTCCTTCATGGACTCAGTTTCGCTGAAAAAGCAAAAGTCAAAAAAAATTATTTTTCTAAAATTAGAAAGTGAAACATTTTGAGAAAGTGAAAATAAATTTGGAAATTATAAATTTTTTTTTGCGTTGACAAGAGGATAGTCTACAAAGTTAATTTCAGGTTTTGGTCAAAAAGCACTATACTTAGCCATGATCTGGTCATAAATTTGTTTGTGAGTCAATGCTGGGTTCGAAAAGACAAGTGCGATCATTTCATCTGCCAATTCCTTCCCCCGGAACAACAAATCGGCTTCATCGCAAATGTGATCGTCGTTTCTTATTTCCACATCACCTTTATGGTTAATGAAAACACCACCACCACATGAAGTAGTTTTTCGGGTGGAGCAAAGATACAGTGTTCCAGTGAGAGTGTCTCCATGTTTGCTGTACCGGCGATTTTTGTATAACAGTACTGCTCCTTTATTCGTTTCGATGAAAGAATACGGGGTCTCCTCTGGAACCACTTCATTGACGTCTGCCATCTTAATTTATTATCCAGAACGCATATAAGGTCTCAGTCTGATCGCACGAACAGTGTTCCAACGACTGAAATTGTTGTTAGTACGTTTTTTCCGTAACAAAACTTTGACGTACAGAGCGACGAATGACAATGAAACCCGAAAGTAAAAACAAACGACTCTCATTGGCTTATTTCTGATTGCTAAAAGTTCGCGAAAAATGACACAACTATTCTAAAGCGCAATCGAAATGTACCTACAAATGTACTTTCTCATTCGTTAATTAAGTTCGTGCAATATTCCATTCGTCTATTATTAATTTACTGTATACAAAGACGAAGCCTTGCCCTTTTTATTTTTCTGTTTATGGTTCAAATTTGAAACCGAGATTAGAACGACGAACATTCAACATCTCACTTTGCCCTTTAGTTAACGAATTTGACCGAAATGCCATTGTTCTGCTTTTAAAGATACATAAAGAATACAAAATTCATTTTGAATCGTCAAATCAATCATTTTCTCTTATACAAAATTATACGGAAAGTCTGCCTGGAGGAATAATAGCTGTATGCTTACTGCCACGCGTCAAAACAATAACATTGGTTTTTTCATACCACTTCTCGCTAATAACACGTCTTTCTCTGAGAAAAAGAAAGGAATTTACCGAGATGAAAAAATTAATTAAAACTTTATCTATTTTTAACATTTTAGTTTTGACAGATATTACATTTTCTATGCGATTCAGATTTATGTTCGTTATTTGTCGATGGGTTGAATGAATGATTTTTCTGCCACCTGTAGGTGGAAGATCTCGACGTTTCAGAAACTTGTACTGTTCTTCCATGAACAACGTGATTAGCCGTTCATGATGTTGTTTCATGAATGACAAATTGTACAAAATAAATGTTTTATCGTATTTGTCACTTCAATTGCATTCATAAATTGAACATCACACGGTATGTAACTAATTCTTGTGTGTTGTGTAGGTTAATCAGTCAGAAAGCCACATAACCTCAATCTCTGTTTAGATAAATTTCTACTGTTTCAATTTTGTTTAAACAGTTTTGTGTTGAACTAAAAATGACATGTTCTTTCATCTTTTACACTACTTCGTTTTTTTACAGTTAGGTATCTATTTTAAGAAGTTTATTACACGACTCTTAAGACAGAATTATTTGTCACGCTGGACAGTTAACTTCAACCAAGGTACAGTTTTTTATGTAACTTTTTTATCAATTTTGAAATAGATTACCTCAACTTAGACATCGGGTATTTGTATTTCAGATGGCTTCTACACATGACAACGAAGAACAAGGTCATACCACAGACCAAAAACCTAAATGCGAGCTTTCCAAGCAAGATATTCCCGATCGTCTACGGTTTGTCTCAGAGAAACTTTTCGAGCACCATTGCGGAAATGAAGTTTATTGTCGAGGACTCCCTCCTAGTTCAGCGCAACAAAAATTTTTCTTGACATATGCATGGCCTCCATTTGTGATGGAAAAATTTGAGAAAGTGCGAATAAAAGACAAACAAGCTTGGACAAAAATTTTGGTTAGTACTGCTAGCCAGTCGGAAAGCAATGAATGGTTCAAAGAACGATCAAATCGAATAACAGCTTCAGAAAGAGCTCACACAATTCGCAACACTAACAAACATTTGGCACGCCTAGCCGAAAAGTTTGTCAAGGAAACATGTAATGATCGGTTAAACGATTATTCTTCATACGCTATGAGATACGGCAAGCAAACGGAGTCGGTAGCTAGAGAACAATTTGTTAAGAAGACCGGGAATAGAGTTGACAATGTTGGTTTGGTTGTGAAAATGAGTCAACCGTTCCTTGCAGCAAGTCCCGATGGACTAATTTTGGATGATATGAGTGTTCTCGAAATTAAATGCCCCTCATCGCGAGAAAATGCTTCGATCATCAATTACAAAACAGGAGTATCGCATGTACCTTATTTGTTATATCACAGCAAAGATGACGTTCAGCTGAATAAAAAACACAAATATTATACCCAAGTACAAATGCAAATGTACGTTTGCAATGCTGAAAAATGTCACTTTTTCGTTTATTCGAGTGTAGATCAAGTACATTTACAAATTCCACGGGACGACAAATTTTTATCTGAATTAATACCTAAACTCGAACGGTTTTATTTCACGTACATGTTACCGTTGCTGTATGATTTATTGATGAATTATTGATACTCACACATTCATTTCATTTTTTGTACACACACGTTATAATAGAACCGTGAATAAATTTCAATTTCATAAACGTTTTATTTGTTACTATTTATATTTACTTAACAACCTTGAATGCATTATATTGAATGCATTATGGAAATTATAATTTTTTCGTCTATGGAATTCTTCTTTTTATCTTTGTCTATGCTTTTATCTATGCTTTTTACGTCAGAGAGACTTTTGGAGAGAAAGAACTGTGTGATATTGTTTAAATCTGGGATAGAGAGACTTAACGGTAGATCAGGCAATTGTTGTTTCAATGTCTCCACATCATCAACAGTGAGCTGAAAACAAAAGATAATTTTTGACTTATTGGCAACATACAGAAACTTAAACAAAACAAATCCGATTCATTAACATACCTTTGGAAAATTTTTATCAAAAGCAGAAGGTGCTGTGGTTGCACAAGGCGGCGGAATATCCTCCATACCAGGAAATAAAATGTTTAAAAAGTGTTCTTCAAATTTGCTCTGGAATTCCTTTCTTCTAGCAAGCTCTTCACTGTGAACCGTCATGAGCTGACAGACGAGCTCGCTAGCCCAAACCATAAATGCCTTGGAAAAAATGCGTCTGCGTACGACTCCGGATATCGCACTGAGATACATGTCCGGAGCCAAATGAATTTGCTGCAGCACTTCCATGGGTCTGCGCAGGCTCCTGAGAATTTCATTAAAATTTTTTCGTATAAAATTACTTATAATATGACTGATTTTTAAGAATCACTTCTAAAATACATCAAGTCTGACCTCTTCTTCTTATATGCAAATATCTTTTACAAAATACAAATGCGTGAATTTAAAAAAATAAGTTTATTCTCATCCATCTGCTACACAAAAATTGCAAATAAAAATGCAAGTCTTTAAATGTGACATGGAAAGCTTATACAATGTCAAACGTCTTAGTTTCAATATTCCACAGGCAAATCAACGGTTCGCTAATTATCATTTCATTTTGCAAAAATACTTTAAACGTAAATGTTTCTCGAACATAAAAAAGTTTTAATAGTTAACTACCTTATGACCAAACATTGGATTCGTTTATGAGCAGCTTTTTTACCTTAAATTAGTATGTATAATTTGTAGTAGAGCTGATAAATGAAAGAAAAAAGGTGTGTAAATGTTAATTTATGATTGCATTGGATTCGACATACCTAGCACCAGTCATCCATGTATGTAAAGTCGTGAAAGTCGTACAAATGGTGGTTTGACACGCCTTTGCAATAAATCATCCCAAGCTATGTGTCTAAAAATTCCTATTGTTTGACATCCTCAGCGTCCCTTTCGCTGCTGCCTAATCTTCCATCGGGATTTTTTCGTAATAGACTTCTCATAATAGCAATTGCTTCCAAAGCTAAGAATCGTGAAAAGCGAACTTCTTTATTTACTATCGACTCAAAAACTTCCTCCTCGTCATCGCCAGGGAATGGGGACTCGCCAACAAGCATCTCAAAAATAAGAACACCAAGTCCCCACTAATCAACTGCTCTAGTATAAGATGTTTCAGTGAGCACTTCTGGAGCTAAAAACTCGGGAGTGCCACAGAATGTTCCAGTGCGATCGCCGAAACCCATCCCTTCCTTGCACAATCCAAAGTCAGCTATTTTCACATATCCTTCAGTGTCGAGTAACAGATTGTCAAGTTTCAAATCTCTGTAGATAATTCGACTCTCGTGAAGATATTGTAATCCCAAAACAACTCAAGCTGAATAGAAAACAGCTCGTGGCTCTCCAAAAACGTCCGCGTGTATATGCATCATCAAATCACCTCCAGCAGCATATTCCATCACAAAGCAAACGTGTGCGTCTGTTTGAAAGCACGCAAAAAGGTTAATAAGGAATGAGTGCCGAGTATTGTTAGCCACTTCAAATATTCTCTTTTCCGATAACAAAGATTCGACCTCGTCTCGAGCGATGATGTCTCCTTTTTTAAGCGCCTTGATTGCGAAATACTCGCCGGTGTTTCTGTATTGCGACAAAATCACTTTGCCAAAGTATCCCCGTCCGAATACCGATAACAGTCGGAAATTTTCAAGAGTCATTCGAGTCTGCTGCGAGTGTCTTCTTGATTTGTAAGCATTGTCTCGGTACTGCAGTGCTCGTGACGGCCTCTCGTAAACAATCTCTTGATTAATTTTTGGCGGATTTGGTGGTGGTGCTTGCAAGGATGGTTTTTTCGCCACGGGCACCGGCGGAGGAGGCGGCGGTGGAAAACTCGGTGGACTTGGTAAAGTTGCGTTTTCGTTTGTAATGCTCACACCCAGTGGTCGAGCTCCCACTAGACCACCCTTTTTAGGATCTGGAGTTTCACCTGGAGTTTCTCTGCTTTGTCCTCGACGTTGGCATCGTATAGATTTTGGTATAATTGTGAATTAGAAGGCAAGTTTTCAGAAGTTCTTGAATTGTGAACGGAAGGCATAGATCGTTTGATGAGTCTGCCCCAAGTGGCAATGTTAATGTTCGTCTGTTTGGCTCGAGGCAAGTTCTCAACTTGCTACTTAAAAATTTTTCTTTGACGTTGCAGTTTGGGTTTTTTCGAGATCATTGGGTTCAAAAATTTGATTTCAGCAAATAACAGTCCTTGAGGTTCTAGCTGCAGAGCCATGCCGTGTCTAACATCATCGATAAACTCTTCCAAACGTAGAAACTTGATCGCGCATAAAGATCTCCAATCTCTCCAATAAATTCCAATTTCAAGTTCTCGTGACTTATCAAGCTCGATTGAAAACCTTTGATCCCAAGCCTGCTGAGAGCATGGTGGCCAATATGTTTGGCCCACAGTCTGGTTATCTAACTTAATAACTGCCATGATATCGTTACTTGTTTCATCTTTAACACTGTATGATTTAATAGAGCTGTAACCAGTAACATGTCACCTTTTCTTGCACCAGGCAATTTCAATTTCACAGAACCTCCTTCGTTTTCCTCTCTCTCTTCAACCAAGGCCAAGTTTCCGAATTCAGTCAGTTTTCTTATATTGATGAAATTCTAAAAAGAAGCATTTTCATAGACTAATTAATTCAATAAACATTTGAAATTTCATATGCAATTTCAATTTTTATCAAATTTTGTCTTACACAAACAGCATCAAACGATCGGTTTTGAGTGATCTCAAATTTTTTCAACAGTATTCCCTCTCGGATGTTGTAAATGCAGACGTTTTTCGACTGACCCCCAGCAAGGATGCAGTTTCCATCTGACGAGTAACACAACGTTGAAAAGGCTCTGAAAATAACAGCACACTAAATTAAATACAAATTTAATTTCCCCTGTGTCGAGTTTTTTAGTTAAACTTGTATAAGAACTGCAAAATTTCAACTTCTTACTTTCCCTTCAAGCTCTGTTAGCAGTGACCAAATCAGTTTCAGACCTTCCACTTCCTAAGTCTTTCCTTCCCTCAATACTACCAGTTTGTGTAGATGTTTTAGTATCAAAGAAAGATATCTGTCCATCTAAAGTCGCCACCGCGACTTCCAGTCCATCCATCCTGTAAGCTACACACAACCCACCAGCAGTCAGCTGAATCGTTTCGTGTTCAGACGAAGATTCAATTGCGGTCCATAATTTTAACGTTTTGTTCCAACTCGTAGATGCCAAAGCGCTGCTGGTCGGACTTCGGTCAAATGCCAGGGACATTACTGGACCTTCGTGTCTACTCATCGTCTAAAATTAGACAAAAAAACACAAAATTGATAAATGTTAGAAAATTAAAGACCAGAAACCAATTTGAAAATAGATTACTAACTTCGAGAAAAGTTCCCAGTTTGATGCTCCACAAGAATATTTCAAAAATGTCTTGTCCACCAGCAGCCAAGAACTCGTCGTTGGAATCCACAGCGATGCAAGAAAACTGGACGGGTCGAGGTGCGTAAAAGTTTTCAAGATTCTGTTTCTCGTTAGATCATAAGCTCGAGCAGATCCATCGAGCGATGCAGAAACAATAAACTTGCGATTGTGACTGAAAACAACTCCGCAAATCGAAGATGTGTGGTCGTCAAAGGAGACTGTGCAGAATCCACTGCTCGTGTTCCAGAGCTTGACTTTACCATCTTCGCCACCAGTAATAATGTACTGGTCGTCTGGACTGTAGGCTAAACAGCTCATGTTGTTGCTGTGACCTTGTTGCTTCATAGCGTACGTTTAACTTTGCCATTCCCAGACCAGAAGTTGTCCTAAATCGGAGCAACCTAGGGCAATCCAGTCTCCGGACTTGTTCAGGGCTATTGAGGATATTGTTTCGTTGGAAATACTAAAATGAAAATGAAATATAATTGTAACAATGTCCAACTTGAATTTAAATAGTTTGTAAACTATAATAATTAAAAGTACCTGAAAGAGTGAATCATACTGACATCAGGCATCTCATAAAGATAGAAAGCGCCACAACTGAAACCCACAACCAAAATGTGAGTCTCTGAATGATAAGCAGCCGCAGTCAAAACTGCATGCTTGTGTTCTTTTCGCACTTCATCTGCCCCGTAGAATCTTCCGAGTTTTTTGTACTGCAATTTCTTGTACTCTGGAGCTTTATTGTCCTCCTCTTCCTCGTTATCACTACTTTCTTTTTGATTTTTTGTCTGTTTCTTCGATGCCTTTGTGCTTTTAATTGCTTTCTCAAGATCTACACCATCTTCGCTGTCACTGTCTGCCTTCACTTTTCTTTTCTTCATTCCTGGCTCAAAAGGAATCATATCTTCAGGTTTCAGAAGACATTCCCAAACGCACAAATGACCGTTTCTACAAGAAATAAATAATTTTACTCAAAAATAAACATCAAGAAGTAATAGTAGAATGTGTGAATTTATGAAATACCGGCTAATAGTTGAGATGTCGTAACTATTTTTCTCAAAGAAGCATCCAACAATAACATCCGAGTGGCTCCAAAAGAATAATGTTTAAAATTTCTCCACTTTTGTAAACTGTACAGTCTTGTGAAAGTGTCTTTTGAACCAACTGCTAATAGATTCGAACCAAATGACCATTCGAGACAGGTCACTTCGTCTTGTGCTTCGTGGAAAATTCTCTCCATGACAAAGGGATTGTAGTTGCCAGTTTGCAATCCAGGAGCACTGAACACTGTAGCTTTTATTTTTAGTTCCTTTCTAATTTCACATCTCATGTGATCCCTGAGTTCATCCAACCGAGCGGGCAGAGGAATTTGCTCGCTGCCAGCCACGCCGTACTTAATTGACAATTCAAATAAAACTGGATGTTTCAGATAATAGTTGGACTCCGCCATCTTGTTCACCGTGTAAGTTCACGCACTCACTTGTTACACTCTCAAACTATGAGTCGGTACTTGATGCATGAAACATTAGCACGGTTCATTGTATTGGTTCGAGCCGAATTGATCCAATTTGAAAGCGCATTTTTTTGATAACAAACAAAATGATAGGTCAGTTGCAGTGAAAAAAAAAGGAACAAATAAAATATAAAAATGGTGCCTATATGGTTTGAGTTTTTTGTGAAACGGATTACTGAACACGCTTTTGGTAATCATGGCAGCACCAATAATGGTAGCACTTCTCAAAACTCCGAAAACATGACCCAGAGCGATGAGCCTAGCGATGTTGACACTCACAGGCAGATTAGCCATGAGTCTTCCAAAGCTGGTTAATATTGAAGAGGATCACGTGTATCTTCACTTCGGTTTGATAAAGCACCAGCCTCTCGTAGCAACAGAATTTTGCTTTCCAATCTGCTGATATCCGCTGGGTCGAGCGACAGGGCTAATAGTGGTTTTGGTGGTCCCAAATCTAGCAATTTCACATTCAACGCAATGTATTCCAGGAGAGCTCGCTGAATTTCTGGCGGACTTTCAGCCACTATAATTTGAATTTAAAACTTAAAAATTACAGTTTTTGATGAAAACAATAGTTGACATTTTTTGAAATGAATTTGTTGTTTTAATTCGTTACCTCAAATAACTTTGGAACAAGTCTGTAAAGTCTCCCTTTGTTCACGAATAGCTTTGCTCGCCCAGTTCGATTCCAAACTTTTAAAATTCATCTTAAGATTTGTGACCAAAATTTTTGTCAAACAGAAATCAACAACTAAAAAAAGAATAGACCAACACGTAACAATTGAAATTGATAAATTTTAACAAGCTGTTTTTATAAAACTAATTTTTAAAACTAACCGTATATCACATCTGTAACAGTTCCTGGCAGGAAAATCAAAACTACGTTTCGTCGTCCATCATCGTCAATTATGTCAAAAACGTTCACAAGTCTGGTGCAAAAATCCATCATTTATCTCGTTACTCATAGATTGGACACAGAAACTTCTGATAACTGAAACCAATAATTTGTACAAAAATATCTAAACAGAACTCAACAACAAATTTGAAAACAAAAAATTTCAAGTAAAACTAAAACTTACAACGCCCAAATTGTACGTATATCTTGTCAAGATGAAATCGTTTGATATCAAAAGAATTATGATTCTTGTGATTATCAATAACTGAAGCTTCGACTTTCCTTTCATTGATGGGCGACGAAAAGTACAAAGTTGTCAGTGTCAATAGTGGCAGACACAAGGACAACATTGACCTTGCTAGAGTTCAAGCAGTTCGTCGTTTTGCGACGTTCACCTCGCGCACGTAAATTGGTAGCTCGACCGACAGTTAGAGGTTATATTACTTTGTAATAATTTTGCAATCGTTTTAAAAATTCTCATTGAAAATTACAATAATTTCACTCAAATTTCGAGCTTCTATGTCAAAAAATGATGGTTCTCACAAATGCACAAATTCCTAAAAAATAAATGACAATTAAAGGCAACAAAAATATTGTAAGATACAAAATCAAAACTTTAGAACTGTTTTCTTTACTTTTGAATGTTTGTTTTCATTTTTTGCCAGTTCCACGTTTCAGTCGTACCGGTGTAGAGGCGCTCGTGTTTTGAGCAGGGGTAAAAAGGAAACATAACAAGGCAATCGAGAACGTGCACTATCGAATAAAATTCAACGATTAAGAACGAGCAACAATTATAAAATAAGGGATACGTCTCTCTTATTCCGAGAGGGATATTAACTGTCACTTTGTCGAACGGTAAGTTCGAAGTCACATGATATAATCTTATGTTTTGAAAGCCGGATAGTATAAACATACGCTTGTATTTCGCGTACTATTTTCAAAGTTTGTTCTTAATAGTTCGTTGTGGATGGTGCATTTTAAACGATTCTGCATAATTGATACGTATCTTGGAAAAATTATGAAATATGATTTGAGATCGTTAAAAGTGCAACAGTTCTAACATGCGCAATACAACTGCAAGCTTTTATTTCACTTTCAAAACACTGTTGTCATATTTGTTATTATTGTCATTGGTGTATTTACAATCACCAATTTGTATATATGTATTTGTAGTATAATTTCGAGAAAATTTCATTCTTGCTTCGAAATGAATTCGAATTTTCACTTGAGAAATGATAACACTATTCGTTTTCTTTCAATTTAAGATGTTTAATGAGGGTGAAACTGAGGGTAATAATACTGCTAAAATTTTTAATTTGAAATAAAAATAGAAACTAATTTAAATGTAAAATTAAGAAATTATTTGATAAAAACACTGAGCAATTTTCTTGAACTATGACTTTTCAGGAGCAAAATGAATGTCAATCCATTACTTTATTTACACATTAGGATACTTGTTCTTAACTTTCTCTCAAAAAAAGTGTTGTTATTTGCAAAAAATAATATGTATGAATAATTAATTGGCTTTATCAACTATACAGTCATAAGAATGTTGAGCGGAAATGAAAATCGAGTTGATAAAAAAATTTTTTTAGAAAAAAGTGTAAAAGAAAAAATGATTAATTAGACAATTGAAAAATCAGTCATATCCTTTATTAAACAGAATGATAACCACAATTACAAATTCGTAATGCAATAAAGTTGTGTATCTACGATAGCAAACGCTTTTCCTTATTCATTGTAATTTGTACTACACATTGACTTTCTCTTAGAGAAAAGTTTTTTTTACCTAGTGCCAAACTGCAAAGTCAAGGTACAAAAAGCGAACGGTTTATTTGTTATCTGACATATAGTATGTTACGCTACAAGGGAGAGAAACAAGCGTTTATTCCGCGGGTGAAGTGACCGCACGAGACTTCACCTCGAGGTGTAGTCGAGTGCTGGTCACTTCTCCCGAGGTTTAAACGCTTGTATCTCCCATGTGGCATATATATCTTTTCATAACAAGTTCATCAAAGACGGCTAACCTCTCCGATTTGTCGGGACGGAAACACTGTTTTATTCCCAAGGTGCGGTTTATTCCCTGTTATTATGGTTGTTACCATGGTAACAGGGAATGAACCGCGTCTTGGGAATAAAACAGTGTTTCTCTCCCGACAAATCAGGGAGAAGTTGGCCGTTTTTGATGCACGTGTTATGAAAATTATATTATGTCATAATAATTAATTATGACATAGTAACATACGAATTACTGCAATAATGTCGCTCTTATTTAACTTTTTGAATGTCATCATATTTTGCAGCCAACCCGCGCCCGAATACAGAGCTGAACATACGCTCGCTTTCAATGCTGCCAATTGTCCAGTGTTTCATACTGACAAAAGGATTATTTCAGAACAGTTCATATCGCTTTCTTACAAACAAATCAATTAATCTGCTATACAATAAAGAAGTACGTACAAAATTGTAGTAACGATTATATTTTTTTGTTATTTCAAATAATCATAGTTGATCGAATAAAACTTGTGAGTGTCTCATAACCTAAAAGCAATTTGAAGGTTGCAAGGTTTCTGTTGATTTTTCATTAGACAAAAGTTAGATTATTTGTATGTTATTTTTATTAGGTGTGACTTTTTTTGGGAAGAGTATACGGCAATGGAAAAATATCCTGGTAGAAACAATGGATGGGTGTATTATTATGGCGGACGGGCTTACCATTACAACGCTAGAACACGCACCTACGACTGCAAGTCGCGTGGTACTCTGCATTGTCCAGGCGTAGCTTATGAATACGCAGATGGCACGGTTGAAGAGATTGAAGAACATATTTGCGAAATTGATGAAGATTTTGGATTAAAAAAGAAAATGATACAAGAGATGCTTCGCCGTATTCAATCGTCCCATGATCCCAAAATCCATGACATTTTTCTGGCCGTACGTCGAGAGTGAGTTGCTATAAATTGTTCCAAAATTTTTGATGAAATTCGATATCAAAGGTACGTCAAAGATTGGTTATTTTTGATATTTTCTTTAATAGGATGGGACCGAAAGCAAAACTGGATTACGCAACGGTCAAGAGTCGCTTATTTTTAGAAGCTAGAAGAAGTCATCCTCCGCTTCCAGTGCTTCTCACTGGAATGGGAGCAGCTCTTGGAGGGTACGAGCCGTTTACCAGAAATTTCAGGGCTGAAATTACGTCACAGGACGGTGGAACAGCTATTTTGTTCACTACAGACATTCTTCTAGAAGAGCTCAATGATGCTTCAGAAATGTACATTGACGGTACCTTTAAGGTAGATATTAATGTAATATGATTTTCTAGTTTTATGTACTTTGACTGGTAAAGTTAATTCAAAATATTTTTTAAAGGTATGTCCAGCAGAACCGCCTGTGGCACAAGTTTACGTAATTTACATTGTAAAGAGGAACAAGGTAATAATATGATGGAATGTTGATGTTAGATATTTCGAAATTCTTTATGGAATGAATTTTTTTAGGGAATCGGTGTTATATACATTCTGACCGATCGCAAAAATGCGCACATGTACACTGCCATTATGACAAGAATTTCTCAACTTGCTCCTCGGTTAAGCGACAACCTGCGCGAAGTTCATGGAGATTTTGAAAATGCAGCAGTGGCAGCGATACGTTTGGTATACCCAAATATAAGATTCGTCGGTTGCTGGTTCCATTACTGTAGGGCAGTAATTAATTATTTTTTCATTAATTGATAAACAATTTAACCAAAGTACAGTCATGTCTCGATGAAATTACATTTTTCTCTGAGACAAATATGAATAATCTCGACGACAGGAGCATAAAGCTAGACATTTCAAGAAGAGGTCCGTGTTTTGTCTGAGAGAAACAAATATGTCGATGAAAAATTTTATCATTTCAAAATCCAATTCTCCGTCAATATTGATTTTCTTCAACTTGAAAAATCATACTTGCTCTACTTTCTTGTTGTGGCAAATTCTACCTTTCGAATGATACCTTAACTTTATACTAGTAATGCCATTCGAAACAATCTCGTAACCCTCAACAATCTTATAAGTCTCAAGGCTTAACTTAAAAATGTATACTACAAGGAACAATTTTAAGCGTTTTTATATCTTTTGAAACATTTTTTCAGCGTGTTTTTTCACTTAGATTAAAAAATTTTGTCTATCTCAATGGTTAAACAAAAATAACCAGTCTCTCAAAAATTACAGGCAAATCTAAGGAGGCTTCGATCGTACAACCGAGACATTCCAGCACGATTTATTGGTATGGTCTTTGCTTTGCCACTGTTGCCAATTGAAAAGTTCGACGAAGCTCACGTTATTTTGACAGACGAAGCAAGAGCATTACATCTGACGCAATTCACAACGTACTACGATCGCCAATGGATGTCACGGAGAAATCTGATTTGCGTTGATGGTGTTCGTCAAAGAACAAATGCGCACATCGAGAATGGCAATCGTTTTTTGAGAGCGCGATTCGGTGTCCGACCAAATCTGTGGGATTTCATTGGTAATTTTTTTAATATTCGTTTTAAAAACTCACGTAATCAATACGAAAATTTTAAAATTTAAAATAACGCAATTAGACAATATGAACGATTTGCTGGTGGACAATGAAATTGGTCTCAACGTCGACTTCAGACCTGTCAGTCCTAGACAAATCAGTCGAGATGAGTACATCCGAAGTCTGCAGGATGATGTTCGGAACAATCAGTAAGTGCCGTATCACGTGCATGATGGTTAATAATATTTTTGTTATAATTTTAACTTGATTATTTGCAGAATCACTGTTGCTCACTTTCTTACAAGTCTTTACGAAACAGAAGAGGAACAAGCAGAACGATTGGCAATTCTGGAGGACGATTAAGTCGGAAGTAAAATAATACCAATTAATATAAATTATTTCTTAAATTGATTATTCATTAGTCATGTTTCATATGATTTTAGGTAACTAGTTTGGGTAGGAAGAGAAAGGGGTGTTGTACAAAGTGGATCGTCTCCTTCAAAACTGATTATATTCGCACAAGTCAACATAAGTTCCAACTGATTGTCAATGACAAAACTCAGATTTCTGCCTGAACAATTTGTATTACACAAATATGTATTTATGAATGCAATTAAAATGTAATTTGTTATTCGCTTGTTGCTTCAAATGACTGTTTTGGTGTTTAATGCGCTTGGTTATCCATTATTATTTGGTTATAATAATATGGATTAAAACAATGGATCTAAATCATGTCAGAACCTTTTACTTTACTTGCGATAATTAATTAATGTTAAATAACATTTTGTTGTTCTGAACAACTATGGCTTGTACCAATTTGATACAATTATTTATTCACAATTACAATTGTGCTGATGAGTTACACTCTGTTGTCTCAGAGAATCCAGGTAAGACAAGTGATAATCTTGTCTGATGTTTAATGAACAAAGCTTTCTTAAAGCTGCATTGTTATAAAACACTAGTTTGTCTCAGTTTTAATTTGCAACGAAAATTCATGCATGGATTTGAACACTCACCGCATTTGAAAAAGTCGTGTCGATACGCTTTTGCACCAGGGAGCAGCACCTCACGAACAGGCTCTTCAAATTTAGGCGCTCGAAAAGCCGAGATCGCCAGGTACATGTCATGTGAGTAAGTTGCAACGTTGACGAAAAATGTGTGTCCTGCTATTCAAGGGTAATTATAATTTGCAGATTGAAACGTTGAGTTCCTAAACCAATGAGTAAAGAGCATCTTGAGTAAGTTGCAATTTGGCAACTTTACGTTGCCTCAGTTGGACGCTACTCAATTGAACGTGGAAAAAAGTTATGTTTATGTTTCTGTTACTGTCCGATTTCTATTGCACATTTCATACGTGTACTAAAATTTTATAGTACCAAATGTTTATGCATAAAAATCATCTAAGTTACTTTTATTGTGTAATGTTCGTCAACGTTACGATTTTCTTTCATAATCTACACGTCATCGCAATTCCATTAATTTAATTCAACGGAACAAAGTCTTTACGTCTCAATCACAACTACAGCAAACTTTTTTTGTCCATAATTGTTATGCTACGATTAATTTTCGGCGATTCGATTATAGGTTTCTATTTGAAAAGTATCAGTAACAATTTGAGTAATTTTATTACAGATTAAAAGTAGCATAACCGATGCTCGAATGAACCGTTTATATTGATTTCTTTTTAAGTGCTCTAATGAATATCGTACTTCTTCTTCCTTACTCACTCTATTATTGTCAACATTCACTGCATGAAAAATCAAATGTCTTCGTATTTCTGTGTCTTACATTCAATAGACCAAATAACGACTCACCAATTTTTCTTGTCTAATGTTAAACATTTCATTCGACTTTAGGTCACATTGAATTTGCCTAACCAACAACTGTGCAAATTTTTTTGACCATCTTTCTTAGGAATATTCATCTTTTTACTAAAAAATTTTGGACCGACAATGCTCATGAACTTAAATTTTTACCAGGAACGGTACGCATCCCGCCTGAGTCGCCCCGGGGCGAGACGAGACGACTCGTTAAAATTTTCTTTCATCGTAGTTCCTGGCTCTTTGACTAGATATATTCTCAAGTATCACTATACGCATGTACGTATATTCACGGCCAGACCTAAGTACTCTCACAACAAAGGGTACATTAAAATGAATCGCTGCTGCATAATTTTCCATACTATGTCCTTATCTTTCTTAGCAAATTATTTATACCATTATTTTATACTGTTTAAACAATGATTTAAAATCAATTGAATAAAAAATGTACATTTTGTATAGCGTTATTTTATGTTTTTCGTATTTTGACAACACGGAAAAAAGTTTTCCTGTGACGTGTGCGGACGTTTGAAAGACGGTGTTGGGAACAACATTGTTTCCATAGCAATGCAGTTTAAGAATGTCATTACAATCCAAGAATAAACAATTTTCGAGTGAACCGCACAGTTGTACGTACAACTTGAATGTTATAAATTTGAGTAAAAACATTTCTCGTTTATTTCCTTGTGTTTCTTTAAAGAAAAAACATTATAATTTCAAAATTGAATATAGTTCAATGTTTTTATGAAAATAATTATAACAAACTGAATAATAATTGATAATTTCTCTTGGAATACTTGTTTGAAATATAACTCACTCTGTCGCACTAACAATACAAACGAAATAATGCATTACGAATTCAAAAATGAAACCCGCCGTCGCAGCTGTCACAGTTTTTCGAGTGGTTTTGTTTTTTAACTCGAAAAACCACGCGATTTTCATTTCGAGAAACGTGGTTCAAAAATATCTCCCAAAGTTGGGTAATTTTTTGCGTCACGCGTGACATTATTTGAGTTGCACAATGAATAACTTGGTGGCCGGGTAAAACCTCTTAAAAACAGGCCAAAAATCCTTAGCTAAATTTATGACAAAAAAACCGCACGCGAAGACAAAAAAGCCGCGAGAAAATGTATGTAAACGTGTCCTTGAGTGTTGGCTGCTCTTTTTTTACGACAAAAACCACGCTGCATTGCGACAGTGCGCGTGGGGTGCACTGCATAATTGCATACGTTGTGAGCATAATGGCGCACTAATTACGAAAACCCGAGACGCACAAGAGAGACAACCGAGTCTCATCCGAACGTTATGATACGTATTCTCTTCTTATTATCCGAGTGCTATCCTGACACACAAATTCCCAGTTTATAACGCAAGCCCTACCCTTCTATCACGAGGCACGCGCGTACTAAATCGCTCTTTACGCACTAAAGAGCTTCGAGCAAACAAATTTTTGTTTACAAAATTGTAATTATAAAGCGTAGAAACATTGAACATTCATTTCAATGCATTCAAACGCAAACTTTAATATGCGTTTTTTTAATTAATTCAACAGTGAGTAGGAACCTAATTAACGTAATAAATGTTTTGATGGAAAACAATTTGTTTGTTAAAATGAACAAAAGCAAAACAAGCTTTCAAATGCCCTTTGCAAAAAACAGACTTCAAAATTAGTTTCTGGTTTTATTGTATTCAGGTGCAACAAAAGCGTGGAAGAACAATAATAAAAACTTCCTTAAACTGAATTATTTAGCAAATATTTTTTACTTTTAACAATCCGAACAGTGCTGAACATATTATAAGCTCAGATTAGTGTTAAAGTTATGTGTATAAAACAGGGTCTAGGAAGATATTTATATTCACTGAATAAGGGATACGGAAGATATAAATACATGCACTGCAGCAGCGCAGAAAAAAAATTTAAACTAACTTTAACAAGCATAATGACCACTGAATAAAATGCACCTACTTACTAATAATTTTCATTTCATAAAAAAAACATAATCTGAAACTTTTGATGAATAAGTTTCAAAAGTAACTTTCAGTTAGTTTTATTACACCTCATTGGTTCAATTAATTTTTTTTCAGTTATAACACAGCTCAAAGACCTTTTAAGTTGGATCAAATACATTGACGGAATAGAACGTTAAAATTTTAACGTTCTTCACAGTGTTGCAATTAAATTTCATCTCATGAATATGTCATCTCATTATTTATATCCTGAAATTAATAAATGACCTTTTCTCGCCGTGCAGCTTTTTGTGGAAAATAATTAATTAATGTATGCTTTTATGTTTGCTCGTAGAAAAAAAAATAAAGTAAGTTTGGTTTTTACGATTTGGTTTTTACGATGACCCAAGACCAGCGCGTTCAATTGTACAATCATTGCACTTAAATTAATGTCTCTGAATATTCAATTTATTAAAGCGATTGTAATCTGGTAATTGCACACCTGTGCACAAAATGTAACAAATTTTGAGCACCGGCGTTAATATAATCAGAGATAATACAACTAGATAATCAAAATTAATTCCAACAAAATTTCGTATACAATTTTGTACGAAAAAGTTTTTTTGCATTACGATAAGACCGGCGACGATCATGGCCGGCAATTCGTACAGGTAAATAATTCAGGTCGGCGCACTTATTAAATCAATAATTCATAAACGCATGATTGTGTATTCATAAACTTTGCGGCCGAAATTTCGTTATCAATGCTCGGCTAACAAAATTGAAGAGTCAAAGGTTGACATTTGGCGACGAGTAAGCAGAGACTGCAGGTACCCTGCAGTAGTCGAAAATTTCATTTGAAATTTCAATCGACATCAGCGTGCATTTCGGTCTGCGACGAACAGCGCCCTGCGAGGGCGTGCATGTGCAAACTGCCTGCCCTGCGCCACACAATCATCCCATTTGCACAACTTACTAGTCTTCCAAGAGTCAAATTGTTACGTCAAATAAATCCCTGCTGATATTTTGACTTTCATCGGCCCTTAACTTCCTCGTCAAGTTTTTTTCGAATTTGATTTTTAGTACGTTTTTTGTGAAATCAAAAATCAGACAAATCATGATTTTCAAAACGAATGAACATACACTCATGGGACTTCGTATTCAAACTACTGATTTAGATTTTTGCTAACTAAGTTTTGCGACTTCTTAAATCAGTTCTCAAGCTCGAGCCAGTCACTGCTCTACGAGCTGAAGTATGTAGACGTAAATTCACATTTCCATAGCTTCCTCGCTGGAGTCTCAGTCCAGAGAAACCCAGCGAGTAAATTTCAAGTAACTGGTATTTTTCTACCATTAGTTCAGTCGAGTGCTGAATCCATTATTTCTTTAGACGTAACGTTTTCGGACGTAACACTTCCAAGTATCTAGAGATGAGAGAAAAGGAACAAAATCATCTTTTCGCAAGGCTCATTTTCAGAGGTTTTACCAAAAAGTATGTCGCATAAGACAATGCAGATTAGACTGGACCAGCGTGTGAGCTTGTTCGGACTCTAATAATATGCTTGGCCTGCATATGATATGTCTGCGATATGCATTAACTGCAGCTGTCACTATGTTGCTGTACAGGATAGACTCGAGTTTAGTTTCATAATATTATGCACATGTGTGTTACACGAATATGTCGATCTTACGGACTATATGATAATCATCAAACAGGCGCAGGTTGTTCATTCTCGATACACGATCACAATACATTCTATTAATAAAACGGGATTATTGTTTGCTACCTCGTGATATATTATATCAATAAATTATCATTTTGCAGCTTTATTATCCGCTCGGTGATGTATAGTTTTCCGTCTCCACCGGTTGAGGGTTAAAAAGTAGTCGGCAAATGCTGTCTAATAAGATATGTGATTTAATCTTCTTAACGTTAGATACTAAATCACCTTGCTTATTGTAAAATTGAATTGTAGTCAATCCAATTTAGTTTATGACAAAGACACTTCAGCACACGGCAATAAAGTTAAATTCGACGGCTCCATAACGACATTCATTCAAGTCCGGGAGATCCCCTTCGGACAGCCCCATCTTCAGACGAAACCAATAAACTAAAAAGCATTCATTAAAAATTCTGAGAAATTCTACCACAGATTTATATTCAATGGATTTCAAGATTCCATCAGTTGAAATTATAAAAGAAACATGTATTGCATAAACAATCGAAAAGGAAGTGTGAGAAAATAGGGCGCTCTTCCCCATTCAGTTTTACGCGAATAGAAAACATTCATTAGAAAAGTAATAACGATAGTGCCTATTAACGTGCCTAAAAGGACGCCTTACTTGTTTCTCTTTAAGTGCCTCGCACCTCGAATATACCAGCGCCGCAACAATTTTCGCACCATAAGCATCGCGAAATAGTTTGCAAACTCACGACACCAAGCCTCTCGAAACGTTAACGAGCCTTTCTGGAAAATGAAAAGTTTCGGTCTCAGCCGTTGTCAATGAACAATTTGCACAGCTGCAAATTTTTTGTCAACAAACCGTCTCGCCGGAGTGATTTGAATTTGAAGAAATTACGATAAGTCGCGTTACTCACGCTCCAGACAAATTTGAAGCTTTATCAAAACTACACGAAAATCTGTGAAAAGTTGATGATACTTTGCGGGAGATTGTGTACAATGGCGTGGTTCGTTTTAAAAATGTTGAACGAAAGTTTTATTCAAAATTCGCGGACGAGAGCTAACAAGGAAAATTCAGTAGCGGCTTATACGCAGACAAACACAGGTAAGGCGGCGAGCATCACAGCCCAACAACTTGTGGATCGTTTCATTATCTCGAAGTGGTACTCGTGCGCAACTTCTGAAGTTTCCTTTACGGAGTCGGCCGATTCGGTGGAGTAGAATAATCATATTAAGGAAGCGCCCGCGAATTCTTCTTTTGCTAAGCCGCATCTTCGCAGACTCCCCTTCTCAATATTACAAACCGCTATCGTGCTATTTGCAACAACTCCATCGATACTTACAGTGCTTTCAGCGTGATTCTGAGCCTTCCACAAATACAAGTTTGGCTTTATCCTTTCAGTTTGCTGCCGAGTTTTTTTTTACTGCTTTAAGCTCTAATTTTGTCGTTATAGCGTTAATTACGATTCATTGAGCATCCCGCTATTTTTAGAAGTCGATTTTTCTTTGCAACCTTATTTTCTCTTTGTATTTACAGTTCGAAAACGTTTGTTTAACATAGCTTGGTAAATACAACTAATGAAATGAAACATTATTTGTCCAGTTGTACATAAATTGAATGCAATTTCAATCTATGATATGCGCGTATTCATTGTTTGAGTACGATCGCAGCGGGTATAATGACAAATCATGCGAATCATTTCGATTCAGACCTAGTTCCATTTGTGTTGTCGAATGTACAGTCGATAACAAGAGCGTAATTAAAGCGTCGATTAAATGATTTTTTCCGATAACATCTAACAATTGGCTTTGTTTTTTCGTCAGTTTTATAATAAAGCACTGCCTTTGTGGGAGAAAATCAAATATAAAGACATTATAATAATTGCATTTTGAACATTGCAACTAGGAGATGGAAAGATTCTAACTTGCAACTAATTTTGAATATTCAACAACTTTCATTATAGGATTTGTAATTAGAGTAGCGAAATTGTAATGAAATATTCAAAATTGTTCAAAAATATCCGGAAACGAAAATAATCAAGCGACTTTGGCATTTTCATCAATTTTCAGTTTTGGCGCAAGAAATATCAAATGAATTCGTAAAATTTTCGGTTGAAAATGTTGAGAAAAAAGTATATTTCGCCATTTATAAAACATTCGATTGATTTATCGTGAGTTATAATTTTCCTGTTCAATATCGAAAAATAATAACTGTTCTGTCAAGACCGGCGCGGCGAGCGTGTATCTCTCGTCGGTTTATTGAGTTTGTGCACATTATAAAGCTACGAGGAGATGATTATTTTATCAATAAAAATATTACAAGCATTGTTCGCGTTCTTTCGCAGAGCCCGCAGCGTGTTATAATCCCCGATACATAAAACATCAGCTCTCGTATCGCAGCGTTTTGTGCAAATACAAAAACTGACTGCAAAATTCTCTCACGAATGCACGCGACAGTTTGATCCGTTCGGTGACAATAAAAAAATCTAGAGAAAAAAATGTACATAATATATTCGCGAAAAAAATTTATGAGAAATAAAACAGAGAAAATACATTCATTCGAACTTGATATGTCTTCACACAAATTTATCATCGCCCAGGAACAGCAATAACTTTTTCTTAACTTTTCTCAACGTTGCAAAAATGCACGTCAAATTTTTAACGCTCATCATTTATATCCGCGTGATTAAACGTCGATTACAATTTGCACAATTATATCGACACACGTGCTATCAAGTTAATGCGATTTTTTGGAAGTAAGTCACGTCTAGACGTGATTGAAATTGACAAACGCGCACAGCTATACTACTGACGCAATTTCAGACGAGAACGTGTAGTAGACAATATTCCAAATTTCCAATAATACGAGGAAGAGCAGCCGCAAAGCTTAAATATCGACTCGGCAGAGTTTGCAGAATTTAGAAGGAGCACGTATCTCGCGTGCATTTGATCTAACGTGGATTAAAGCTAACTTCATCCTTTGTCCCAGTAATATAATCTCGTCACTAAGGAATCAATCATTTGATTAGTCGACAGCCGGCTTCGCTGTTATTGAAACTTCGTGTGTGTCTCGCGATTGCAATATATTGCATTATAAAAGTCAAGTTTTTACGACATTTTTGAACCGAACTACGTTGAATAATCAAAATGAATCCACAAAAAAAAACTGAACTGCAACTTTTATGTACGACGGCAAAAACTTTAATATCATGGCGAAATTGTGTATATCCTATCATCGGGTGTCAAAAAGTCCGACACAACAAAGACCGTGAAATCAATTTCCATCGGTTTGAGTTTCGTCTATTGAAAGTACAAATTGATATAGCCCGAGGTCTCGCCCAAACTTTGCGCATCGACTCGACTTTATCCACATTGACTTTGTTTTCAACTGTATTTCCAGTAGCAAGATATCCAACGGTGTTCGCCCAAATTCGTTCATTCGAAACTTGCTCAAGTGTGCTATTTTTTCAAACACACACTAGCCAAATTTTACAAATCTCGAACAATTATTTTCATAAGCTAAGGCAAAGGTAGTACAAAGCAAACCAAAAGTTTATGAATTAACCCATTTCTTAGATCTTGATTAAAAACATTCTTTAAGCGGAGGATAATCGCAAAAGTGGGCAAAAAAATCGCCTCGTAAGATACGAATTTCGGTGCAGTTGGAAGACGCACACATCAGTTGACGAAAAATATGGTCACGAATAAATCTGTACCCGCCCGAGGCAGTCAGAGCGGATCTAATTCTCTTCCTGTCCTGCTATCCGACTAATCTGTCCAGCTTGGTAGACAGTCGTTTCGTGCGATCGTATTTCTTCGTTTTAACGACAACTGGGCCAATCGTAATGCTCGCACCTTCTACTGGACAAGCTCTTTCTTTGCACAGCAAAGTCCTTCCGCAAGAATGACAATTGCTCACACCACAATTGCTTGCAACAACTAATTTAGTGATTGAAACTAAATAATCACTCAATTATGGAGCCTTGAGTCTCTAATCAAACCAAAATTATAAATGAAATGGCAAACTAAAGATTTTTTCTACAACAAAAACACAATAAGTCTATCAATTATGATTTTGTTCAAAAAATGTTCTATCCTGGATGGAATAAGGAATAAAAGGACGGGGTCACGACCGCGCCCTCGGTAGTTACTTCTTGACTTCTGCTATATACGGGAAAGTGATCGAGCAGCGTTCCATCCCCACCACCCGGAACCCGAGAAGCGCGTCCCTGGGCCCATCTCACGCATCGCGGCCCTTCGGCATCCCCACTCCCTTCGATCGTACTATTCCAGTCAAACCACTCTATAATGTTTTTCCACTTGACCAAAGAGTATCTCTGCTGCGTCGCGCTTTCGCAATGCACTCTAGACGACCATCGGTGTAACCGGTATCGGGTGTAAGCCTCGAATGAGTAATACTCAAGGACTGCCATCATGTTTACAAACACGGCAGACGAGTTGAAGGAACCATGAATGATCAAAGCACAGTGGGGCCATGTACGTGTACACGACCAAACGATTCAAAGGAGTGAAATTTGTTTTGGCCTGATTACGGACATGATTAAACGCTCGTAACATCACAGGGCCAGCCAAAACTTTGTCAAATCGATGCTGTTTACGGCCTTTCTGTGACAATGTTTGCGTCAGCTTGCAAAACCAGCCTCAATGCCACTCTCACATCATTTTCGTTTTAGCAATGCAGATCACGTTTTGTCTTCGAGACGCTCGCATCAACACCGTGCAAAATAAAATACTCCGGCACAGTCTACGACTTTGGCCAATATCGATGCAACGCTCATGATCAATACTCATGTGCGTTTCTTTTGCACGATGGCAAACAACAACTTTTTTTTTGTCAACCTAACAAACAAAGTGCGACGTCGTTCAAATCGGGCTGCCTGCTAAAAAGTTTCAGTCACTTTAAAGTAACGAGAATTCTGACAAGAACGTGACTTTAAGGTAGACGTGAAAGTTCAAGATATGAAAATTTGTTTTATCCCCATGAGGAAAGCTTTTTATGTTTGCTTTACATTTTTAGTCTCCCTGGATAAGTCCCCAAAAAATTCGAAGTTATGGTTCAAAATGTTGTCTGATTTTGAAGACTCAATTAAAATAACTTTAGTATCTAGCATCATTGTCATATCTATAAAACAGATGTCGCGTATCTAATATCTATAAAGCGTATGTCGTGTATATTTCATAAAAGAGTAAGAGGATTGCGAAAGTGATGTACAAAGTAATTTCTGTTGAGAGTACATAAAGTGGACATAATAAAAGCACGTTATGTGATGAAAAAGCCCATTTAGAGTCGAATTGTTGTTTATTGAATCATAATCACAAACCTATTTTATTACAGTCGAGTACACTTTTTTGCTGCAATAAATGGCGGCAATAAAACAGGAATATTACTTTAAGTGCTGCAAAAAAAGGAAACGTCCCATATTAAAACATTAAAGCCGATGTAAAGTGTTCGGTAATTTGAATTGAAACCCATTCCAATCTACAAGTTAGTCCATCAGATGAAAAACGAGAATTGTGACGCGGATTTATATCTAATGAACCGTCGCTCCACATTAGATCTCATTTGAAAAACCGCAAACAAAACTTGAAAGTGATGGAAATGAAATATTTTTCTTTGCTACGTATGCTTGCTGTATATATTTTCGATTAGCGAGAAAAAAAAGGTCCGTGCCGGCGGTGAAAACAATCAGCAATTATAAACGAACGCAAAAAAACGGAAGGCAATAACAAACAGAGGCGAAATTCACGTTGCTGCGTCGAATGTTCATTGAAATTCCTGATAACGCGCGGCCAATGAAACATCTTTCTCTAAATACCCATTTTAATCAACGTAATTTTTCAATCGACGAACAACGGCACACATTCGAAGCACGTACACACACAATAGAACGGCGTTTGAAATAATGCTTGCGAAAAAACGCCTGTACAACTTTGAGACTTATTAACGTTGCTCTATAAGCACACAAATCATGTATCACGCGAACATTAAGAACAAAATTAATATTTCTGAAAGGAACTATTACAATTGAACTCAAATTTGCAAACAAAGTGGAATCTGAAGATAAATTTCAAGTCTTGAATAGCTGGCTGATATTTTCAACGCACCGAACGGTTTGTTTCGCGGTAATCGATAATGACACATTTTCCCAAAACAAGCAACGAATTCCTGCGTGCCAAACGCCAATTCCACTTCAAACTGTGTATCTTTGTTCCCAGGGGCACAACCGTGGACATTACAATTGCAATCAGAATTTCTATTATAGTCGAAAGACGGAGTCCAGAAACGAGATTCTTAGTCGCCAGGGGAAGCTGGGAAACTGATTCTTTCGAAACACTTTTACTCGACAAAATTGACGATGAATCGAAACAAATTCTGAAACTATTTGATTGTCCTGTATTATATCACAGTGTACACTTTTTTTTATTTTAGGAGATGACATTTAAATTATTTCGTCATCACAAATAAGTAGTCATAGATGAAACAGAAAAATTAATTCGAACCTGTTTACTTTGTTTTTACAAACTAACAGATGTTCTTTTGTTTATGTTTTGTCCATGTGTTTTTTACTTGTGTCGTTTTTATAAACCAAATAATAGCCATTGAAGTTTGCCTGGGAAAATGAGACGCTTGGAGGGTCTTTTGTTCGATCACCGCGAGGCTGACGTTGACTTTACAATTTTCATGACAATAAATCATCAAAACATTCCACTCCATAATCTGATGAGTTATGTAATGCGAATTTTTTTTTCTTTTTCAAGAATTTTTACTTTTTATCGCAAGATTTCCGGCATTCGTGAAAGGGGGAAAAACCTCCACGAACAAAATTCTAACTCTTTTTTTTGTGTACCGCGAAGAAGGAAAAATATCTCGCCCGTCTCAATTTGTTGCGATCGATGTTCTCCTGGTTTACAAAACAAACATCTCGGCTCGAAACAATGCGATTTGAATTCTCTTGTATTTGTACAAGTTTGCATTTTCATTTTGTAGCAAAAATAGTTTAGGCAAAAAGAACGTGATCTAAGATTGAATTCGATTTTTTTGTAGATTTCGTATTTGAATAATTAAGTTGCCTCATGTCTCACTATTTATGTCAATTATTGTCAACTTGAAGGATAATATTAAACGGTCACATCAGTCGCCAGCCGCTCCTCTAAGACGTTCCGACTATTCAGCACACGTACCAAAGTTTACACGTGTCGAAGACAAAACAGTTTGCATACTAATTTTCTCTACTGAAATTCGATAATCACTCGAACAAATCCGGTGACACATTTTTGACCGTAAACTATTTTCGTTAATCGCACTCAAATCTGTAAAAGCACAAAAAAAACAGATACTATCGTTCGGTTACATTCCAATTACAACAAAGCAGAATTTTCAAGGAAATGTTGTTCGAACTGTCAAACAGAAATACGAGGGTTGATAAAAATCAATTGTTGTGGAATTTGAAACAAGCGAAAAGTCATTGAACAAACGTTCGAGCGATTTGGAGGATAATTAAGGATAGAGTGGTCAGCTGAATGATTTATTTTGACTCGCAGCATTAGGTTGAAAGCGCAAATCCGTTGGAAAACAGTGACGCAATTTAATTTTTGTGGTGACTTGGCGTCAAGTGAAGCCAATACTCCTGAACATGAATCAAGCAACGAGTATTTGCAAGTCCAATAAATTTGAATGTAAACAAGCCCAGATCCGGCAGGCCCGACGCCGGAGATTAGTCGAAAGCCTTTTAAATCTCATTGCTATTCCCTCGATGTGGATTTTGTCACGATATGTATGACAAGATGGGATATAAAATATCTCGGCCAAGATTTGAGCTCTCAGCAAACGAGTCATACGCAAATCATGATATTAAACGGTCCGAAATCTAGTCGTGCATTGAAGCTCTCCAACTTGCAAGCTTTCTAGTTTGGAAATCAAATTTCACGCGAGTTTGTTCGTGCGGTCGCGAAAGTCAAATAAAAAATTCACAAGCCCAATTAAAATTATTGAGCATTTTAGTTTTGCTCAGCTCGGCATTTTGGTTTGATAAAATAAAGCATTCCGATCAAGTCAGACATCTCAAGTGACAGGTTAAAAAGACGGGATTCGAAAGCAGAGACGTTGAAAATAAGCATTGGCGAAGTGGAATACAAAAGAAAAATGGGAAATCTTCGATTTGATTGAACTCGCTCGCGACATCGGAACTTTCTTCGAATTTCAAATAATTCTGAATGGGGTGCAATTTGCGCGGAGATGGCTCTATGGGCTTCTCAGACGCGGCTAAATTTTCTTTCGCGCGAGAAAAGAGTCCAGTTCACGACCCCTTTTTATCCTCGCTTCAACGACCTTTGCATCTGATGTCACAATACAAACTCTCGCGTTGCACACTTGTGCAACTCCAAGTTGCAATTCATCAACGACACTTTGAACTCCACACACCAAATCTTATTAATTAGACGCACCTCTTTCGTCCTCGACTTTTTAACGCCACGAGAAAAAGCGTCTGAAAAGGCGATATAATAACGCGGATGTGTTTAATTTTCGACTCGCTTTAATCTCTGCTTTACATATGAAGCATTTTTTCCGCATACCTTTTGCAATAACGTTATTTCGCTAATACCACTCAAATTGTTATGATTAACAAATTCTTATTCCAAAAGCATTAACGTCCGGGGAGAAAAAAGACGGGACAAATTGTTTTGCCCGCGGAATAATTATGCGAGAACTGGTTCGCGCACGAGATAAAATATTATATTTCGAATATAATAACAAAACGGCGAGCGTCGCTGGTTATCAACATCATCTTTCACGTCAGTCAGATGCGTCAAACGATACTGAACTGGGTTCTATGAAATGACGTTGCGGAAATTGCGTTCTTTTGTGAGGCGTTTCCCGTTTAAGAAAACCGGCCCATAATTATTAAGACAAGAAGTCGGACAATTTGCATAAGAATAAATACTGGCAGACGTGTTCCGCTCGTTGCCATTAGCCGGCCTTTTAGAAAACCCTCGTGTTTTGAAGCAAAGCGAGGCAAAGAAATGTCGTCGGGTAGTTATACGAACACACGACGATAGCTCGCTGTTAAACTGTGCAGACAAAGCGGCCGAGTAGTTTTTCCGCGTCTGGGGTATTCCGAAGCCCGTGTGCCTCCACCCTCCTGAAAAAGGTGACTCACATTTGAGTAGCGCTTAACGGTCTGCTTTGTTCTAGTTTACGTCCTCGTTAAAGCGATGTAACCCGCTACTGCTAGACGATTGTTCGTCTCGTTTTCAGTCGTGTGTACATTTTAGGTTTTCAAAGCGTCAGTGCATGAGATCAGTGCAATCTCCGACGGATAAAAATTGTTGTCGTTCTTTCAATTCGTTTTTATTGTTTGTCCTGGCAAACCCGAGGATTGAAATTTCTCGATTCAAATACCTTGCTAACTCTTTATCCAGAATGATGAAACATCACAAGCAGATACCTGAAAATAAAACAAACAATATTAGTACAAAATAATTTTTCACTTCCACAATTAATATTGGTTGTAAAATTTAAGAAATTCTGTTGCTACTTCTTAAGCTATTTTTTTAGCTTTTTTGTCATTGATTTTGGCAGTGATGAAAACTAAAAAATACTAAAAAAAGTAAATTGAACGGAACAATTTAAATTGAGCTAATTGAAAATTCATGAAAGAAGATTATAAAGTAAGTCAGGAATACAAAAATATGATAGAAAAAGGAAATTTTCATTGGTACAAAAAAGTGGGCTCGAAAATATTTTGAAGTTTGACCCTCATCATTCTGGTTGGAAAATGCACGATAACTATATATAAAACACAACAAAAAGTGCGCATCAGTCCTACGTTGGCAGGATCGACAGGTATTCATTTTATGCACCGTCGTATACTGTGCGCTGTGATTTTTTAAGCAGGGCTTAGGCACGAATTTGCAAGTGAGCCAGTATTAAGCCGGAATAGCGAACAAGATTTTCATATTAAACGGCTCTGAACAGGACAAAACGCTCAATTCATTTTTTAAACAAAAATATCATTCAAAATAGTCGCATAATAACAATCCTACTAAAAAATTCTTATTTGTAAATTTGCGTTTCAACATGAAAGTCAAATTGTGAGGAAAAAAGTCAAAATCGCTACAACAACAAATATGAAAATCGTAAAAATAGACGGTCGACAAGCGTCTGATTTGATATTCACACTTTCGCAAAAGTGAAATATTTCTTTCGCTTTTTCTGTCACATTTTCCGTTTCAAATAGCCATGAAATGCGAACCGCACTACAAAAATCATAATACCAGGTCTTTTCGTGCGTGACGGAGAGTTTCAATCACGCAAAGTGGCTTTATCTTCCGCATACTTGTACGATGTTCATACCAATAGTTGACGAAAAATGTCCGGCCTGTCTTCGCAGAGGACAGACTGATCGTACGATGGATACGTGAATGTAAAAGCATGCATATATAGCCCACTCGGAAGTCACGCAGTCAGGCGTTCCACAGTTATATCAGCAGGTACATTATCGAAAAAGGCGAATCGGAGGAGAAAAAAGAAGTGAAAATAAAAAGTTACGCGAGAAACGACACAAGCCAAGGTACATACGACGTTTATCCATAATCGATAGACGACAAATGCATTTTCGTACAGGCGTCAACAGTGTGCTACTCGATTGATATCGTCAGTGAGTTATTCAGAAAGTGGGCACTCTGTTGAGTTTAAATACTCTGAAGAAATTCGGAGAATTCGTCGGTCGTGTAAATATTGGACTGGAAATTTTTTATGGATAAACATTGTGACAAAGATTGCGGCTAGACTTTGTGCACACGTTAGTAACAATTTTGTCCTACCAACCAGGGCAAATTGGCTTGGAGCCATAGCGTGGCACTTGGTAGAAAACACCTTGTAAAGACTGTAGCGCCACATTGGCTCAGACTATGACTTCCTGAAAAAGCTCTAGACTTTTATGTGAAATAATCTACAACATTTTGGATATTTTATAGCTAGCACAGGACGAGCAAAATATTCTATCTTTGATTAAACGAATTTGTTTTCGAACAGCGAGTTTTTGACAAAACAAAACAATTTTTCTTCTTTCGACTTGTTAGTAAACGAATTGAATCTACTAAATTAAGAGTGTTTTTTCATGACCGAGCATAAATGTTGTTACTTTAGTCATAGGTACATAGAAAATGTGATCGAAAATACCTTATGGTTTGAATGCAAAAGAAGTGGGCTTTGATAGAAATGCATTGCAACTTTTATGCTTTTTGTTTTTCAAAAGTTGACGTTATCAAAAGACACGAGACGATTTTCACAGAAAAGACAACGGAATCTCAGATTTTTTCCTGGAGTTTCTCTACCAGAAGAAAATATGGACCATTCGTGAACTGGAGATCTGAGCTAATGACGTTATTTTTAATACGTTTTAATTCTTGGAATGCAACAGGAACAAACATTTCCGCAATGCAAATAGAATCAATCGAAACTCTATTACCAATCGGCAACGTTGAACAGCTCTCTTGCGGCACATTTAAATCGCAGTAACAAATTTGAATAATGCAATCAAGATCCTAATTTGGCGCAAGTTCGTGAGCTTTTTGTTTGCACTGGCATTTTTATTTATCTGCGTTGAAATTTAATTCCGTTGCATGCATTATTCCGCTCCTGCCTCGACCGAACTATAGACCGAGTACACGTGTCGTCGTGAGAGAGAACCGCGTTGTTTTATTTTGCGTAAGAAGCGTCGCCAAAAGAAGAGACCACTTGCCGAACGATTTTGCAAAAGCGCCCCGCGACGAGCACAAGCCGGCAAGTCGCGTCGAATCCGAAATCAGGCGCGCAAATTCTACGTGATTGCAATACGCGCGATTCTCTTTTTCGCTCCTACTTTGGTAAACAATGCTCCACAAACTTATCCTCACAAATTCGTTTCATGTTTTGATAATCCAAGCCAAGTCATGCGCCATCGATTGCTCTCTCACCCAAACCAAACGCCGATAAGTGGTCCAATAAAAAAACCCAAGAAAATGGTTACATTCACCAGAAAATATTCCAGCCAGTCCTGTGAAAAATGTCTTTAGTTATTTTTAACAATTTTTTTTACGGTACCTAAGTATTGACTAAACAGAAATTTTAATACGAAATAAGAAGTTACTAGTTAACTGATGTACTCTAACTTTGAATTTAAAAAAACTGTGATTACAGAATATTCACAGAGTGCGTAAGAAAAAGTTATGTCAAGAGTCTCGGTATTTCAAAGCGTCTGAGCCTAAACTCTGAGAGATACGTCCGATGAAAATGCAACGAAATAGAATCATTCTATTTACTTTATGGAGCTACGAAAGATACTTTGTGAAAGGTACTGAAGAAAATTTCAATTTATTATGGCAATATACTCAGGTGGTTTCAAATATTCTCGAGAAACTTTTGTGATCAAAAACAAATGCAATCAAAAGTATTCTATAATAACAACTAAAAAGCTTGCGTCCCCCAAATCGATGAGGCTTTTAGAAAAAAAAACTTATAACTGCCGTGGTTCTAGTGATTTTGAGAACAAAAGCATCCCGATCGTTTCAATGACAAACAAAAAGAATCAAGTTTTGAATATTTGCAATTGAACGAAATTTAATCTCATTTGAAATGTGCTCAGCGAACAATTTGCAGCACAAATAATTTGACTTTTATCTATATGAATCCATCAAGTGCAAATCAGTTGGAATTCACGTAAAATATTTGTTGAGCTATTCGAAACAGAACAAACAATTTGAACTCGAGTCGCGTAGTTGAAGATAACCCTCTCCTCGATTGGTTTTATTTTCAGCGTCCAAATGTTTGCATCGCGATTGAACCCTGTCGCGGAACATAATTCATGTCACTCGAATCCACAATCAGAAGCATTTTTTACCAAATCAAAATGCAAAATACAACAAATTCATCTCATGACTCTGTACAAAAGAAAAAGGTGATAACACCCTGTCATTAAAATACCAAACACAATTCAATTAGAGCTCTCTGAACTTCACATATCATTTCAGCAGTTGCTTTTTCATTTAAATTCGTTAATTAAGAATAAAATGACGAAAATTTGCAATTTAATTTAATAACTCGTTAACTGAAATGGTAAAAAGGTAAATTAGGATTATCCCCAAAACAGTCTCGGCTGGCATATTGCATAGTAAGCGCACGTAGCTGCGGATAATGAAATCAGCATTAAAACTGCGGAGTGACACACTCGAAAAGTCAGCAGAGGGTAAAGCGTAAACACAGAGTCAGCGCGGCGTCAGATCGTTGTATTCGACCATCGCCGCAGATGTCGTGACATTTCCTGGAATGCGTGGTTTGTTGACGAATCATTAAGTATGGAAATGAGTGGAATACCCAAACGTCGGATCCCCCCTAACGACTGCGTTTGGTAACTTATTCTCCGTGCTCCCATCTCTCTCTCTCGGTTAAGGCGAAACCAGCTAAAGCACGTCCTTCAACCTCAAATTGATGAGCCTCGCATTTGAAGCTGTTCTATGCACAAAAGAAATTGCAATCACTTGCACATGACGTACGATGATACATCTCAACTTTTTTTATTCCATGTTGCAGCCCTTTTTTCTCTCTGATAGATGTTTTAGTTATTTTTATGTGACACAGTTTCATCTTTATATTCAACAAAGAGATATTTAAATTCAAAGTTCTGTACTGCAGAAGTTGAAATCACAGTTGAACATTTTTTTGTCAGAATGTTAAATTTTGTGATTGACGTGATTCTTGCAGTGAAAATTGTGTAATTTGAGTTTTTGTGCTTGTGGAAGTTGGTTTGAGTGCGAGCGAAGTGACGATAATGATGTGATAACTTTGGTACGAATGTGCGGAAATAATTGAAACTAATTGTGCGAGTTATAAACGGTAGGAAATAGACCAGCGGGAGAATAAAGAGCCGTGTATACATAAGGTAGGCGTATTCATGTGTGGCGACAATTTCCTTGGTATTTGGTCAGCGGTCTCGAATACAATGAGTTGCCATCGCACACCACAAATACGCTGAATATGCATGAATAAGTACGTACATACGTACACCCTCGAATTAGGTTCCTCCGGGGCGCCCGGGAGTCCTGTTCGACGCACTTCAAGCACTTGTGGCACTCTCGGATTTCGAGAGTCACACCGGAAGCTCATGTTCATTTCAACTCAAGGCATCATCAGTTATAGCTGTATTCACGACTGATAACACTCGTGTGCCACTTGAATTCTTACGGAATATATCACGTAGTTGAAAGCCCGATTTCAATTAGTCTGCGTCGCGAAATTTAACAATCGCATACATCATTCCAACTAGCCAATCCTGCTTGCAATCATCCTCTAAAGTTTTTCAACATTTTTTTCAACATTTTTGCAACGTTGTTTTGCATCGAGTTTGTTGACAAGTTAAAAACTTTGTTATTTGTAAACACACTTTTGTTTAACAAGTTTTCAGACACGTTGGTTACATCCTATCGAGTTTGAACTCAAGGATGAAATTTGTTGAATAAATTTTTTTTTCCTAATTAAATTTGCTTTGCATTCCTTTAAGGTACAAAGCTTCGGGACCAACAAATTCTGCAGCTATCTGATGAAGAAAACTTGTAATCAAAGACGATCTGATACGCAGTGAATTTTGTAATCCAATTTAACATCAAACGACAGATCTATCGATTGAGATACATAAGCAGCCTGAAACTATTTTGCCAGTCTTCGCCTGGTCCGCGTTTCTGTGCTGATTATTTGGAAAATCAATAATTAAGTGTAGAATCACAAAGAGATTAATTACCACATATCGTATGATGTTATTAATAAGCACCAAGTTATTTCCATTGAACTTAGATGCACATATTATAATACATATCAAATCTAAAATTCAAATCGAAAATTGTCCAATGAAACATGTTCGAATCATGCAATTCAATTTTGTTTGGCTATTAGAAAAGCTAACATTAGCATTTGATAAAATGCATTCATAATTTTTCATTTCAACGAAGTGCATTCGTGAACTTGTATTCCAATGAGAATTGCGTTTCATTAACTCAGGAGCTCAGGGCACAGTTTTTACCCGAGATGTCTATTTGTTTTTTATTGTTCATTCAGCGTTCTATTTTGCCGCGCATAAAAAAAAACACGACTACGAAAATACTGCGAGAAAATTCGCATCAAATTGTGACGTTGTTTGGGGAAGTTGCGCAAAGCAAGCCGACGCCTCCGGCCAACTAACCGGTTGAGAACGAGGATGTTTTCACGAAAAAAAAAAAGAAATTGGGAAATTGCTTAACTCAAAGAAAAAATATCGTCTCAAATTGCATTGTTTAACAGAGAAAATAATTTCACGATGAAAAATGCCGTCGTCATTCAATTATCGCATCGTTATGCAACGTTGCATGGTTTGAGATCTTAGCATGAGTAAATAAGCAACAAACATTAATCAAAGTTTAGCAAAAATATTTTCCGTTTCAATGCAGCTTCAACGTTGCATATTCTTATCGAGTGGAATTCGTTTTTTTATCACTTGTTTAGCATCTATTTATAAAATATCATAAACCGCCCTAATAGCGAGTCACAAACAACGTCTGAAAAAAAGCTCAGAGGTCGTTGATAAAGGTGAACTTAATAAAATTAGTGAGAAAAATCAATTATCCCTGCTGTTAAGGGAGAAAAAAATTCGCAATTAATTAAAAAGTATCCGTAGAATGATATAATCGGTCAGAGGGTTCAACGAGGCAAAAAAAAGTGCCAATTAGGTTTCGCTTGGTAGTTTAATAACCACGACAAAATATTCAGTTATCGGGCATTTTTGGGACAAAGGGATTTCTGGTTTGACATCTGATGCAATTCGGGAGCAGGGGACGCGGTAAGTCGATAAGAAATCTATCTATAGGGCGGCAAAAAGGATCGGTTTGTTCTGAGTTAAGAAACTTAAATCATGGTGGTAAATATCGATCCAGGTATTCGGGATTAAATCGGTGGAGTCAAGCGCGAAGCTGAGCGGAGCTCGAGCCAGTCAGAACAGAGTTCAACGAACTACGAGTGCCTCTTGGTCGCATCGAAAACGACTTCGCCGAGTGCGTCTCGTTTCCTCATTGACCTGTATCCTGCGTCTTATGTAAAAGAGCATACTGATAAATATAATAAATAGGCGCGCATCATCAATTGTTTTATAATTGCTCCTCTTTGATGATCGATATTCTCTCGTCTGAACACAACGTGGGCGGCTTTTTAACTCTTGAAACAGAAAATAATAGCGGCCGAACGGTGTGGTTCGCTTGATATCAAGTGCCTATAATTCGCATTCAAATGATGCTTGACCCTATTAAAATTAAATTTCAAACAAAATTAGTTTGGGCTGCAGATTAAATTTATAACTGACGAAACTCGCTTATCAATTTTACGACAATATCCACGCGGTCGCATAAACACAATTTGTTATTTGGAGGGAAAGTGAAAAACTCACGCGAATTTGTCAGAAAAAATTAGACCGTGTATCAGAATCTCGAGTTACAATTATACCATGGTCAGCGTTATTACATGCATATTTCTTTTGAAACAATAATCGTGCGAGTATTTTGTGCGGATTCAAATGTCGCAGGATATTTTAATTTCAAGCTGAAATGGATTCTCAAACGACAAATACTTTCCGCGGCGCTAGTGTTTTATGCGGGGCATAAATTTTTTATAGAACCACCGAGTTTTAATTTATTTCGCAAACTTTTACTCTCCGCGTCAATTTTCAATGCGGTAGTTCGAAATTTTCTAACAAAATTACTTTGTTAACACAAAAATTTCATCTATTCACTTTTGCTCCATCGCAATTTGAACTCTGATGTAATTTTACAATCTAGGCTAAAATCAGATTTATAAAAATAATGCAATTCAGTTTACATCTTTCTAGTGTTGGAACAAAAGAAACAATTCCTTTCAATCAACATTATTTTACTTTAAAGAAACTCGTTCAAATTTGTTAATTTTCCTGATTTTGTATTTTGTCCAATTAAATTTTATTCTGCTTAACAATGTAAACCATTTAGATTCGGACAACCTATAATCTTCATGGTTTTTCTGTAAAGTGTTTACGGCGGTTAAAATAAATTGGTCGATTAAACCCAGTCAAGATTCATGAAAGAGGGTATATCCGGCGGAAGAAAAGCACGTAATCAAGCTATAGTAACATTATGCGTGCGCGTAACCGGGCGGATCAACGAATGACAACACCGGCGCACTGCAGCATGGTAATTTATTTTTCACACGACGGTCCGTCATGAACAAAAGATCCGCGATGATACGAAAGTTTCTGCGTACATAATTACACAATCATTTTCCCATCATTATAACGCAGTCGTTTCCTTTTCTGCAAAAAATACTCTCTCCCTATTACTAATCATTTTTAAGATTTCTTCCCCTCGACTATATAAACAGCAGCAAAATCCCACGAAAATTATTTGTTGAACATTTTGTTTTGTTTCGTGAAAATATGCTTCCAGAACGATCACTAAGTAAACTATGCTAATACAACAGAAGCGGTATTAGAAAAGAGTTATCCTGGCAACAGGTATATTTTGCTGACACGTCGAGAACGGGTATTGTTTTCATAGAAGTATATGACACACAACGGGAAAAACGTGCCATACTTGGTGCAATAAAAGTTTATGGTTATTGCAACTAATTTTCCGTAACAGCCATCATAAATAAGACCTGTAATTACTAACGCCAACAAAGTTAATATCAGAGGAAAAAGTGCTCTAAACGAAACGCACAATTGCAACTTGATATCGATTGTTTATTTATCGATTCAAAACAAACTGTTTATTCACTTTGTTATTCTTTCAACTAACAAAAACAATAGAATGTTTCATCATTTCTATTTTCATTTAAACAAAAAAAACATCAAATTAATTTTAAATTGTTTTGATTATTTTGATTTGAGAACAAAATGTTTGATCTGTGTAGGTAGCAATAAACAAGTTTCGTACCAGGATTCATTTGTGTGGAATCGTGATGAACATTAGGGAGCAATTCGGTACTGGCCACAAAATGTGTACATTCGAACAACACCATACTCATCAAAACTTATAAAACCACTAGCTTTACTGGCAACAAAACTGAATCTCCGCCATACTCCGGCAAATCCACTTTCGGCTTCGAAATGCAATTCCAAAATTCCCACAAATCTCGAATCACAGAAAAGTTTTTACACTCGCCACATATATCGTCCATTCCGAGGTCTCTTATATCCCCGCCAAAGTTACACTGCCTGCCCAAATCCTCAACAGCAAACAATATTAAATCTGGTCCAGCAACAACTTCACTTCGTCGAATCCACGCCCTGACTTTGCAAAACTCGGCATTAATTCCTGTTACACGAAAATTGTTTTCAGATGAATAACTCCGACATCCTGTAAATATTCCTTTTTGATTATTATTGTCAACGAAAAAGAACCTGGAATCAAAAACAAAACTCTGATTAAAAGAGTCTAGACTATCGATATGTTACAACGAAATTCGATTTTGATAAGACAACCTCGCTGAATTGTAGCAGATTTTCTAAACAATTTCTGTCCGATAACGAAGACGAAAAGTAACGCAATAACGTTTTGTACGCGCAAACGGAGATGAAAGTTAGTTCGATTTGTTGCAATTTCCTCTGCAGAAATCAAATAAGTGAAAATCCTCAATCGAGATGGCCGATAGTAAACAATAACTAGATGATTTGCGGAATTACAATAATTGCATTTTTCGCGCACCAATGAAATTTCTATCGAGAAAGTACCATCTTGCGCAAAATTTTCTTCCATCGATAAAAAATACAGTTATGCGCCTTTCTCTAAACAATTCACCCAAACAATCTCCCATTGGATCGTCCTATTCACTTTTCGATGAACCGTAAAAGAGCGTCGGTTTACATTAGGTTATGTCAGACTGGTTCGGCGTTTACCTGGAACTGAGATTTCGATACCTGGACCAGATTTAATCCACATCACTTCGTCGTATTTGTCGTCGCATATTATAGAATACACCTTACAATCAAATCTTTTTTAAAAAAGACTAACTTGTTTATCTTCCCCCCACCCTTTCCAACCAGAACCGCCACAAAAATGCAAATTCGCATTTTCCCTCTATTTTTGTACTTTCAAAACAATAACAAATAACGATTATTTTGAATTAATAAAATCAAAAGTTGCGGACAAAGAAGACGGTGATTCTCGCGAGAAGGTAAAGGTACACACAGCACCTTTGCAAAAATCCTGGTCTGGTGCCTGAGGCCTGGCGTCCGTCCGTGAAGTGGAGAAAAAAATCCTCGGCAGGTGTTGTTGTCCGCGCACGAAACTTAGACACTTGTCATCCTGAGGGTGGTTATAATAACAACGTCGTTGAGATACACAAAAGCGAAGGTGCGCACAATAGACGACGCGGTGCCGGCGATAGACGCGCAGCGAAACACAAGAGTCGAACGAAGCCGCGCAGAGCAGTATCCCGTTGGAGGCTCTACCGGATACTGGGGAGACTCTGCCGTGACGTGAGTTCCCGTCGAGCCGGGCTATCGAGCGCGCACCTACCGTCACGGACCAATCAGTGCAGCGGCGGCCACGAGAACGCCCAATCACCGGCCGGCTCAGCGGACGCGCCGCTCCTGCACCGCTTCAGCTGCACATCCTGCACATTTTTGGGCGCCAGCCGAGTAGTAAATAAATGAACGCCGAGAGGATCTTTTACCGTCAGCAACCTGCGACACCAACCTCGTCCATGCCGATTTATAACACGATCGAACCAAACATTCGCCAGATCACAACGTTTGTTTATTTTTGAACGCTTTTTTGTTTACTGTATTTCTATTGGTTGTCATAAATACGTCTACGGTCGGATAAAAAAATAACAACTGACCTTTGAACTTTCTGATTTAACCTCTCGACCTTTTATGTTATTCCGTCTGAATTTATCTTGTGCACTTTTCACTCGGTTTCGTTTTTTTCGTTTGCTTTTTCGAATGGAAGTTGGAGAAGTGAGAGAGGATGTTGGAATATAGGTTTAAAAATTTAAATTCAATTAAAAGTTGTTTGTTAATGTTTTGCTTTAAATGTAGGATTTATAATTGTAAAAGTGGTAAGTTTTGTTGTGTGTATAAAAATGTTTTGGTCGTCCGAAATTTTTGAAGGACACTGTACGCCAATTTGGTGATCGACTTTACTTGAAACTGGAACTTCTACATTTCTGAGCTTCAGAGAAGAAGAAAATTGATATCAGAAACTGTCATTTAGTTTTGATGGTTTTAGATGAAGACATGTTTTTTTTCAATTGCCAATGAAATGGTTTTTCTGTTTTGTTATGGTTTCAAATTTCTCTGTTTTGCCAAAATTAAAAATTTGATCGTAATGTTCAATGGAGAAAATATCAGACACTGTTTATTTTTTTGTTCTCGAATTTTCAAAATAAATAAGACATGATAAAAGTATAAACATTTATGACCAAATTATTTTTTCGTTTTGTTATGGTTTCAAATTTCTCTGCTTGCTATACAGTTTTAAATTTCTGCATAACGTTTGAGAAAATACCCAGATTACCTATTTTGATTTTGATTTTGATATTGTTCTATGTTTTATCAATGTTTTATTCTATTTTATAATACTTTATTTTATGTTGCATTGAATTACAACAGAAAGAAATAAGAAGACATCAGTTATATCAGTCGTATTGTGTTTTGTTTATGAACTTGTTTAAGTGTAGAGACAGGTCTGAATTTTCGAGATAATGACTCGACATTTGCGCAAATCGGTTTTTGAGACCAAAGTATTTGTTGAACAGTAGACATAACCTTTAGCTTCTGACCACAAGTCACGTTCCAACCCTGACTATTCATCTCTTGATTTAACCATCAGTCACATCTCTGTCACAACTTCGTCACTCCAAATTTGTAAAATTTCATTTCAGTTTACATTAAACTTCATTCGCTCATTCGATCAATGAGTTGTCACGACCCAGAATTTATCCAGCAGTTACGTCCAGCGTCGTAAATTTACGAACATATTACAACCCTTCAATTGGTCTATGTTTTAGAAACTCAAGCAGGTAATTCAGGAAGCGCACCGGTTCACCCGAGGCAATTTTTCTGGTCCACGGAAAGGTCTGTAGTATATTTAGTCTAGCCTAGTTTAGTGTTTTAGACAACTCCAAGTTCCAATTTTTGACTCTCTTCAAACTCTGCAACTTTTTTCTATTAAAATGCCATTTCTAATCTCTCTTGCTTTTTTCAGCCGATCATACATTAATTAAACCCAACACAAGAAAAAAACCATGTTTTTTTGCAAACCAAAAACATTCTCGATGAATCTTTCATGGTTAAATTTGTTGGTTCAGGTAACGTGCAACGGTGAGAAAATTTTCATAGAATGGCCCCCTGGAACAATAAATAATTCAAGCAAATAAATTTCCTTTGATCCGAACGAAAAAGGCTCATAAATTTCAATTCACACTTGTTACTGTCTGAGGCCTGGCCGGGCTCGAATTTGAAATACTCGAGGATCCCACAAGAGCAGTCTAAGGTGCGCGGTCTAAGTTGTAACACTGCATTTCGACCACGTCACATAATCGATGAAATTCTATTTGAAATTCTACCACGGTGCTGATGCTCAACCGATCTCCAAGAATGGATTTAATGTCTTATTTGTGAAACAAACTGAGAATAAGTTTATGCAAATTGTCACCGGGAATATTAATTCCAATGTTCACGTAAGGCGTCGAGCTAAACTTTGTACCCCAACAGAATGCTAGATTTCTGTATCATTGAGACAATTGAAATTTAACAAGAACAGCTGGACGAAGAAACGGATCCGCTGAAACTGCTATTAATTTGCTTTTTACTGCATTCGGCTTGAAGAATCCACTGTCACGCATCACCTTAGTTGCTTCTATAACCATAAAGCTAAAACAAAATAAACTTGTTTGTAATCTTCTTGTATCAATAGCTGCGGTCGCAGAATTCTTTTCGTTTAAAAATAATCCTTTTTGCCTAAACTAATCCTGATTGAACATATCGTCGCAATAAATAGTGTTTTATCCGGCAACTTTTTGTCGGCTCTTTTTTGTCAACGGTTTTATTGTTTTAATCCAATTTGTTTGAATGTAGAAAATACAAGTCTGAAATTGTCTGAACTTCAATTTGGAGATGGGATTCCAATTTTGTGGAAATAAAATATGGTTCTCAGCGTTATGAACTAATACATCAAGTCCGACTGTAAAAATACATTTGTGAATATTTGCGAACTGCGTCGGCGTTGTAATTCGAAACATCTGCCGGTCTGAAAAACAATGTGCCGTTCAGTTATTTGTTCGCTAATTTGAAAATTAACGTTTCCTCTCGCATCGAGGGCAAACAAAAACTTTCCATCAGAGAAAGTTCAAATAGATTTATATGGATATCACAAAGTTTCGAGTGCAAAATGGCGAGACTTGCGTCGATGTTTCGTGCGGCTCTTCGTATTCTCTTCTGCGCGGCTCGCGAACTAAAAAGTCGAAAATTCCGAGCAGTCGAATGAAAAGTAATGAAAGTCCAAAGAAAAATGGACGATAAAGTGCAAGATAATTGAGAACTGTGCCAATTAATGAACATTTCGTTCGCCACGATAGTCCAACCGTTCTGATTAGCTTTTTATCAAGTTCGAAATCACCAATTACAATCTGATTACAATCTCAGACAACTTTGATCAAAACATTCCAAAATTTATTATAACAGAATCATCGCGTAATTCGCAGTTTCAAACTAAATTTGTTATACATTGTTACCACTTGAAGAACAGATCCTTCAACCGAACAAGATTAACAAAACAATAATTTGTTACAACTTGTCAAAAAAAAATCCTGACTTTCAAGTACCGATGATTAACAGGTGCAAAACTTTTTTCTCTCTGCCTATCAACTTTGCTCTTCATCTGCTATCGAGCGGATAAAGGTTAGTGGCCTAATTAAAATGGAACGCTCGCTTTAAATCGAAATATAGTGCTTTAAGAAAATCTTGTAGATTAGTTGAGTTCTTGTCTATCGAAGCCGGAATTGCCGGTACACTCACTTGAGCGATTGCTTTTCAAGAGGGAAACTGTACCCTTCTTATTAGCACGCAGACAGAATTTATCCGAGAAATACTTGATTCGACAATTAACAAGTTGAATTTGATTAACGTCGCAGCAAACAATTAGCCGAGCTCGTGAACCGACTTTATAGATTGGCTCGATCCCCAGTCGATGGCACGTATCATCTCATATAATTAGCATTTCAAATGCGCATGATAAAGTGTCCCTTGCAAAACACTGTAAACGTAATGGACACTGACCCAAAATGCTTCTCTCACGGGTCATTTCCGTTCTGTTTCGATGGCCCTTCCTCATTCCTTGAACGTTGCATAAGTCAGCATGTACGATGGGTTCATTGTTTTCCTACTTTCGCAGTAGACTCTGAATAATTCCTCTCCAAGGCTTCTCTCCGATTTTACCTTACTATCTCGTACATATTCCGCTCAAACAAATCATCCAATAACAAAATTTTTATACTTTTGCACAACTATAAACAAGAGTGAATAACAACATTCAAACTTGACAAAATCTTAAACTTGCATCCATAGAAGAAGTTTCAAAACAGAAAAATTAGTTTATAAACATTAGTTACGGAGCGATTAGTTTTAAACATTGTAACTAATGAGTAACAAAAGTTGGTGTGACAATCGAACGGAGAAGACCGCATGAACAATGGTCGGAATTTCGAGATGCATTAATTGAAGGAACTTTATTGTTCGTCATCGCGATCCATACACTTGACAAATTGTTGCAACAATTATTTTGATAAATTATGCTTAATTCAGTGCACCTAAGCGGACGTCTTTAAGAGCCGGCCTCGAACGGCATAGTTGGTGAAACAGATGGCACTTGCAACTTTGACGCTGGTACAAGTTAGCGTTTATTACACACGCCCGCGTGTACTTGCTTGCGCGTCCGCACATCTCAGGCGCAGCAGTTCTAAATCGCACTCAACTATTGCCAACGATGGCAAACTCAAACTTGATTACAAATCCGACGGATAGTTCTGACTAATAGACGAAGTATAATGTATCTGCGCCCCAGCATATATGCATTTCCCCACTCGCTTGTTTATTTATACATATCAAACATTCACATTTTGAGTTCCCGACCTAAATCACACATTTTCCGACAATATTTTTTACCACAAATAAATAAATTTATTGAAGGACTGTATATTTCGTTTATGAATTACATATGGATTTATATTAGATCATACATGAGTCATATCTGATGCCACTAATTGATATAAATTTTGATGTGCAAAATTTTTAGAACTAAAAAATAAATGAATTTAGATAAATCAAAGTAAAAGATAGACTGACATTTATTCTGGGAGGTACTATGTATACGCTGGACTTGGTATGTATGTTAAAACTTAGCGCAGGGTATTTGCATTTATAATTACGCGATTTCGCTAATCAACTTATGTCCGCAGAAAACCTCGAGGGAAAGCGAAATTGCCGCATCTGTAGTATCTGTTTGGTCAGGTTGATTGTGGCTGGTCAGCAAATATCAAACAGTACACGCTGCAAGAACAATAAAAAAATGTGTCACCCGTCGAAACAGTGTTTGTTTGTCTTTTTGTGTTCGTCACTTGGAAATTGTGTTGCCAACTTTGTGCTCATTGAATCGTAACTCGTCATGACGTTATTTTAATTATATTCCCATGCAGATTCATTTTTCGTTGTGTTTAATTATTATCGGGTAATTTATCGATAATTTCGATTGCTATTGTTTGCAGGGCTTTATTTTATAATTTATATGTAAATAGTGAACGCAAATACGAGTGTGTGCGTACGATAAATGCTATTAGGACAATATAATTGGGCTCTAAATCGACGTCGTACGCAGAAATCACGGTATATTATAGTAATAACTGATATATGTTTATTAATCGAGGCAAAAACATAAGAATGAACATTTCAACGGAAATAAATATAAATAATACCGTCTAGTTTCGTGAGTCATTGAAGGAATCAAAATTAGATTAGTTTATTCATAACACCGACTTCAGTCCACATTGGTCCACATTAATAATTGACTGCTGAATTATTTATGAAGATCCTCTCCGAGCCGTTTCGAGCAACTGACCAAATCGTCGAAATAAAAAAAAAACACTCAGCAAACTTAGTAATTCTAATGCAAAAAGATTTCATCAGGGGGAAAAAACCGTCGGGGATTGAATAAAGTCTCTCATTAATTAAACGAAATGCTTTTAAACGTTTTGTATCAGAAAAAGTCGTTAAGAGAGGTAGAATTTTTATTTCAGCAGCCTCGCTCTGCAAACACTTTGCTTCTCTGTTACAAAAAAGTTTTCCTAGTTTAGTAACAATTCAATATCTTTGAACTGAAAGTGTCACTTGAAACGGAAATTCGAGGTTCGAATTAAGAGCCATCAGATTAATTTGAGCAAGAAAATTATTTCCCAGCCTGATGGAAATTTAATAAAAATAACTTGAGCTCAAAAAAATTGCTCGCTAAAATCACGTTTAAGTGATTTGGTTAATTTGATAAGCCGAGCTGATTGCAAAGTAGGATAAAACATGGTTGGTATGATTATTTGTCCGTGGACATCAAGATTTGTCGATCACGTCTGAGCTAACAAGAGACTAACAACAATGCAGAACGAGAAGTTAATCAAGCGTTTTACAATACAATTGTCAAACCGAAACACGACCATGATTAGGAAAACGGAGTGTTATGTAGTCGAGGGATTTGAGGTTTAGGGATTTGTCGTACAAATACGACATGTGGAGCGAGCGATGGACGTCCACGAGCGTGATATCTGCAACTATTGAAGAAGGGCGAGGGGCAGAGAGCGAGCGGGCGAGCGCGCACAAGGAATTTACGTGACGACGTCGGCGTAACAACTGCTTGCGTACAGCCAGCGTGCATCTCGCAAAGTTTTGATGGCCATCAACGTCGACGCGAAGCCTTTCCCATGAGAGCGCGCCGAATCTCGATTACACAGCGCGAACCATCAAAGGAACCGTCATTTCAGCTAGAAATAATTTACAGTGGCAAGTAATAACCACCCCGCGCTTTTCGCCTCGGCTTTGCCCGCTATTTCAATGCCAGCAACGTCGCAAAACAATAATACGTGCGAATTGTTGGCCGAAACATTCCGCCTTTACATTTCAGTTCGCTGAAATGACTAGGGCATCAATTTCGTCGTCCCAGAGCTTCGCTCGAGTTTGCATCCATACTTTGAAACGCACCTCGGTACATTTCGATGTGCTATCAATTTTAGGATTTCCCAATAGTAGTGCCTCTCGCATATAGATTACAATTATCAACCGACCATAAACCCGATGAATTATCAAGTTCACTTTTTGCTTCAATGCAACTCCATCTGACATATTAAGAGCGCAGTTGCCTTTGATCTTTGAAGAAGCATGAAAATCCTCCGGATGAAAAACACTCGGAGGAAAAAAAACGTTGTAAACGGGTGACCCGTTTGTCACTCACGACTGAGTCGTGTGGATGAAAATTAATGAATTTTAAAAGCGATCGACCGACGTGAACAGGGATGACTCGTGTGGACAACGAGCTCGCTCGACTGCATAAACCATGTAATTTCGATGCAATTTTCGTCTGTACAACTTGCTTCTCGTTTTACTTATATTTTTCATTCATTCATCAATTGCTTTTCAGTCGTTGCTTAGTTTCATTTACATTGTGAAATCCGACTGACGAGGAAACTGAAAAAAAAAATTTTAATTAATAGTACAAATTAGTACACGATTAGAAAAAGTGTAAATAGGATCACGAGTTGAAATAATGGATCAATGAAAAAGTTGGTAGCTGAGCGACATCCGGTGTGATCATACGTGTGACCGGATAAAACGTATTAGATGTTTCTTACGTAAGGTTTGATCGCAGTCAGCAATGCGATCGGACGAGCAAGTACGAGGCATGACATGTAAGAGAGAGTGTTTTTTTGACACTGTTGCAACTCACGTGTCCGAGGCTCTGCAACCAGTCATGAGAGTGAATGCGTATTTTGTAGTAGACCGAGAACCCCGGTTGTGCTCAGACTGGAACGCCGAGGTCAATGCTTTCTGTTCAAGGCCAAAGGATGCAAAACCTTATCCCAGGCACGAGGTACAGTACTGCGAATGATTCGCCTTGCCAGCTTGTCATTATTTTGATCCTGAAATTTTGAACAATTTTTTAGCATAAACAAACATTTAAGCAGCTACTACAATACAATCTCAGGTAGTAGTAATAAATGAATAAACTTCAACAAAATGGAAATTTTTTTTTTTTATTTATAATTTTGGTACTTCTGGTTTGTTTATGAATTTTGTTTTGATTGTAGTAAAAACGTCAGATGTTTGAAAAATAAGCTCAACAAAAAAGCGGGCAAGCAACAAAAAAGCGAACGTGAAAAACGAGAGATGTTGTACTAAATCAGGGACAAGGATTAAAAAAACGCGAGGCAGGAAAGCAAAATACAATGAATTTTACAACGAAAGTCCGTGTGAACCTGCAGCCATGCTCGCGATTTTCAATAAGCCCAGTGACATCGACGCAGCTTGACGAACGAGTGCCTGCGTCACTCCTGGATCAAATGTAAAATTCAAAAGCTTTCGATGTCTGGTATAAGTGATTCTAAAGTATTCAGCAATCGTATAAAAGCACAATCTCCGTAAATGTAAATAAGTCCCGGCGTTTTCCTCCGGCCGACATATCGCTGTGAATCACAATTGCCCCCCCCCCTCCCTCGCACCTGTTTCGTTTTGTTATGCCATTTAATTCACGCCCCTTTCGCAGCGCCAATCTTAGAACTGCGATGAAAAACTTTTTTAATAAAGACATTTTTAATTGCACGTTTTCGGCCCGCTTAATGAACAATTCCGTTCCATTTTTATTAATCGCGAATTTCTTTCAACGAGAGCAGAAACTTTTATGATCTTATAATTTCATTTCACTGCCGTCGCGTTGTTCTAACGTTAATTTCTGCGTACTTCCTTGAGATAATTCACGGTAAAATTTCAAACGTACAATGCCCGCGGGGCGCCAACTCGAGCTGCTACTAAAACTTTGCGTACAGGTCGAACTGTGACCTTATTTAACGTACTACCAAAATATTCACATTGATTCAGTTATTTTGACTAGATCAGGCTTACCAACTCACCCAAAAGCCTGTTATCAAATTTTGAAGATTCCCAAAAACAAAAAGCCCCTTTTATTTCAATCTCCTTGTTCTACACTCTCCCTAACGAGTTTTCATGTAATCTTTAAAATTACCAAAAGTTTGCAAAGTTTTCGCCTGCGCAAACCCTCAGTTGAATTTCAATACAAACATTTGTCAGTCTTAATTTGAAGTAACAAACTTCATACAAATAGACAAAGTTGAAGTAATTTGAGGATATGAGCTACTACCCCGGACGGAACGGCAGAAATCTGTCGTTCGTCTGATGCTCCGAGCTTAATTGTGGAGTTTCGCGTGAAACATCATTGTCAGGCGTTAATTAATTAATTGTTCCGAGATTAAAGTTAAGAAGACTGGCGGTGTGCACTGGCAGCGGCGAAGTGATTTTGTGCGTGCTTAAATTGTGCGCCCGTTAAAAGATGATGGTCTCGAGTGAGCGAAGTAACTCATAAACTGCATGCGGCAAAATAGTCTAGACTGCGCATTATGAAGGTATATCGAATGACCTCATTTGGTAAGTGCTCGAATGTAGGTGGATACTCAGCGCCTAATAAAGTGCTAGAAGCATTCTTCAGATGCTCAAGTATTATACCGAGCAGCTCAGCCACGAAAGGTGTGTAATTGACGTATTGCTATAAGTTAAAAATGTAAACAAACTTGACTTTCTTTCTCTCATTTAATTATTCAATCTTAGAGTGGTTGTCATATAAGAATGAACTTTTCAAAAACAGTCACGATTCATGAATTGCATGTATTTTTAATTTGTACTGAAAATACATGCCGAAACGACTGCTTTTACATCTGTCAAATCAAATTTGAGGTTATCTTAGCTAAATAAAATAGAAAATAGAAATCATGCGATTTTTTGCAATTTACTCACCTTAATCATTAGAATCACGTTTTTTATGATTGAATCACATAACTGTCTTTTTTACTTATTGAGAGAAATGAATTGAAACGGAAAATCATCAAATGCGAGGGTGATGTTGATGAAAACGTATGATTGTTTTTCAATTGTTTTTTGAACCTCTAACTGCCTCTAACGACGCAGTATACAGTGGAAGGTGACACTTTGTTTTTGTTGACGTTCTCAATTTAAAAAAACAGTTATAAAAGAATTGCATGTAATTTCATATTTGGAAATTTATTTATTTATCCTCTCTATTTAAAAAATGACGGTTTTGTGATGTCTTACCATAAACAACGTACTTTATGATAAAGGTCCGAAAAATATACGAACGAAAATTGTCAAAAACATTAATCAAATTTGAAAACTCCTAAAACTACTTCGTGTGGTGTGAATTCAAATATTTAAATTTATCTGTTCATTTAGTCGCTTACTTGACTGCCAGTACAACTTATTTAACCAACAAAACAGGATGCTCCAACTTTTCTCAACTACTAATATTTTTCATCGCCCACACGCATGTATTACTATTCTACCAAATAACGTAAAACAATTAAAAGTTTGAATTTTACGTGACGTTTAATTACAGGAGTTGGCTCGAGTAATTCTATCGGCTGAAACTCATCATAATGTTTATCTCTGGTCACTTGAGTGTGCTCACTGTCATTACATTCCCAACTTCTGATTTTATGCATCGCAAGAAGCTTAGACAACTACGTCGTGCACGCCTGTAACTCTCTTAACTCTCCGGACAAATTAGTGCCAAATAATAATTTTGCACAAAGAAACCGCAGTAATATGCACGGAGCAGTCGCGTTTAAATTTGGCCAGAACTGTGTTAAGCTCCTTTTTATTGCCTGCGACCATCACCAAGTTTACATCCGTTTGGTACGTAAATCTGTTTGTATGAAAATGTGCGAATGGAATGCAATAATCAAAAAGCTTATTTTTAGTCCACATATAATGTCTGGGATGAATGAATCATTGACAAAATAATTGGCTGACGAAGGATGGGCAATACAATGGACACCGAACAATCGCATGATTCCATATACGTTACAGTGTAAAGGGTGTTTGAAGCACATGCATATTGAGAGCCAGTCGTCGAACTCGTTGACTAAATTAGACCAACTATTTAGACTTGTCCATTATTGAAGGAAACCTGCAGAATAGAACTTCGCCACGCCTAGAACCCTGTAATGCACACCATACACGCATCTACGGGGTGACTCGCACGTTCAACGATTACGTAAATGAAACGACGCCTATATATAAAATTCAATTTACGTGCATGCCAAACTAAGCAATTTCCTGTTAACTCGATTACACTCTAATACACAAACTGGGTGATTGAAAAATCAATTTTATTATCAGATCATGCTCGAGCGACGATTCTCATCTGTGCTCGAGTTTTTCAAAAAAAATATTTTCTAATTTCATTAACAAAATTTGTTGTTTATTTTCAAATTTTGCAGTTAAATTTACTTTGATGGAAAATTATGAAACTGACCTGATTGTCTTTTAGGTGATTTGAAATAGGACACCCTGTTTCCACATGCGCAAGTTCTCATCCTCTGTTCTGCATACACGTATCAAAATGCAAACAGAAGGTTCGTTATGTTCACTGAAACTCGGTTGCGGTCCGCAAAGAAACTAAATAGGAATCGTGTGTACAGTGGCTGAGGTGTTGCCATTATCAGGCCAAATATCTTCGTTTGAAGAGCCCCATCGCGACCTAACGAACTTGCGAATCTTGACCCGGGCGTGTGATTCCGCTCCAATGACGTGCTTGGTTAACGTGATTAGAGCATGATTTACATGCACCCGATTGCAGTGCATTCCTTGGAATTTCACCATGCACTATATATTATAACTGTCGCGAGCATTCCGATGCGATAAATTCCACTGATGATATAATTGCTACATTTTCCGAAAGTCTCATTGAGAAATTGTACCGGTTATCGATGATTTAAGAATTTTGCTTTTGTTTCATTCTAATTGTTACACGTGTTTCAAATGTTTTGATCTTTATAAAATCGAATCATAAATGAATCTATTAGAAACAAATAGTGATGTTGATAGGAAATTCTGAACTTCTTGATGTTTTAATTAATTACAATTTTAAGAATCAAAATAACCGATGCAACTAACTTACTTTCAGTTGTTAATTCTTCTTCTTTCAATTGTTTCAGGTCAGAAAGGAAACTTATTATCCAAATGGCAAAAATTTGTTTGAAGAAAAAAGTGGCACTTGGATGTATGCGGATGCATTCAAGGATAAGAAATATTGTAGGGATAGCGAGAGGTTGAAAGACAATGGTTTATGAGCTGATAGAAGCGATAACGAAAAGCAACGTTATAATTAGGAAGCGCAGCGTAATTAGTGTCACACGGCGTCAAATAAGTTTGCGATGAATTTGTGATGATGATATACTGAATGCATGCGGAAACAGTCGCACCAAGTAGACCGGAAGTGTGCATCAGAATACAGTTGCTCCAATAAGTTGAACCAATCTTTGCACCTCTGTATTAGACACGCTACACTCTCGGCCTCTTAGGTACATGAATGCCACTCACAGCCTCTCCGCAATCGTACATTATAGTGTCAACCCATTAATTATTGGCACAATTAATATTAACCGAAGCACTGTATTTACCTCATTAACATTAATGACGAATGTCTATATGCCAACTATGTGCATAATTTTAACGGCCAAAATTAATTCTGATAATCAGCTGGCTGTATTAGACTGATTGTCCATTAAATCTCGATGTATCGATCGTAAATTAAATTTATTCTATAATCATCAACGGGGTCCAATAAACGATAAAAAATTATCGGAATTCCACTTGAAAAGATAGGATTTTCGCTAATTTGAGATTTACCAGCAGAGAGAAAAAAGTCGAACGGTTTTTATCGTCGAATTTAAGGTTTGGCTGATTGCATCTGGCAAAATACAAGAGATTTTTTTTAATGCGGGCGAAAATAGTTGTAAATATAACTTCAACGAGCAATTATTCTAATTAAAAGACGATACTGCACTCAAGATAAATCCGGAGTTGAGTTAATCTTCATTTGTCGATATGTTTTTTTTTTCGTTTAAAAGAAGAACACCACGCGGGCGTTTGCCTGTGGAGCCCATTTGCACTAAATTCTTTTTCGACCGACAATGCAAATCCGTGCGATCGCTTTTACGTAGGGAAAATGCAAATTTTCCCCGACAAAGCCACGGATCGCACGCTCGTGAATCGATGTTCGGGATTGAAACAGAAAAGTTAAATATGCTATTCAAATCCTGGATATCTTCAAGAAAAAATCACAACCACAGAAATTACTGACGTCAAACAATGTCAGTACAGTTCATTTTGTATACTTTACAAATGAAAATCTTTGCCAATTACTTAGTCTTTGACTAATCTCATAAATCAATGATTATCTTCATTTAATAAAAGTGACATTCACAAAAATTTCTTTCAAATATGAACACTGGCGTCAAATATTGTTAAATGTCAGGTATTATTAAAAAAACAGCAAATCTCAATGGAATACAAAAGCATAACAGAAAGAACACGCGAACTTTTTACGGCTAGTGCTCAATTTGCCAAGCCGAAAATTTTGCTGACCTAATTTCATCCTGGAACGCGTGTCATATACTTATCGTTTGCATCCAAAAGTCACAACTAACACTTTGCCTTTTTCGCGACTTCTCTTTTTGTCTGGCGCGGCGACCGGATTGAAACCTTTTTCGCGAGGCATGAAAAGGAAAAATGGTCACGTCTGAATCAGCTGCAACGTTCTAAAGACATAAGAGTCGTCAAGCGACGAAAAACGCCAGTGGGAAATGAAATTTATTTCAACAACGTGGTACGTTTATTGATATTACAAATTTGTCTCTATATGGAACTTTTCCATCAACCGGTTGTAAGCATAAAAAAGGGATTAATTCACAGAACCACTGGCAGATTCACAAAAATAGAGGAGAGAATAAAAATCTGGTAGAAACAAGTAACATTTTTAGTTTTAATGGAGAAGTAAATGTTGCTTTTCGTTATTATCGTGAAAGTCACGAAAGCCCTAAGTTTTGTTTAAACAAATCATCACCTGGAGTTGAGACTTGAGTTCAATTTAGCATCATGGGAGCATCACAGTTTAATGATCTTGCTAAAACTCGAACTGGCTTTTCCATTATTAGTTCGCCCGAGGTGAGCCCCGATGCTTAACTATGTTAGTGCGACCAAAGTGTGCATGTGCATTCCTCTCGCGAAGCGCGTCCTACATCGACATCCAGACGAATCCACCGCTGAATATGTTTGGACCTAATTATATTCTAATTGATAGACGAGATTCAATTAGGCGTTATTGGTATTTTGTTTGGCTTCATACATGCACTTGCTCGGACGGTACATGGACTATATTTCAAACAACCACTCAGTTGCACCATTTCACTAATAATCCCACTATACAGCGACTGCCAAACAATTCAAAAACGTTGTTCAATATACTTTTCATCGCGATATTTGCTTTCAATGAGATTGAACTTTTGATTAACTTGAGTTGTGGCAATTCAATCCAAATTTTGTTTACCTGTTCATCAAAGCAGACCTTTTCATTATATCAAAATTGATCCTCAACTCGACAATATTTATGATTTGAAAAAAAAAGGACAAACAAACAAACAAGTTTACAGATACAAAAACGCCCGAAGCGATGATGATATTAATCAAGATTACGCTACCTAACTCAACTGCGACCAGGTAAATTAATTTAATAAAACCCCGCTTTGCTGTATATAGCAAATATAAATTCCGTGCATACATCCTCGCAAGTTTGTGAAAAGTATATTGCCGAGCTTATGAAAATGTAAACCCCCGTAGGCTAATTTGCTATTTATATATCTTGCAACCACTTTAGCAACTTTGTAATTAATTTCCTAAGTACGTCTAAACAAGTCTGTTTACTTGCATTTGAAAAGAAGTTCCCGCGGATTTACCTTCTGGATAAATAGAGATGTGTCTGAAACGACATACGCAGCTAAACGAAATCACTTGAGAATTGAGCGCACGGCAAACGCAAAATTTTCGAACGCGACTCACCTGCCTGGCTTTGTGTGTGTACACACACATAAATTTCAAGAGTTTGCGAGCTTTGCTTAGCGACTGGCTCAGCAACAGCTCAAACCATGTCTCTGTTAATTTTCACCTGGAGTTTGACAGTTTTAAGGCGAGTTAATCATGTCGACACCCTTTCTCCATGCACTTACTTCACGGCACCCAAATTTTAAGCGCAGCCCTAAGGGTTACTCAGAATTAAAACTAAAACCCTCGGCAGCTAATTGGCATGTTTTTTATTCTTAATAAAACAACATTTACCTCAGTTATTCAGAATTTTATGCTGTAATGTGAAATAACTCAAACCACGTTTTTGCGAGCTTAATTTCAAAGCGAGAAAAAAGTAAACCCGAGATGATTTTTAAAAGAGAAATTATTGATCAACGAAAAACTATAGACTTTTTGCATGTAAATTTTTGTATTTTCTTAACTATTGATACTTTACAATAACATTTTCAACTTTTTGTTATATATTTCAATTTCGTGATATGAGACCTCGTTTCTGATTGTCGCATAAGAGCGTACTTTTTAGTGACACTTTCGTTCACTGACAAATAATATCATTAGTTTCATTCTGTCAAGTATCACGTTTGGCCCTTTATCCTGGCATGATTATTTTACGAGGAATCGAGATAAACGTACAAGACTTCAGACGAATAATACATCACTTTTGACGTGTTTGCTTTCATAAAAAAAACATTCTCTGTCGCTTGCAAAACGATTGGAATCAAAAGTATTATCTAAAAAAGACAGAATTAAATGTAAATTTAAACTTGTTATCTAAATTTCCAAGCGGGTACTTTTCTATCGAAAAAGAGAAACGTGAAGAGTTATAAATTCAGTTTATCCCGATTCAATCTAAATATTTATATCACAAAATGCATTAAGTATTCTACGAAAAATAAATAATCCCTGGCTCTCATACATGGAACACAAATAGGAAATTGAATCGAGATTTTCTGCAAATCCTTATCAATCACTTGAAGCGCTGCAAATAACGACAAATCAGAATTATATTCTGTGTCATTAAAAAGTGCGACGTAACGTGCAGACGTTCGACGAAATAACGACAAAAAGCGTCGCGATATAGTCGATCAATATATAAAATATGTAATCGAAATTTTAATAAAGTTAATTTCAGCTGATTGAGATACGTGCTCGTCTGAAGAGACAGTCTGTTATGCATATAACGTTCGTCGATCAATTTGTCCCAGAGGCACAAAACAAAACTGATGCGAGAGCGCAAAAAAAATTTCGCAATCAGCAATGAAATAACGTTATTCAACAGACGGCAACATATTGTTTAATTAAAATGAAAAGCATTCGAGCGCCACTGACGCGCGCTGGCATTTTGCTTTCATGTATCACGTTGATGTTAATGTAATGGATTCCAGTACGTACATGCATACGAACAATATTGGACCTATTTTTGTGCACGTTGGTTTATAAAATACACACACGTCACATAGAAAATTATAAAACAACCTCAAATTAACTTGATACTTGTAATGAGCTTTCTTTTTTTATCGTGCTTCCGTTAATTTAAACCTGTCTCTGTACTGTGCAAGACTTATTTTTAATTTTGTACTAGAATATTCTTTCAAAACTTATTTGATCCACAATTATTGAACTCGTTGAAATTTAGCTAGAGTACATTTTCAAGCGCGAGTTTTCATTTTTAATTTTGATCTTTATAATGTTTGAAAACAAATATTAAGAAGCATGAACCAAATTTTCCAATAGTCTTATTAATTTTATTCTAAAGAGTTAAATTTTAATAAGAGTTCATGTACAATAAGACACAAGAAACAGTTTTACATTAATTTTATTTTATATCATTATCAGTCAACTTTCGTAATCATTAATTTTCTATTCGTTTTGACTGATTGAGTTTTGGAAAATCTTCTAGAAAATCTCAATTTTTTTAAATTCGAGATAAAGTTTTTCGTCAAACATTTCATATCACACAATTCATCGAAACATCTTAAATCACATCAACAATTCATTTACAAACATAGAAGGAACATGACAATTCATTTGGTTCATTTTTAATAGACCAAAGTCATCACAAGAGTGTACTGTACAAACAAAAAAATTGTGATTGAAAAGGAATTGTATTCCAGTGGATCTTAGAAAATCTAGCTCGAGCTGCTACTGCTGCTACTGCTGCTGCTACTGCTGCTACTGCTACTGGAAGAAGAGCTAGAAGAGCTGGAAGAGCTTGAACTATGATGACGATCATCCTTTCCATTCAAACTGCGATAAAGTCTCTTCTTCTCAGAGCTGGAATGACGTCCAGGAACCTCCCTCTTTGTGACCGTCTTGGTGATCATAACTTTGCCATTCTTCCTCACCTTTTGCGACTTCTCATGAAGTTTTTTGTCTGCTTTTTTCGGTTTCAATGATTTCTGCTCGCCATTGAGTTCCTTTTCTCCACGATTCTTATTCTTCTTCTCCTCTTTCTTTTTCATTTTCTCCTCTTTCTTCAATTGTTTCTCGGCACTTTTATTTGATGATTCATTGCTCTTTGACTGCTTCTGTTCCTTAGACGCATCCTTCTTGGCCTTTTTGTCAGCCTTCTCCTGTTGTCTCGCACTTTTTTCTTCCTCCTTTTTCAGTTTTTTGGCATTCTTTTCTTCTTCCTTTTTCAATTTTTTCGCTTTCTTTTCTTCCTCTTTTTTCAATTTTTCTGCATTTTTTTCTTCCTCCGTTTTCTCTTTTTTCGCTTGTTGATCTGGTTCTTGATTTTTATTTTCATCTACTGCTTGACGTTTTACCTTTTTCGATTTTGAGTTTTCTGTAATTGGTTTTTTGTTCTTGGCGAGAGATTCAGTTTGTTCTTCCTTTTTTTCTTTCTTTTTTTCTTCGTTCACCTCTTGGATCTGTTTGGAAGGCTCGGCTTCACGTTTTGCAACCGGTACTGCATCGGTGTCAGACTGTTCATTTTCAACTGCTGTCTCGATTCTGAAACATTTGATTGTCAATTTAGTAACTGTTACTAAGAATTAAGCGAACAGTCTTTGATGTTTATTCAATAATGAAACTGGATTTGAGTTGATTTATCGTCACATAAATAACGTTTTTAGTCAGAATTGAAGATTAAAAATTTAGTCTAAATATTGTTACTTTTTGTAGAAAATGACCTAATTTAGCACAAAAATAGACTTGTGGGTTCTAATGGACTTTTAAGTTGAATGATGTCACAAATTTCCAATCATTTATTTACATTCGTTTTGCTATTAGCATGTCATAAATCGTTGTAATAAATTTTAAATGATTATAATTATTAAGTATTCAGAACGAATGTTGTAGAATGAGAGTAAATACATCGTCAAAATATATGAAATGTTGAATCATTGATGTTACCTATAATTGACGTTTTATTGGTGAAAAAGTAATAAATGATGGACTAAAACATTGTTACGTCGAATGGTACGCTTATTTATTAATTTGTAATTAAACAAATTAAAGTGAAACGTTGGGAATCAAAAAAATACTTACAACGCTTGATCATTAACAGCTTCTGTACCGAAAACCGATACAAACGACACTGCAGCAAATATTGCTAAAAGATACGCCACTTTCGATCTGCAGGGAACAAAAAAGTCTAATTAATAATGCAACCCAATCAATTATTCCAAGTCACTGTGCATAATAAATTCGTTTTTCATTTTGGAGTACGAAATGTATCCACCTTGTGTTATAAAAAAACTAAAAACTAAAAAACTTTGGTTTTTCATCTGGATTTTATTTAACGGAATCGCGAAATTCTTGAAGGTCATGTAAATTCCTTTGTTTTCAATCTCCTTTTCTTCGTCTTCTCATGACTTCTGTATTTTCATTCATATTATACTCGAAATAACAAACATAATCTTCATAATGGCTTATTTCATACTTGAAAAGAAGTTTCCACGTTTTCACTATAACTCTCTTACGAACAAAGTGTATGAAAAAGTTTTTGATCATATCTTTTACTTTATCAAACACCAATAAAATGTGCACTAAAAATGATTGATCACACGTTTCAGTTAGTAACTTCTGTTTAGATAATAAAACTTTCTTCTCGAAAGCCAACGTCCGATATTTTTCGTTCAAATATGATTGTCCCAAAATACTGCATAATAAACGATAAATTACCGCATGATCACTTTGTGGAAGAACGATAATTGATAAAAACTTGGGTTCAATCAACACTGAGTAACTTAGTCGGCGAACGCACTACAACTAATGGCTGGAAGTGTGACTACGCGCTTTTATAAGACCAACATCTGTTTACAAATCTGGAAATAAACGCACTTATTCTTCGACGATATCGTTGGTTCCACTAGAAGTCTACCTATATAAATATCTTGAATATTTTCGTACTTTAAAATTCTGGAATATTAAAAGCCAATATATTTAATGATGAATAGTGTTAAAGATTCAAATTTTTTCCTTAATCTGAATTATTAACTTTGATAATGAAAAAATAATTAAAACTTATGTAATAATAATTACGATGATAAAATTGAAATTTCGGATGAACATTTGAATCACAAAGCTCCTCGAACCTCTGTAGAATTCGCGATAATAATTTTAATTCGGCGAATCTATAAAACTAGATTAAAATGGAATTTTAAGGATTAATTTAACGAATTTCAACAAATGCAAAAAATTAAGATATTCAAATATAATTGCAAATTATAATAGATATTCGATGTTATCCATCCACTTCATCAAAATTATCTTGTTAATGGTTTTATGTATGCGAAGAATTTTATTAATAAAATAAAATATTACTCATCAGGGATAACATTTTTTCACCTCTCTTTTTTTTTACTTTTTTCGCGTCAATTCCCTTGCAGAATCCAGTTGTTTTACCAAAAATCCATTTCAGTTTTAATCCACACAATTTTTAATAAAAATGTGTTCGAGCCAACCTGACACTTAAACTGAAAAAATGGTTAATAATTGAAAAAACGAACAATAAAGAGCGATAAGCGGGATCAATAAGCTTTTATATCGAGCGGCGGCTTAAGTTATTCAGATAAAACAATCATTTAAACAACCTTTAAATTATAAAATTTCATTCAGATGAAATAAAAAGGTCTCTTATGAAAAACAAATCCAATCTCTGATGTCACACTTTGTAAAATTGACAGTTCACCTATCTTGTAACTTGTTTGTCGCTATAAAAATGCCTTATCGGAATTTATTTTGAGCTAAACGCCGGTCGTTTACTTCGTCTGACGTTGATTCACGTATCAATTTGTATTTTTCAAGGATCCTCGTCTATGATCAAATCTGATACGTTAAACAAATAAAAGGACAAACAAAACCTTGGGCTTTTAAAAACAATCACAAGTTGACGAATAAAAATGCTTGTTTTTCTTATAAAATTATGTTATTTGTCATTTTGAAATGGTTTTTAGTAACATAGAGTAAATAATAACGTAAGTACAGAAAACTGTATGCTCTAAAAATAGGTACATATAACTCTAAGATATTGTAAAAATTTACTTAATCGTAAAAACTGATGGATCTACAAACGCTAATTGTTCGAGCTGACTTAAGAGTGATAATCATCAAACAGACGAAATTTAGATAAGCAGAAAAAACATCGCCATTTCTTAGATGCCTGAAAGGGTGACTTTTTTCATATACATATTCATAGTAAAATTTTAACGGCGCAGAAAAAATACCTCACGCACTATTATTTTAAAAATGTCTAGATGACATGAAATTTTTGCGAAACAAATTTGAGGGAAAACCACTTAATTTAAAAAGTGAAAATCATTATTTTGTCCATTCCAACGTAATTCTTAACAGAAATTCTGTCTGAAAAGTTTATATAACATTTTTTATACATACAAGAATAAAAGATGAATGTATAATTATACAACGTGGAAGGAAAATTACACTTATCGATGTAAAATTGTACCAAGTATTCATGAAACCGACATAATCTCAGTAGATTACATTTTATGATGTCGCTAATGATACACAACAAGTATCGTTTTTCGAATTGTCATGAGAACTTAGTCAGTGTACAATCAAACAAAAATATTCTCAGAAAATATTCGTTGGATTATTATTTCTCATCGTATGAGAATACATTCATCTTTTCGTGGTTGCTTTTTTTACATTTTATATCCTAACGAATTTATCAAATATCTTCAAAGGCACTGACAAGATTAAGAACGTTAAACCCAAATTTCTAAGTCGTTCCTGAGCCTTCTATTGAGTAAAAAAATATCATACTTGTGTCAGAAAGAAAACTTATCAATTCTACGATGAATCGAATGACTGTTTGTTCATTCCTACGAAATGCTTCATTATCCAGAGATCCGTACCTCAACATCACAAATCAGCATTGCGTGAAAGTTTTTACACATAATTTTAGATGAATGAGAATCGATTTGAAAACGTCAATCACAGTAATAATTATTCATAACTAAAATAAAATTTTCGACGTGCGAATAGTTAACAAATTGCGCAAGAAACAGTTTGAAAGAATTGAAAAAAGCATCTTAAAAGTTACTGTATATCCGATGTTCACTTTTTCTACATGTCTAATAAGATAAGATTTTTTGCATTTTTGAATCAGAAATTTTGTGCCTCGTGTGAAATGATTTTTATATAGACTTTCAGTTTCTATCTACAGTTGAAAAATTACAGTTGACTATATTGCATCAGCATATTTTTCGCATAATTGTTTTTTTGATTTTCATGTTTGTATTTTTTTCTCTCCTTTACAGTAACTGCAATTGTTAATCACATTATTTCTATTAGTTTACATTCCTGAGTCGCGATATCTATGAAATTGATCGTCAGAAAAATACTTTGACAGACATTTGGTATACAAAAATTGGAATACTTAAAAAATACAAGATTTGAGCCCGTTATTACAATATCGCTACTTTTGATCGTGTCAATAAGTCAACAACGATAATCTACGATCATGATGAGTGCTCATGCATTTGGATCGAAACCAATTGATTCTCCCTTGACTCGGAAACGAATTAAAATTACTAACTCGCAAACATGTCAGACTGAAAGTTTTGCGACCCTTACTAAATCCTTTCTCATTTGTCGCGCCAGTTCACTAGACTGAGCAGAGTTGAATATTAAAATATGTGCCAGTAATGTTTCCATGTTCGTGTGTCCGACAGTCTCAAAGGAAACGTTTATCTGAGATGTTGTCAGGTGGTAGTGAGAAAGAACTGGATTGTGGAAATCAACACGCACTTATTGTCAAGATTAAACCAAAAGTAAAACGGTATTTCAACCGTGTTAACTCAAACCCCGAATTTGAATACAAATGGAATGTCTGTTACGAAACGAAGGCTCGTAAAAAATATACCTATCAATTCTGTACAATAAATAACATCAGTGTGGCGCGTTTAATTGAGTCGCAGATTGGTTTGTCGGGCATTTCTGTGAGTCATGTCGTTGATTGTGAGTTAAGGGATTTTGTCGTATCGATGATGCATCAATTCGAAGAATTTCTTCGTCTCGTTCGAAGCAATCTCCGGGGTCGTGGGTCATACTTGTCGAGAGCCCGATGATACCACGTTCCCATTCTTTCGCGGCGAGTCCTTAAGCGGCTGCGAATCTTCCTGAGCATCTTGCGGGTACTTTTGGTCTGGATAATTCCACGCTTGAATGTCGGCAGTGCCGAATATCTGGTAGATTACGTACGTGCCGCACGCGACACACGCCGTCACGAAAAACACGTTCCGCCAAGAGTCCAAATTTTGCTGCAAATCAATTCGATCGATTCAATCATTCGAACTTCAATTTTCTATTTAAATTGAAATTGATTTTTTCTCTCGTTTACTCACGCTGTCTTGTAAAAGCTGCCCAGCGACGAAAGGCGACAGAAAACTTGCAGTCATGTGAATTGTCTGTGCAAAAGCCAATACCGAGCCTATAAAAAAAGATTAAAAGTATTAAATTTGAATGTTTATCCTTTGCAAAAGAATGCAAAAAATACGTACCAGCCAGATTTGGTGCAATGTCGACAATGTTGGCCATAGCTCCAGCGTAAGCAGCAGTGATAAGAGTTACGGCAATGAACCACACAATTAGCGCTAAAACTATGTTGCACCCCAAATAACCGATAAATACAACGAGGAGTCCAGGAATGACTTGCGCTGCAATTTTGAAAATAAACCAGAATTAATTTGTTTGTTAAAAACATTTGAATTTTTGCTTTGATAATATAAAGATGCTTACAAATTGCTGTAAATAGTTTGCGAACGTTTGTAAGACACATTATTTGTCGTCTAACGAGCAAATCGGCAATGTAACAGAAAACAACCGAACTCATATAACTACAGATAAACGGAGCTCCTGACAAGACACCATTCTGAGAACAAAATGAAACAAGTGTGAATTATTAGAATAATCTAAAGTAATACGAAATACATCAATTAATTTGAGTTCAAAATGATAACGCACAGCTTGAATACTGAATCCTAGGACGGTTTTCATATACTGAGGACCCGGAATGATGAATACATAATGAACCCAAATCCTTCCAAAAGTCGTGATTGCAATCGCCCAGGCTGGCTTCGATGTGAGGATAGCTTTCCAAGGTACTGGCATTCCCTGAAAAGTCAATTGGATTAGTTGATTCAACTCACTAAACTCAAAAGACAAAAAGACAAAAAGAAAATCAAAAAGACACTTTTCTTTGATTCAAATTTTAAGGATGTTATTTCGATCTTGAATCAGTGACAAGACAAAACAATAAAAATAATTTTAAATCTATTATTTAATTGAACGAAAATAGTTGAATGTGGGATAGGAAAAATGAATGATACCTCATTTCCACCGACGACTTGATGAACGACGCTGCCCTGGATGTACTGCAATTCCTCCTGTGAAATCCTGGGATGTTTTGCAGGCGAGTCAAAGGCAAGCAAGTACCAAAAGACGCACCAGATGACACCGATACTGCCAGTCGTGTAGAAAACAACCCTCCATCCGTAGTTTGCGATGATGAAGCCACACAGCGGATAGGTCAGGCCAATTCCAAAACTGAACCCTGAATAAGGATAATCTTGACGTTAGGAGTTGCTCACCCATGACCCTGAAGAAAGTAGCTGAAACATGTCGCTTGACGAATGTTTCCGGGCTTGCGAAACTTGTCCGTCAACATGTGGCGCAGCTTCTCAAGCATCCCCAGCATGAACTCTGCAAAGCGATTCAAATGACGATTTAGTATGGGGGGGACCTAGATGAAATGCGACGAAGCTGTTAATCAGTGGGACAATGAAACTTCTATACCTGAAAAAATGAGGCTGTGCGCTGCTTTATCTGAAAATGATCAAATAATGTTTGTTCTCTCCCTTTTGACGATTGTTTCGAATTTGTTTGTTTGTTATTTGTAAAAGATTTTTGAATTTTTAAAAATTTTGAAATGTACTTGAGATGATTGTTACTTAATGTTGCAAAATATAACCACCCGTTTAAGAACATGAGTCTTAAGCACAATTTGATACGTCCACCGAATCAATTACCAAGTGATCGTTGAAATAAAGCAACAACTCGGCAGAATCGAATTAGTAACACAACACTGAACTATTCGGCTCGTTAAATAAGCCGGCGCTAAATTACGAAAATTTATCTAACCATTGTTGGCAACGAAGTATAGTATCGACACAACAAATGTTCATTTCATCTGTAAACACACTTGATGAACGGTTTTTTGCGATAACTTGTACTTCAATAAATAAAAAGTTTGCGCGATTATTTTCAGCTGATTATTAATGCGAATTAATTGCAAAGTACCGAGTCAAATACATTTTCAAAAATTCAATTCAGTTGACGATATTATGAGTATGAGCATAATGAATACATAAGAAAGAGTTACGATTAAGATTCAATCAAGTCGAGCCCGGCTGAATCTGCCAGTTGGAAGTATACTCTGGCCTTTCTCATGCTGTTGAGCGGTCGCTGGTGAGTATACCCCGCTGTCGGCGAATCCAACCGCGTTTGGAGCTAAACGAATTCAAACAAATTAGTGTCATTTGCGAAAAATCAAAAAGGTCCCAATAAACAAATGCTTTCGAACTTGTTCCTTAACGTAAAAGTAAATTCAACAATAATCAATAAATAATGAGACTGAAAAGAATCAAGTTACATTATCGTTCGAATTTCCCAGACTGAAAGAAGTGCACATTAGTTAATCATCAAATCCTCATTAAACAAGCAATCGCTTTTCGTTATTTGAAAACACTCGGATCAAACGGTTTAATTTCGTTTTGATCAGAGTGACTCTGATTGACAAGAAAATTGTTCTTTGCTTAACGTAGTGGAACTTTGTTATTTCAATTCACGAGATACTTTTTTGCGTGCTAATTTTCTTGTCAGGAAAACAACAATGTAGTATCGAAACCGCAATTTTTCAAAGCAAAGCATATTTTTGATCAAATAAATACAAGATGAATGTATTGAAGTTTCACTGTAACACACAAAACTGCCTTTAGTACTGCGGAATCTATCATCATAGAGACACTCACCTTGGAAGGAAGACATAAATCGAGAACGTTCGTGCGGAGGGATCCAGTAACCGACTATTGCATACATGGCAGGCCACGTTAGACCCTGCAATTTTTTAACATTTAATTTTTGCAAATTTGTACACCTTTTAAACGAAAATATTGTGGTCAACTTAGTCGTTGCTTTTGAGTTTGATTTTCAACCCTCAAGCGCAATATAAATTTGAAAAAAGTCACATAAATTATTCTTTTTTTTCAAATTGATATAATAGATTTTTATTATATCATCGAAAGTCTGTTTTCTCTTCAAAAAAGAATCCGATTCAGGTTTGTTAGACTAATAATTTTAAATGTGCGCTTGAGAGTTAAAGATGGATTAATTTTAATGAATGCGATTGAAAAAAATGGTTTTAGGTTTGAGGTAACAAGCTTACACTGGCAATGCCTTGAATACTACGCAAGGCGATCATTGCTCCATAATGCATCTCGGCAGCTGTCGGCATCAGTAGACTACAAATAGCAGTGATTAATTGGGACCCACCGAAAACGGTTTTTGTGCCAAAGTATTGAGTAAGTACGCCGCCAACGACTTGCGAAAGTATATAGCACCAATAAAATGATCCCAGAATCGACGCCTGGATCACAGGATCCCAATCAAACTCGCCAGCTTCCTACAAAAGAAAAATTCAATCAACATTTTGAAAAGATTGAAAAAAAACATATCTGTTGATATTGCAAGCAGTAATTTGTGTGTAATTTATTAAACCCTGATATTTTCAACGGCTATAATAAGACACTTTACATAATTCTATACTTTTTGATAACGCGCTCATCACAATTAGTCAAAAATAACAAACACCTGTGCACATAACAATCAAAGTGGAAGTGTACCGCATACGTAACGTCATTCCTCGCACAATATTTGAATTGCACAACTAATTTTTATGTGTGCTTGAATAACACGCACAACCTACAATTTGCTACAACCTATCATAATAATTATCGTCCAATTCATTTTTTCCACTGATATCAGGCTTCTTCCAAAGGTAAACGTACTTAGTGACTCATTTACTATCAACTGCATTTTTTTTGTTCCTTGAAAATACTTCTTTGCCTTAAAAACTCGTTTTTTTTTCACTTTTTTAATTTTTTCATGAATACTTTGTTGCTTACAAAAGTTGTTTTATCAGAAAATTAGTATTAAAACAAGTAATTAAACAAGGAAACACGTTCCTAATTACACTACAATGTCCAGCAACACTTTCGTGTCTAACAATATTCAAATTAAAAAAAGACACATTAATCATCATGACAATTAATTGGCACAATAATGACAGAGAGTACGCAATTTTTTTCACATCTTGTTCATTTTTTATCTTGCAAATTTTCCTCGATTTTTTCGTACCTCAAGTCTTGTATCAGTTGGCGTGACGGAAAACGAAGTGTTGTCGTTAGTTGTGTGACAATGAGTAGAAATTTTGTCTGTGGTATTATTTTGTAACGGCGTTTTGACCATGGCTACTATCGTTAGGTTGATATCCGTACGCATCATAAAAGACACCAGAAATCCACTAAACGACAGCATGTACAGCACCACCCGTGCTGGGATCATGTCTGCGAATAGAAAATGTCATTTTCAATATCATTTCCTTCAGTTTTTTAACGCAAATGTAATATTTGTAATGGAATAGAATACAAAGGGTTGAGTTAAGATATCCTTGAGATACGCAATTCCACGATAGGAATGATTAAAGAAATGAAAAAAAAGTTATGTTACTTCATAGCATGCAATCTAATTGAAGGAAAAAGCATCAGGGAGGGATTACAACAAACGATGCAATGTTTCTAGTATTGCAAATTTGCATTATGAAAATGTATTCTAAGTCGGTTACTAATTAGAAGTTATGTTAATATGAATTAGGTGGTCACGTGACATTTACGTGGTTGTCACTTTTATATTTACAGGTTTGTTACTCAAACAGCAGAACATTATTAATGAAAAGAAAAAATCAAGTTCTTATTATTTTTCTCATTTATATTTTATTCGTACCTGACAACTTTCGAAATCCAGACGGTTGTTTGAACGATGACTCGTCGTACCTGAAACATAAAACGTTCAAATAATTAATAAAATGTAAATTGTTCACATTACCATACGTTAATTTTAAATTATAGTCATTTCAAAACTCCAAAATGATCTTTTTGAATAATGATAACTGGTTGAATTTGAGTTGTTACCTGCGAGACCCGTCCATTGTAAAGCACGAATCTGGCGATAGTTTTGCCTCCTTCATGATGGATACCCCGAGAGATCACCTCAGGTTCTGAAACTGTAGTAGACAAATTTTAGAAATTTGAGTATTTATATCTCTACTAATTTTTTTGTTCAATGGTGTGTCCTTTTTTAAATGACTTTTAAGTCATTCGTTATTAAAAAATAATTTAGTGACTAATTCGTATCTTAATGACTAATCTGATAACAAAAGAAATTTGATGAATTTACTAATATAATAATAATTAAATATGAAAGATTGCATTGAATTATTGTATCAATGATGTGTGTCATTAAGACGTGTAGAATTTTATAATCTCTACAAGTGACACGTTTTGCTTGGCTGAATAGGAGCATTGGGTTAGAACAATGAATGAATACACTGACATATCTTATTTCTTTTCAAAACCATTTGGACACACTTGGATTTGTGAAGAAAATTGAATTGTATAAATATAAAAAAGGGGAATTTCGAGGTTCAAGTTTTTGATTTGTTTTATTTATTCATTATTTTATCTAACTTCACTTCAAAAAGTGTAATAAAAATGTATGCAACGAATATACGATTTAAGATTGAGATCAGCCTGATTTGACAAGTACGATGAAACGTGGTGATAACTTTATGTCTTGTACTTTTACGCCTGATTGAACGATTTCATATTCGATCACATACAGAAACTGACACGCATAATGAGGTTTTTTTATAATTTTTTCTCGGACTGAATGATAATTTTGTTGAATAATTAAACGAATTAAATAATTTCAACGTTTTAAAAATTGTTAGAAAATTTTCCATCATTGAAAATCGAATTGAACATTTCAGTTCGTCCTAATGAAAACATAAAAGAAGACGTTCATTTATTTTACATTATTTTTGATTATCTGAGATAGAGAGAAATTGCAAAAATGTTCTTGTTAACGAAATAGTTGATACAGTTTGGTGAACGTTTGAGTTTCTGAAATGATAGCTCAATTGGTCCTACGTGGTTGATAGCAGCCCTCCGGCTCTATTAGCCATTTCTGTTTCAAAGTGGAGTATGCAAAACAGTTTGGCCTGCGCCTATTCGTATGGTCGCTCAAAAAAGAACAACGAGGAAAACGATTTGGAAAATTGTTCTTGATGAATTGCACAAAAATGTTGGGGGAGAAAAAATGAACAATTCTTTTCAAAGTCTATTTCCAACAGTTGTTTCAACTTGTTTCAACATTGTTTTCATCAGACTTCATGCAAAATTTGAACCAAATTTTTAGCAATAATGAGCAATTATGTTGATTGAATTATTTTTTAATAATACGAAAATATTTAAAAAAAACGAGATTTTTTCAATGGTTTATGAGATTCAATACACGAACAATGAGAAGAATTTCGTCATTAAGATCTTAGAATGTTGGAGTTCCACTCAAACGACTCTAGAAATTGTCATAAAAAGGCGATATTCCGGTATACGCATATTAAAGTCCTGCGACCCAATTCTCGCTACGTGATTTGAAAAACAACTTTTGATTCTTCATACAAAAACTGAAAAAAAGAATAGTCAATGAATGAATTTTTTTCGTTCAGAACGGGATTTCATTTTAAACTTGCAATTAAACATTTCTATACTCGCGAGCATACTCCAAAGCAATCTTTTTGACAAGTTTTTTTAATTTCGAATGAGAAATTAACAATTTTTAGTTAACAATTGAGTTAACAATTTTTCCACCGAGGAATCACTTAATTAATTCATTCTTAGATGAATCGTCCGATTCATGATTAGGTGGAGGGTTAGAAATAATGACTGCTCATTATGATTACGATAATCTTTTAGGATTCAATGTTCCATTGATTACAAAAAAAAGAGGTTTGAAAAACGAAGATCAAGTTCACGCAGAGAGCAAAATTCAAAGTGTTTACTTATATTTGTCTCACCAACTGTATGGGGTCATTTTAATTCGGCAAACGTCTACTTTGTGACTAAAAAAGTAACAAAAAACTGATTCATAAATAAACCCTTGATCGTGTTATAACAGCTGATTATGTTTTTATGAATGCATAGATATTTGAATGTTGTTCTAAAAGTGTTCATCTTACAGGTGATAAGACAAAAAAGTGAAGAATACACCTTCATGACAGAGCACTGAATCGCTGACCGTATTACGTCATTAGTGTTGACACAATCGAACAATTGACTGTTAGAATTCGCCGACTCACGATAAATGACAAAAAAGATTGCAAATTTTACAATGCCGGTCTTTATTTTGATACAAAATCTGTATAGCTCGTAATTAAAATCAGCAACATGAGTGTACAGATTCGGATAACTCACTTGAATATTTTCCTCACAGTTTGTTTCAAATCATCCGGCACTTTTTGCACTGAATTAAAGTGTTCAAATTTGTGTTTCCTTTTCCATTAAAATTTGGACTGAGTTGTAATGGTATGTCAGAGTTTGTACTGCAGATTGACAAGTCATTCGCAAGGTTTATCGAAGACTGACGGAACTGGAAATCGAGTGACCACGAGGCCTGAGTATTTTCAATAGCCCCACTACCAAACTGTAGCGGCTTCGATTATACCGGGGAAACTCGAGAACAAAATAATTATCCATTATATGATTATCAACACGAAGCCGGACAACGGTCTACTTACACCGAATACACTTAAGTGTCGTTTAATCGCCAAAGGTGAGATTGTGGCTTGAAATCAAAAGAAAAAGCGTTAGCGAATTTATCAATTTGCTTATCTATTAGCACGCGACAATCATTAACTGTTTGAAAAATGAATACTAAGTAGAATAAAAGATAATTAAAAACAAACAATACTTCACTTTGAATTTCGCTATACAAATTTGATTTTTGTTAGAAATGTAATTCTTTTTCTTTCGTTGGATTTTATAGTCAAGATTTTATCAAATTTGTCTGACTGTTTACAAATTAGAAGAGATTGAGATTTACATCTAAACAAATCATAGTCAAAGAACGGATGTGAATCTTGTGAGACATTTTTTAGATTTGTCTTTCAGATACATCTTCTATTTCCCATGTTTAATTTCTAGTTTGAAGTTGTAACATTTTTATGAACGGTGTGATTTATCATTTATGAAAAAAATTATATTTTGAACTGCCCTTGCAACTTCCAATGACGAAATACAACTATTGTCAACTGAAAAGTACATTCGAGTGGTCATTCTTTGGTTTTGAAAAGAAATTTTCAAAAGGATACATAATAAGACTGTAGAAAAGGTTGAAGAACAAAACTGATCGATTCTTTAAACTTTCTCCTACTTTTTTTCGTTCACTTTTTCATTCCGAATGTTGAAAAAAACACTGAACATTTTGAACAATGTTTATTGAACCTTTTTTTTCACTTTTAACAGTAGAAAATTAAAATGAAAAGTCTTTGCAAAAACGTGTAACAATTTTTAATCGTTTAAACAATGGGAGACCATTTGATGAGCAATAAAACTAAAATTTGAAAAAGATCCCACTTATGTTAAGAGTTTGGGCTCTGTTTGGATGCATCCTCGAGTTGCAACATCTTACCTAACTTGAAATTATACAAATTATATAAGCCGGCCTTTGTGTACGAAGCCATGAATCGAATGAATAGGATTTTTGAAAACTGAATAGAAATCTTGATTTGAAATTAACATATCAATTATGAAAACATCATTTTTCGGCTGATAAAAAAATTAAATGAAAGATGATACTGTGGCGATTAATTGCGGAAATAGTTTGAGCCGTAGTCGAGACATTCTAAGATTAGAAATGTACAGAGATAAAATCAGAATTAGTTTGGTTTCCTACAGAAATCAAAAAAATTGTTTCTTTCATTAAAAGACTCAAATTTTCCTTTCACGATTTTACTTTCGAACTTTATGCCGACTTTCTGAAATCTTATTTACAAACTAATTCAAACCAAACTGACTTTTTGACATTAATAAAAATTGAAACGTTTTTGAAGTTATTTTATTGAAAAGACTTTAGAAATAAATTCACAAGTTGCAGAAAGAAAACCCACTTTTGTTATAGATCGCAGCATTGATTGAAGTGTAAGTTGAAACAATTAAGCAATTAATCGATAAGCTCAATGCTGTTGATATACGAGCAGTATAGCGTGCATGCTATAAATCTGTTTGCAAATTTTATATTAATTTGCGACTCGTCAACATTTGTTTGCGTCCAATCAAAACGTCGAGTCAAAGTTCACTTTTCAATGCTATAAAACACATTCGACTGATTCACATTTTCATTGCTGCAGTTTGCAAAACGGATCCGAACAACTTTTACCGATCATGCAACATAGCGCAAAATAACAACTGTCAGAAATGATTATCAATGTCTTTGCGTGTTACAATCAATTCAACAAATTGATTTTGAAAATGTCAACTGACATAAAAAGTAGAGAAAAACAATGAAAAAAAACGCGAAGAAAAAAATTGCACGATAAACTGTTAAGATAAGAAAAAAACTCGAACCACAAATTTTAATCAAACTCGAAAGCACGAATAAAGCAAATTGAGATCATAAATTTGCATCATAAATTCAACTCGTCGGACAAGAGGAGTTAAAAAAAGGATGAACCATGCGTGACAACGTAGGGAAGTGCCGAAGCTCGTAAGAACCCGGCTGTGATATGAAAAGTTGACTTACAATTGTGGAGGTCCGATTGGAAGCGTCTCGCTGGTCTCTAGAGACTTGTAGCTGACTCTGGGACATGGCTTTGGGTCATGAAAGGCGGGCGGTTGCCGGGCCCTCTGCACTCGTGGTATTTCAACGGGGCCGCTGAGACAACCTCGGGCTGACGCTCGCCCGACCTACGTCACCCCGCGTCTCGCCGACGTTTGCGCACAAAAGCACCCGTGTGTTACGTCGCTTTGCGTAACCCGCTGATCGATCAAACGATACCACACACTGAGCCGGAGCCGGCGCACTTGTCTAACCCGAACGGCGCCACAAAATTTCATGTTCAATTTTCGTTCACGAGTTAACTTCATTTTTAACTTATTTTCATTACTTTTTAAATTCTTTTTTCACTCCTTTTGATGATGTTTTGTTTTCATCAGTTTCGTTAGTTCTGCGGTTCACACATCTGAGATCAGATTCTCTTCTTTACACTTATTCTGAAAATAATAGGAAACATAGTAAAAATGAAAAAATAGAAATGGTTGATTACAAATGAAAGTTAATAAATGTAGGAATATTTGGTACTTTGAATTGTTCGCGTGGTTCAGAATCTTATTTTTCTCAAAATTAATTTGAGGAATTTTTATTATAGTGATGATCAATTTGTAAAGTCGCATGAGAATCAAGTCTCGTGCGAATAGTTGTTTATCTAATTGGAACGCATAAATTGAAGTGTTAGTGGCTTGGTTTTTAAACGCGCTAATTCTCTACTTTAAAAAAATCGCGAAACTTGTAAAAAAATTTCAAATAAAGAAACACAACATTCTAGGATGTTCAACAAAATGTGTAAATTTCATTAATTCATTACATTTTCATTCATTATTTAATTTTTTTGCTTAAATTACACAAGCAAGATTCAAACTTATTTACATATCTTCAGAGCGGATTAAAATTAGTTAGTCGGGAAGTTTTTTTGTAGTTTTGATACAATAGCATAGTTTTAATAAATATGTAATTTCTTAAATTCAACAAGTCAGAGTTGTTTCGCTAAATTTAAGATAACAATCGGCCAAAATAATAAACCGCACTTATCGTTAACAAATGCCCTACTTTCTGTCTTTTTTAATTGATTTATGAGTTTCGCGTTATCTTAATTATTATTATTATTATGGTTATCGTAAAATTAGTTGAAAAATAGTATCAATTTGTAGTTGTCAAGGAAAATAGAAAAAAACGAAATAGATTATGATATTTGAAAATTATTAATTGAACTCATGTTGAGCTATTTAAACAATTAAAAATTGTTATAATCATTATTACAAGGTGGAATCAATGATTGAGTGTGATTATTAACAATTTTTATTTCTAAGAAATGAACAAAAAAGATATATTTTCAATTTGTTATGACAGTAAAGAACTTATTTCATTCATTGTACTGCTACATTTTGAATTTTATTATTAGAACAACTAATTATTTGTTGCTTTTGCAAAAATCTTAAAATAAAAGAGGTAAAATGTCAATACTTTACAACTTTGCAAATTCTTTCACAAAAACACAAAAATTGTCGGTAACTCTCACAGTATTATTTAGTTCATATTAAGTTAGAGATGGCGTGCCGGTTGAAGAAACACGAGATCTAACTGGGCACATGCAGAACAAAACAATTCTCGTTTCCAAGTAAATAAACAACTCATACATCAAAGACCAGACCTCATTATGGTAAATTGATCTTTCATAATATTATTTTTTCTTTAACTGATAATGAAAATACTCAAAAACAAAACTAATCAAAACTCCTGACATTTCGTTGGACAATATTTTTAATTAAAAAGTAAAGAAAGGAACAATATTGAGTTTAAAATTGAAACGAAATGAAATTCCTTGTAGGCCTCCGCTGCTTCAACGTCGAAAAAGAGTCTGCTATCAATTCGCAAAAAAGGACAGCCAAAGCCAGGTTTGACAGCTCAGCAAAAAGCTGATATAAAGGAAGCTTTTGATCTGTTCGACAAAGAAGGCAAGGGCGAAATCCCTATCAAAGAACTGAAGATAGTCATCCGAGCTTTAGGCTACGAGTTCACGAAGGAAGATCTGAAAAAGTACGTGGAAATCGTTGATCCTGACGAAGAAGGAGTGCTGACTTACGAGAGTCTTTTGACACTCATGTCTTCAAGGGTGTTCGACAGGAAACCAAACGAGGAGAGTCTGCGAGCCTTCCGACTGATTGACACCAACAACACTGGTTTCATCAGGTTCGAGGACTTGAAACGAGCAGCACAAGTCTTAGGAGAAAACTTAACAGACGAAGAGATCCAGGAGATGATCGAAGAAGGTGACCGCGACGGTGATGGTGCCATTACTCCTGATGAATTTTTGTACATTATGAAAAAAGCCGGACTTTAATCAGTCTTCGTTTTATTGATCAAAAGAACGTTACAAGATGCCTTTATAAACCGTTCGAATCCTTCTTTACCGATACTATGGTTTTCTCCAGGAGATCGCAGAGTGCGGAAGATCGTTTCTTTGAAGCTGCGAGACATTTGAGAAGCAGTTCTTGAGGTACTGGAGCGCCGCCTGGAATAAATTCAAGTATTAAGATATAATTAAGAAAAGTGATTAGTTATTTAATTTACATTACGGACCTGATTTATGTACAAAACACAAGTCTTCTTCGTTCATAACTATGGTTACCCGACCGACAGACAAACTTTCTTCCTCCTCGGTTGGATCGACAATCAGAAGATCACTGGAACAAGAAGTAATTTATGATTTTAATTTTAGTTCGGCCAGTAATTTTGAATAGATTAAGAAATTCAACAAATGTATTTAACGAACTCATCAAACACTGCGACTGATGTACTAATTGTGATTGTCCTGAGTGGAAATTTTATTCTATTCGTGGGATGTACGATTGTGCCTTCGGTGTCTGGATTGTACATCACTTCTGGCAATTTTACTATAAAATTTCAAATGATGGGAATTGAATCAAGTTTTACGATTTTGATACCAATAAAATTTAGTTGTAAAGAATGATGTTAAGTTACTTACAAACCATGAACGCTGCCATCATAGCACCCACACAAGCATCGATCACAGAACCGTCGTAATCGATACATAATAAATCACAATAGAGTACCCAAACAAGCTTTCCTTTGCAGATACACAGATTTTTCAAATCTAAAACTTCGGAGTTTGTTAATATTAGGTCAATTAATTTTGTCAGGCATTGAGCTTCTTCTGATGGCGGTCCAGGTCGAAATTTTGGCGAACATAACGGTGGTAATTCAACATTTGGCACAATGTAACCGCAGTCTGGTGTTTCTGCTTTTGGAGCAGTCAATTCCTGATATAAAAGACAAACAATAATATATCAAGGTTCTTTTGAGATTTTGTTTACTTTTTGAAATTTATTTTTTACTTACTGCTTTGATTCCACATATTACTGTTGTATTTCCCACTTTAAAAACTGCAGAACTATCGGCTTGTGTGATTGAGTTTACATTGATACTTACTGGTCGAAAACACAAGAACCCTCTTCCATCAGGACGGATGTTTTGAGCCTAAAATCATATTATTTGTTAATAAAATTTTTAGCAACAAAATTCAAAATAAGATTTGCAACTTTACCAGGCAGTCCCTCAATGATTTCACTGGATGGATTGCTCTGTAACCATTTAAATTCATTATTGACATATACTTAAAACCAGAACGTAAAGAAACAAATAACTCAAGGAACACCTACTTGAATTCGGAATTCATATTTGAATTTTCTAATTGTAAAACTAATTGATGTTTGTAACAATTATTTGTAAACAAAGTAGCCCTCAGAAACACAACCTCAAAATGTAGAAAGCATGTTTGACGTATGGTAAAAAAACACTAGATTTTCGTTGTTTTTTACTGTTTTACAATTGGTAACATTTGTTGTTTTTCGTTTTTTCATACAGTTGGTAACATCAATTTGTAGATTTTTACATTATCGACTAAGTACAGTAAAACCGCCGATAGTTGTCGCTAAAAAGTGAGAGGATTTTGACAACAACAAAACATTGGTTTCGGTGCAGGTGCACCGGATGACTCGTGTAGTGTGTCACGCAATATCGAGTGGGTGTCGTTGCGCTGGACCGCACACCGCACGCACCGACAGTTGTCCCGTGAGTGAATATGTAACAACAGTACTGGTGCGTGCATTATGACAAATAACGTGGCCAAGTAAGACAGAGATAGAGAGACCGGCTGGCGCGCGCACGGCTACCCACAACACGGGTGAGTTGCGCACATTTCCAGGCTCGTTTTGAAAATTTGAGCGCGCCAAATCAACCCCCCAATTTGAACCCGAAGATGCTCCGCAGACAGAACCAACCTGAACAATTTTGAGGTTATGTTGCATGTCGGCTCCAGTTACACAATCGTCCCCGCTGTCTACTCTCGCTTCTTATTTACAAATCAACAGGTTTTTTTTCGTACAGAGAACAACGACCTTGACATTTGAAAGCAATATTTTCGATTTGACCAGACAATACATCCGTCAGTTTATTTTCTTGAGAATACTCTTATTTCTTGAACTTTGATGTTGATGTTTGACGTTTTTATCTATTTCAGACGTTTGCGGTTCGAAGGATTGTGTGCTAGACGAGCAAATATTAATTCATTATGTAATCCTCCAAATTATGCCTCATTATCTGTCGTTGCATTGTTTACACAACCTCTTTCGACTTGTCTTACATGCAGTACAACTTGGGGATAAAAATGTCGCCGTTGTTTGACGTTGTGATTTGAGTTATTGAGTGACAAAAAAAAGAAGAAAAAGTTTGAGGTGTAGGGAATTGAACTACAACTTGATTTGGTTTATCAACAATGATGTATGCACTCATAACTTATTCAACATCGTTATCGATATTTTTTTGTCAGATTGCAAAAAGCAGGTTTGGAACAGCGTAAAAGCAGCGGTTCTGCTTCAATACCTATGTACGTCTATGCGCGAGTTTTTCGATTCACAAAATCACAACCGTCTATTGACTCTTCTGCTTTCGTTTTCAATCGATTTTCTCAACCAAAGTGTGTGTTTCGTGAAACTATAGACCACAACTATGCGCGTTACGCCAATTAAATTTTTATCGTTGCTATAATTATTTTATTCCTTTTTTTTGTTCAATATAACTTTTGTCAACTCGGCACGTTTCTCGTAATAAAAATAAATATCAGACTAAAACTAACAATACAATTTTTATTGTTTTGTAATTCCACAAGCTGAAATTTTGAATGTAAATTTAAAATACGAGTAATCAAAAAGGAAATTTTTACACCCAAGATAGACATTTTTGCAACAGAAAATTTTGCTTAAATTGGTTCCGGGAAAAAAAACATAATAGTATGTAGTATTTCTTTAAATGCTAAGGCATTTTTAAATCGTATTTAGAATTGTTAAATATGAAAGAAAATCTCAGAATGTAGTTATTGTGGTTCGATTTTCATTTCTAGCAATAATTTAACAGCCAAATGCCTGAGCAATAACGCAACAGCAATTTTTGTCTAACTCGACCTCATCGAAGTACAAAAATGCAAATTATATTGCAGGCTCTTATGACGCTCATTATTTTATAATGTTGTTAAACGGAAGGGTTCAAACTTAATCACTGTGTAACGATTGATAAATAAAATAAATGAAGAAAAAAAGAGGTAAGAAACTACGCTCGTGATTAGAAATGAATAATTACACGCAACTAAACGTCATCGAAGGACTTGCAAATCAAACCGAATAAATAAGTGATCGTCGATCTGTCACCAACTTTTCAGCTTTTTTTCACATTGGCGTGGCTCATTTTTCTGTATACCCTTTAAAAAAAAGTTCACTCGACTCAAACTTGGAGTTGAAAAGTCCACACTGGATATCCAAATAACTTCTCTCCCCTTTCCACCCTATCTGTGAACTAAAAAGAGCTGCAAAATGTAAATAGCAAAATGTAAAGTTTTGATTTTTTTAAATATTCACAGTCATTTTAGCTCGGTGATTAATGATTTGTGTGCATGAGATTGCTAAGTAATCAAATAAATAAAATGTCATTCGAGAGAGGCCTGAGGGTAGGGCCGGAGATAGAACTGGGCGCGGTAGTGCATTTTCATTTAACTCGCCACCGAATGACCTTATTTCCAAATTAGCGCATCTATCAACAATCAGATTGTCAACTCCCTCACTTTCTCTGTCCCTTTCTCTCTCTCCCTCAACCCTTAAGCAATTCGCCGAAAGTTACAACCTGCTGTGTCTCGTTGATATCCTATCAGTTTTTTCTTTTTAATTTCGCGCGAAAAAAAACAAACTTGAAAGCCACAGACTGATTTCCTGGAAAATGACACACATGTCGTGCCACACCTGGTAATCCTTCCTTTATTTACTTTCCATCTCTCTCTTTGTCTTTTATCTTTAAAAACAGATAGTTCATTGATTTTCAAGCGCGATACAACAAATCAAATAATTGATACGACGGAAAATATCAGCGTCAATTAATAATGCTTTCTTATCTTTTTTTATCTGCACCTTTTTCATTGGGTTTTCCAAAAGTTTCACATCTGCGGTGTTCATGAAAAAGAACGAAGAACCAAAAACTCAACTTTTCCCTATTTGAATGTTTGACTAAAATTAAATCAATGGAATTTGAGTTATGAATTTCAAAAGATTTTTTGTCTCGAGAAGATGTTTTTTTAGGATTTTTTCCAGTGGCCAAGAAAAGCAGATGGTAATTAATTAAGAGCACGAACGATAAAGCCGTCGGTACACTTTGGCGGCTGTGATCGATGCTTATCGCGGCGACGCACAATTTTTATCTTGAAACGAAAAAAATCAAAGCAACGGAGAAGAAAAAACGAAGATAAAAAAATTGAAGATCGCACGTTGGAGGCAAGGCTGTATTATAACAGAGGCCTATAAAGGATCCGTGACTATTAGTTATGCATTCGCACAATGGACGCGTTAGTATCTAGGTCTGCACGGGTTTTATTAACCGTTTGACAGCGTTAGATCTTATCTCGCGAATGTGACGTAAACACACAACGCCATTGGTGACGGAAACGTTTAAGCGTCGTTTGTCGTCGCGTCCGGCGACACGTTTTACTTCTCTCAAACTTTTCTTTCCCTTCTGAAATTATTTATCGTATTTCAGAAACTTTATCTTTCCTACCAGACTGATATTGCATACCAGATTTTTGCTCAAACAGCACAAAATTGGCGCCAACTTTTGCCCCGTCACTTTGCACTCAGGCGCTAGTATTTGAATAATATCAAACCAGGCAAACATTTTTACCAACGTTATTTGTAATTGCTCGCATCAAAGTCGTGCCATTTTTTGCAACCTGATAACAATTTTATCTCACTTTTTTTCTTCCTTTTGTTAATTTTACCGGATAAGAAATAAGAAACATTCATCGTTCGATGTTGTAAAGGAAAAATCATTTGCTTTTTGCGTTAGAAAATGATACTTTAAATAAATTGTTATTGTTGATGTGAAGACAAATGGCGCACAATTTTTTTCATGACTCAACAAATTTTCATGAAAATGTCACATTAGAAGACGGATAGAAAATAAAATATATTTTTTTTTTTTTCAAAAAAGTGAAAACAAGACAAAAAATTGCTTGTCTAAAATTAATGTGCCAGGTGACATTTGGTAGAATGTCGTTAAGGCTCGTGGTTTTGTCCTGAATTCATTATCACCTTTTTTTCATTGGACAATTTCAATAGACGAACACAGTATTATCTTTTTTTGAATAATTATTTTTGTACTTTCATTCTACGGAAAAGTAATTTGTTTATTTCAACTTCTTTAATGACCAAAGAGTCTTTGAACGAATTGGTCGGCGCGATAGCGATTCATTCATGCGGTGTAGGAATAAATAATAAAAATCGAACGGCTCGCGCCATCCTCCTTCTTAATTCCTTTGCCTGTTGGTCGTGCTAGCGCGAGTCTCGTCAGTCGAGAATCAAGTCAGAGTTCGGACGCACCGAACAAAGTACGCGGAAATGTGTTTGAAAATTCGTCCAAACGGTTGAGTGATTCATTACTTTTTTAATCCAATTTTTCAGTTTTTTTGTCTCATCAATTTTTTTATTCAGTATTTTAAAGAACAAGACTTCAACTGAGTTCAAAAACAAGAGAAAGAGAGCGGGTGTGGAAGAAAAGTGAACTGTGCGGTGTTAAGGAAAGTGCAAGTTTCGGAGCAACAGGTATCGAAAATAATTGAAAAAGAGCGAAAAACACCTTGATGGATTTGTACTCCACACGTCAAAAATCTGGTAAATTTTGTTTGCTGTTCTAAGTAGGATACAAAACTAGGAAAAATTTTGTGATTAGCAAATTATGTTTAAATTTTGATTTGTTCACGCGAATTTATCTTTATTACAGTCAATGAATAGTTACTTTTGCAATCATAAATTAGAGAATAATAAATGCTCATTTCCTCGAAACTTTCCTCTTATCAGTTACGATATCTGCGAGAAATAAAGACGAACAAGTTTACTGCGGTTCTATTGGCAGGAATTATAAATAAAACGGCGACAAATTTGTAACGTTATTATTATCGCTCAAAAGTTGATGGTAGTAATTTGCTTGACTTTGTGTCTGATTCAAACTTGATTTCTTCTTCCGTTTTTTTTTTTCACTCGATCGAACTTAATTACTCTTTTTCAAAAATACCAGAAACAAAATCCTTGATGTGTAATTTAGATTAATAATAGAAATAAATTGAGTCTATCGCTAGAACCGTTGCGAGAATGATGGAAATGTCAAAATTCAAACTCGACTTGAAAATATCTTATCTAACGACGTTTATCTAAACACTTTAAATGCATTAAATCTCAATAAAATCACGATCAGTTATTGAAAATGAAATCAAGTCGATGTGTGGATTGGCGTTGCGTTTATTGGTTCTTTTTTGCATTGAAAACCTGGCTGATTGACATGTTGTCAATCGAAAAATAGTAAGAAAAAAAGAATGTTGTAATGGAAAGTTAGAATTTACACAGAAATTCATATTTTCACCTTCGGCTTAGAAATCAGGTGAACAAATGTAGGAAAATGGAAATTAAATAGCATTTCAATCAAGCGAAAAACTAAATTTCTTTTTTTTTTCTATTGCCAGAACTCAAATGATAGACGAAACATCAAAAAATGAAAAATAATGGGTTAAAACGTGAAATGATGATGAACGAGAATATAATAAAAAAAGTATAGTAGACGCGTGGCTTCTTTTGCAACGCTTATCTCATAGATAAGAAATGTTAGAAAATAGTTACATGTAACAACAATGACCGCATTTTCAAGGAGAGAAAAAAAGTATAGGAATGGAATATTAGTTTGGGGAAATCCAAAGATAGGATGGGGGTTTTCCAAAATTTGAAAGAAAAAGTTTTTCGTAAAAATGCGATTGAAATTATGGAATGGAATAATTGAAAATTCAATATAAATTTCAGAAACTTATATTCAAAAATACTTTGGCTCCAATAGCATGAGGAAGGCACATCTGTTTTCAACAAAATCGGAATGAAAAGTCTCAAAATCAATCTCACACATAAACACACACAGTCTTAATTTTATATCTTATTTTGAAAACTTAAATCTGTAACCTAGAACGTCATAAGGTAACAATATAGTTGATAGATTTTGCGTTCGTTAATATTTGCATGTTATTAGAGTAAACCAGCAAAAATGAAAATGTTGTTTGTTGGAATATAAACAATATAAAATAACTGTTTTATTTGTGAATTATTAATGGCATAATCCAGGTGCGAAGTAAGGTATCCAAATCACTTTGAAAGTAACAAAAAATATCAAAATGGGGTTGAACATTTACAAGGTATGACAAACCAAATGGTTGGAGCGTTAAAATAGACGATGCAATGACTGGCAGTTGCGGCTACACATTTGGTCAAGTCACTTTTTTTTATTTGTCCAAGGGTTAGGCTCAAAAATAACTCCTATTAGTGACAACCAATGTAGTTTCCGCAAATTACTATAAGGTTTCCCTATATGTCTCTCTTTTTTCACACTTTCCTCATATTGATTGATTCGAATTTTAAACTTGGAACTCTTAGTGCGACCGTAGGGCTTCGACAATAAAAACAAAATGCAAATACAATCGCGATGTGAATTCGGAAACAAACAAAAAATTCAGGAGAACGAGGACATGTTTGTTTACAAGTGCGGTCAATCCGATGAGATATACGCGCGGTTCATTTATTGACCTTTTCACGCCCAACAAGTACATTACTCAATACGCGCGCACCCAACTTCGTAATTTAAGTAAACTCTTTTTTCAATAACCAGATTCGTCAAACGAAAAAAGAAACATTTTTCAAATGAAATTTTTTAATAGTAACCATTTTTACTCCCTTTTTTCAATTGTTGTATACTTCAAAGTGTAAAAATTGTCAACTTTCAAAATATTTCTCTCAAATTATTTCTCTAGGTTGTTTTACAAATCAAAAATTGAAGAACTAGAAAATGTTTGGTGTAAAAATAAGCTCAACTTCAGCATCAAACGTTTGCAACTTGAAAACAAATGAAAATCCACGGCTTCTGGTTTTGCTAATTGTTTGTGATTTGGGATTTTGAAAAGAAAACAAAATTACACGCAGAAAGTTTCCGGGTAAAATAAAAGTTTTCGCGTTAAATTTAATTAATCACCAATGGCCAAGGTCAATGTCATAGTTATAAGTTAACCGATTGTTGTAACATCACGTGACAATAGACTTCGCTGGTCAATCGACGCTGCCGTTTTCGCCACATAGCATTGTTTATATATTTACGAATCCTTGGTTCGCGCAACTTTTTACTTACCTGACGTGGTAGTTCAAATTATTCGCTCATCAATTATTTTTCAACATAGACTTTTTATTTTTCAAAAAAAAAAAAAAACAATAATGACAACAACCCGACAGCCAATCGATGAATTTGTTTTCTATTCCAACAATCTAAACCTATCGACAAAGCTAACTTGTCGTTTCGAAGCAAAAACTGAAATTTCAAGTATGTTGCAACATTTGACAAAGCTCGAGAATAAACTACCCATTGAAAAAGTAATATGGATTTTGACTAAAGCAAAGCTCGGGCGTTTTCGTTAGCAACCTTGAAGTCGGATGTAAAACAAGAAACAAACATTTTTAGCAAAGCGAATTCCCGCTGGATTGGAGCTGTGACATTTTGTAAATTGAATTTGGTAATTGGAAAATTTTGCGTAGACAAATTGAGGTCAAAAGTTAATGGAAAAAAAATTGAAGAATACATTGTATAAAGTTTAAGTTTGCGTAAACAAACGCAATTAAAGTTGAGTGTAAAGAAGAAAAGTGTAGATATTTATGGATTTGTTTTTCATGATATGGATGTTTTTGTTCGCAGGTGGATGTATTGTGCGGAGCGAGGCGGGTTAACGCGCACCAGCGGCTGGTGCGCTGTGGAGCCGCGGTCGTGGAAGCTGTCCAGCCGACCCGCCACATGGACACCATCCCCGAAGGATCGCCCAGGCATCCCAAGCCTATACCTTGCCAGCGATCGTCAAACCTGACAACGAGATCGCTCCGCGCCAAACTTCTTCCTCATGTATCAACCACGAGGCGCAAACAATCATTTGTGAATTATTCTTCTAAACATATCCGTCCAAGACAATCTCTACAATGTCACGCAGTGCTGCTACGGTGCCGCAAGGTATTTTTTAACAATTTTTATTACTCTTATCTCATTCCTTTTGTTTTCTCTTTTATTTTAGTTTTGAATTTATTTCTTTTGAAGTTGATTCCTCAAACATGGTTTTCCAACTTTTATGTTCTTGAGTAATTTTAGTAATTTTGAGTAATTTCAGTACTTAAGTAACTTTGGTTTATTGAATTTTTTATTACTATTGACAAAACGTTGTAATACTGAAAAAAGGGAATTCTTTTTTTTAGTTTTTTTTTTAAATGTTTGATTAGTCTACACTTCTTCGTCTCAAATGCTATTTATGAAAGTATGTACGTGTTTAATTTTTTAAATAGAGGGGTCATTACGTGAATGGTTTATTAGAAAAACGCTGGTTTCATAAAAATAAATATGATTCAGACAATTTTTTCAGTTATTAATCACAACTCATAGTGATTTCATGCTGTGGTTATTTCAATTGATAGATCAGACTTACAATGTTAACAAAAGTGATAATTTAATATCTTCTTGATCTTTGCTTACCAAGTTTTATTAGTTTTGATGAAACAAATTTTTCCTTCAGTGAATTTTCATTACTTCTTATGTTTTATTAGTAGTTTTTAGTAGTTTTTTAGTAGTTTTAGATGGAAATTCGTTTAACTCACAATAATGATTTTGCCAATACAATGTTTCCTCACAATAAAATTGTTTCAAACTGTTTAAAATATTATTCAATTTGCAATTAAAACTATCGTGAATAATGATGATGATTATAAGAATGAAATTGATTTCAATCATAATTATTTTCATTTTGAAAATTATTCAATCAATACCGATTTTCAAAACAAATGTTAATAAAATATTCATAATAAAACTTTTTCAATTTATTTGATATTAAAAAACATTATTTTCAGAATTAGAAGATTTGAATTATCGTTAAAAGTAATTGCCACGGTCCTCATAGTAATAACTTTTGAATCAACTTGAAAACATAAAAAGAACTTATGGATTTATTTCTGATCATGATGTCATTTCTTCGATATGTTACAGTAATTATACTTAGATGAATGTTCTTATCATTGATCGACAACTCAAAGTCAATAAAATTACAATTCTCGAATTTGAAAACTTTGAATATTTTGTTATTGGCATGTTACTTCAAAAAAAATCTTCCATTCTTCTGTACACGTGATTATTTGAATCGTAACAAAACGACATTTTTCGTTTTTACTTCTCTTATTGCAAACAAACCAAACTTGAGGAATCACTTTTGTAAATAAAACTCACAGTAGATCTCCTAAGACCAACCTTAAAAAACTACAACAAACAAAAAAACCAAATTTGACAGCACAAAGAAGGTGCAACCAGTTATGAACCATCTCATCTATCTAATCACAATTTTTCCATCCAATCACAAAGCCAAAACCAGAAAGATAAGTGAAAACCCCATCAAATTTGACCGCACAAAAAAGTGCAAGCAGTTATCAGTCATCTGTTCTACTTAATCACAGTTTGGTTAGTCATTGAAAGAAAGATAGAGTTGGACTTCGAAAAGTCGCGGGCAATGGCCGTCTCGGGCTAGGCAAGAACCACGCGTGCGTGCCGTGACAAGAGGGACGCGATCCCGCTCCGTGACAGTAGTGCTGGAACGCGGTAGCCGTGGCGCGCTCCAAATCTCGTCGACGAGCTGAAAATTCGCATGCATGTACGCGCAACCAAGTAAAAAGTACCAGCAGCAACACCACCAACAGGACAATCATCCGAACGCTCTACCGGATGCCGTTCACGGGGCCTGCGTTCTGACGATCGAGCCGAACAGTGGCGCCCAGTGCCACGGTGAGTGCAGCCTGCAGCTGGCCAACGACTGCACCGGTGCACTCCAAAGCACCGGCGAAAATCAACGATTTCCAAGCCGCCAAAACCCCTTGGCCAACTGCTCAACGTCCACTTTGAATGACAAACCTTTTTTTTGTTCGTGACTTTCAAGTTTTTGCAAAAGTACCCGCCCTCACGCGATATCATTTGTTTACAATTGTTGCAACCCCTCTTCTTGTAAAGGAGGGGATGACAAAACTTCTGGAGGATCATGAATGTTACAATGCAAAATTACAAGTGCTTATTTACGTTTGAGATAATGCGTGAAAAGAATCTTGGAACAAATGATTGTCATCGTGATGTAATCGGATTTTGCAACATTCAGACAGCGGTTGTCATTTGTTATAATTTTATGTTTTTTTGATTTTTATTTTAGTTTGCTTTTGTTCAAATCAGTTTTTTATCGTCGAAATTGTGACACCAACCTCTGCCTGGCAAACGATAATTCGGTTGAATCTCAGTTATTTATATAAACCGTTTTTCACTATTTATACTTGGAGAGTGGTAGAATTTTTGTTGTATTTTTGTATTTTTGTTCTTTACAAACGCGTCATTTTATTTCTGTTGCGAATTAAAAGAGGACGGGTATCATGAAAATTGGATGAAAAAAGAAGGGAAAAAAGGGCAAACAAGCGTGTTGGGTTCGCAAGTATACTCAAACAAAACGCGACATCGAAACGTAATTAAAACGTTGGCTGCATCAAACTGGTACGAAAATTTAATGACTGATTGATAAACAGAGATGATCAAACTTTGTTTTTATCAATGCGAATTTCGTTTGTTATATTATAAACACGGCGAACGTTGAAACTCGCCCTTCCGAGCCCATTGCACATTACGAGCGGGGAAAAATGTGACCTGGAATTTGCGACCGGTCGGAATTAAATTTCGCAGCTATTAAATTGCAAACTACAATTTGGTCTAACTTATTATTGTATTTTTTATCATCTTGTTCTGTTTTCGAAATATTTTATAGAGACGAGTAAGATGTAATATGAACAAAAATAGTATTGTTTAATACTACATCCCCCTAGAAGTGGCAAAAGACACGTTTTTTAATGATTAGGAGTTATTATTTGTATTCAGAGTAGTTGAAATGAAAATCCATGGTTTAAAATTGATGATTTTACATAAAACAACTTCTAACATTTATAATAATTTATAATTTATTGGAACTGATACTTTTCTAGTGGGTACTGTTAAAATGAGCTTTATTATGTTTTTGAAAATCAAATTAACTTTATATTCAAGAAGTAGAGTTGGCTTGTCATGAAATTACAGAATTCATTTAACTCAATTAACTGAATTAAATTAAGTGTAGGAGATGATTGAAAATCAAACAAAACCATTTCAAAAGAATAACTGTTCAATAAACAATAATCAAACATTTAATGTAATTAAAATCAACCAAAATTATTATCAAATACAAAACTTGAGTTAAAATTTAAATGATATTTCATATCAAATTTGACTGCGAATTGGAAATTCAACAGTTTTTGTTTTTGCAAGACTTTGAAAAAGATTATTGTTACATTTGCAAATTACGTTCTTGGTCCTACAGTTTTTATTTCTGGCAGGATAAAATGGGTCAAGTGGTATTCCCTTAGAACCACAGAATGTTAACCACGATCACCAAAAAAGTGTTGCTTGAAACTTCTAGGGGGTCGTGACACGTTTCACAAAACTGAACATAATCAGAAAGGTTGAAATTGAAAGGGCAAATGTTAATCGACCAATAACTGAAATACCACAAGCCGGCATTTAAAAGAACTCAAAACCAAAACCACAATACTAAACTAAAATTGCAAGGTACAAAAAAGTGTGATTGGACGTTGAAATGTTAATTGGATTGGGAACCGTCACAGGTGCGAGGATGTCAAGAAGACGCTGTGGCACTCGCAGATCAGCAGCCAGGAGCAGAGCAGCGTCCTAGAGCTCTACGATGCAACATGTAACGCCCATGCGGATCGTCTCGTGGCGCCGATGCCACGGGATCAGCCACGTTCGCGATATTAAGCCGACACTGCGCTCAGTCTAGTAGGCTAGACGATGAACGACTCTCTGGAACTCGAGGTCTTCGAGGTATCACAATTTTTCAAACCCCAATCCACAAAATACCACATTTTCTCGCATGCCTTTTCTGTTACTTCTGTAACTTCTTGCAACGAGCTAAATCATTTGAACCACCTTAAGGTCAAGGGTGAAAGGCCGGACGAAGAGGACGCCGCAGCGCCCTCTAGAACGTCTGCCGAGGACGAGTCGCTGCACCAAGCAAGCCGGAAGAAAAAGCGCCGGCGAAAATTGGCGCGCAAACTCAAGTTCGTGTCGAGGCACCAGCAGCAGCACCAGCAGGAGACCTCGACCGTGCTGAACCTGCCGTGCTCGTCGAAGGAGGCCGCCGAGGCCGAGTGCTCCAAAGGCGACTCCAACTCGAGCCTAGGTGGCGCCAGGCACAGCACGTTTCGCGAATCGCTTCTCACCGTGCTGGGCAAGCTTGTAATCTGGAAGGGCGCGAGGTACCGGCCCACCCCGTCCGCAGCGCCCCCTAACTCACCGCCCGCCACCGAGTGCATCGGACGACCCTCCGTCTTTTTCTCTAGTGGTGAGTTATCACCCCCCCCCCTTCCCCTTTCTCCAATACCCTTTAAGATGTAAAAATTAAACTGCTGATATGGCACAGAATTGGGACAAAATTTGAGTTTTACAATTTTATGTTTTTCGTAATGTCCTTCGATGAGGTATTTATTAAGACTGATTATGTAAACGACAATTATAGAGTCGGTTTTCTTCTTTCTGCTCCTTTTTTGCTGGATTATTGTTTCCGATTGTGATGGAAGGAAGAAGTTTGTCTTGGTTAGATATTGGTACTGATAAAGAATCTATAATAAAAGTGTGAAAGATATGCGAGCAAGCGTCTGAACTTTGATTATCATTTGCGCGAGGGTGGGGCTCGAATCACTCGCTGCGTAAAGCTGATTAACGCGCAAGAAATCATGTTAATTTGTAAATGCGACCAGTCTCAAGATGATTCTTAGACGTAAGGTCTATCGGCTGCGAGCTCAATCAGTCGGCTATTTCAGACAAGGTCAGAACAAACCAAACTGTGATTATACGCACTCTCTTAATTTCATCTCTCTCTTTCCTTATTTTCGCTCTCCTGATGATTGTAATGATGATGATTGTTTTTCAGAAACGGAAAGGCGAATACGCGCCAATAATCGCGAATACAATTCACAATTTAATTACGCAGTGAGTACTCTTTTTTTAGAATTTTCAACGTTTATTTTTATCTAAGATGTTTAATTAATTTGTTGCAAGTGAAAATAAATTTGGATTAGGAATTGTTGTTAATGGTTATTCATGGTTTTCAGAACAATTACATTAAAACGTCCAAGTATTCGGTTCTGACGTTCCTGCCATTGAATTTGTTTGAGCAATTTCAACGGCTCGCCAATTTTTACTTCCTATGCCTGCTGGTGCTTCAGGTGATTCCTGCGATATCGTCGTTAACACCCATCACCACAGCTATACCTCTTATTGGGGTGCTCACGCTCACTGCCGTCAAAGATGCCTATGACGACTTTGTAAGTACCAAGTTCAAATTGTTTTCCAAATTAACATGTTTGAAAAACGTTGAATTGTTACATTACATTGTGTTTTGTTTGCTTTCTTTTGCGCAGCAACGACACAGCAGCGATTCTCAAGTGAACAACCGAAAATCGCGCACGTTACGGGGCACGCAACTGCGTGAGGAAAAATGGTCACAAGTGCAAGTCGGCGATGTCATACGAATGGAGAACGACCAGTTCGTCGCGGCCGACGTCCTTTTGTTAACAACGAGCGAACCTAATGGCCTCTGTTATATCGAAACTGCTGAGTTAGATGGGTAAGATACGCGACAGTTGTAAAACGCCTCTGATTAGATTGAAATATGACGAACCTTTATTTTTAGATAAAGTTTGAAATTGATGACTAAATACGAACGAAACTAAAAATAATAATCCCACTTTTTGAGATAAAAACTAATGTGCACCGAGCAAGTATAAGGCTTAAGATAGCAAAGTGCTTGTGTACTTGGTCAATTTTGTGCGAATGATTAAGGATCGTTTTGATCGTGATTTTACTTGATTTACAGAGAAACGAACCTGAAGTGCCGACAGTGTTTAATAGAAACAGCCGAGATGAATGATAATCACGAGCTGGTTGGTCAGTTCGACGGTGAGATTGTTTGTGAAACGCCAAACAATTTGTTGAACAAGTTCGATGGCACCCTCACATGGAAAGGAAGAAAGTAAGAACAAAAATGAATGAGAAAAAGATATAATACAAGATACATCGTAATTTTTTCATGAATTAATAAAATGCAGAATAATCATTTATTAAACTTTTTTGTTTGACTAAGATCTGATTTGGTTAAAGTTGTAACAAAAATAACAATATCATTTTCTCATTGATGTATAACAAAACATGAACACGTCTAGCACCGTTTGGCGTTGACTTGCAAATGAACAGATTCAAATGAGTCTGCTTGAACAAGGACAACGGGAAACGATTAATTCAGCGCTAATGTGATGAGAAATGTTCTAACGCATCTGTCACTTAATGTCGCAGGTACGTGCTGGATAACGATAAAATAATATTACGCGGTTGCGTGCTGCGCAACACGCAATGGTGCTACGGCATGGTGATCTTTGCGGGCAAGGACACCAAGCTGATGCAAAACTCAGGGAAGACCAAGTTCAAGCGCACGTCGATCGACCGGCTGCTGAATCTGCTCATCATCGGGATCGTCTTCTTTTTACTGTCCATGTGCCTGTTTTGTATGATCGGCTGCGGCATCTGGGAGAGCCTCGTCGGGCGATACTTTCAGGTGTACCTGCCTTGGGACTCGCTGGTGCCGACCGAGCCGCTTGGCGGCGCCACCGTCATCGCGCTGCTCGTATTCTTTTCCTACGCAATCGTCCTAAACACCGTCGTGCCCATCAGTCTTTACGTCAGTGTCGAGGTCATTCGATTTGTCCAGTCGTTCCTCATCAACTGGGACGAGGAGATGTACTACGCGCCGACCAATACCCACGCCAAGGCCCGCACAACCACGCTCAACGAGGAGCTTGGCCAGATACAGTACATCTTCTCGGACAAAACTGGAACGCTCACGCAAAACATCATGACCTTCAATAAGTGCTCCGTCGCCGGCAAGTGTTACGGCGATATCATCGACGAGACCACCGGCGAAATACTGGACATCGCTGATGTGAGAACTCCATTCAACTTTCAAACTTATTTTATTATTTGTGATTCTTATTATATTTGCAATGGAATCAATTTTAGTTTCTTATCAGGCAGTAAATTTTGTCAAACTAGAGCTAACTTGTTCGAAGCGACGCATTCTGGATGATGATAATAAGATAATGTTTTGATATTGAAGTCAAACGCAAAAAAATTGATGTAAAAAGAAAACAGAGTCCAGAGTGTAACGCACAAGCTTGTTTTAAGTAGATGTTAATTTTTGATGTGGTTACATTTTTGTTGAAGTTGCAATTTTGATTTTACGCTTGGTTGTTTTTGATGGTTCTTTTAATATTGATACTTAGTTGAGGGCTTGAAGTTTGTTTGGAGCACTGTATTTAGCATGAGTTAATTATGCATGTAGAAAAAAACGGTCGTGAAATCGCTTAAAAAGCGATGGAATGATGGACAGGATGAGGTACGGGTTAGCTCCGCTGTCAAGGGTCTTTTGGAGCAACGCGAAGGAATTCCACAGAGAGGCTCAAACGGCGACTGCAAGAACGAAGCCAGTCACGCAGTATGCATGCTTTTGTCTAGTGTCGTTGTTTCAGTTTTCTCACTCACCATACCACTTTTTTCTTATTATTTTCTTCGCTTGCATGACAGTAACTCACAATACAATAGTAACAAAAAATTAACAAACAAACAAATTGAACAAATTTGAAAATCTAAAGAACAAGTTATGAAACTGGTGTATAAAATTACAGACGGTGCCTCCACTGGACTTTTCATTCAACAAAGACTACGAGCCTGAATTCAAATTTTACGACGGTGCGCTGCTGGAGGCGGTGCGCCGTAACAACCCGGACGTGCACAGCTTTTTCCGACTGCTCGCGCTGTGTCACACGGTGATGCCGGAGGAGAAGCATGGCAAACTCGAGTACCAGGCACAATCGCCGGACGAGTCTGCACTTGTCTCTGCGGCGCGAAACTTTGGCTTCGTGTTTCGCGAGCGCTCGCCAAACAGCATCACCATCGACGTCATGGGCAAGCGTGAGGTCTACGAACTCCTTTGCATCCTTGACTTCAACAATGTTAGAAAAAGGATGTCCGTGATATTAAGGAGGGAGGGCCAACTAAGGTAAAAACTAAACAATTAACTAATTTTTTTCTAATAAAATATTTTCTAAGTCAAATTTGAAATGTGAAATGTAAAAATGTGTTACAGGTTGTATTGCAAGGGTGCTGATAATGTTATATATGAGAGACTCAAAAAGGGTAGCGACGATATGATGCAAAAGACGCAGGAGCACCTGAACAAGTTCGCTGGCGAAGGATTAAGGACGTTATGTTTGTCAGTGAGAGATTTGGACGAAGCCTTCTTCAACAACTGGAAGCAGCGCCACCAAGCGGCTGCGCTCAGCCAAGAAAACCGGGACGACAAGCTTGACGCCATCTACGAGGAGATTGAAAAAGACATGACTCTGCTTGGCACCACTGCCATCGAGGACAAACTGCAGGACGGAGTGCCGCAGACCATCGCCAATCTCGGACTTGCTGGCATCAAAATTTGGGTCCTCACTGGAGACAAACAAGGTGTCTATCAACGATCCTTGTGTTCCTTTTTTTCTCACTGTTTTTTTTCCTTGGTCGTAAAGTTTGATTGGTTTTTATTGGTTTGCAGAGACGGCGATTAATATTGGATACTCGTGTCAATTGTTGACCGACGATTTGACGGACGTTTTTATCGTTGACGCGACAACGTACGACGGCGTGGAAACACAACTCACACGGTATCTCGAAACAATAAAGATGGCTTCCAACAATCAGAACAAACCGGCTTTGTCGATCGTCACTTTCAGGTGGGACAAGGAAAGGTCAGGCAAACGAAAGAGATGGAGTACTTAAAGACAACCCCCCTTGTGTACCTTTTTATAGTATTATATTCGAACGATCCCGCATATTGTATTCTTCGTTGGAAGAAACTGATTGTAACATTTATATTTGTGGCACTTAAAGTTCTCCTTGTCATTTGCTTATGTCGTTCAACAATTGTTAGCCCTAAACGAGCGTACGAATTTTCGATTTAATGTTGGAAAGGTTATTGGTCGCAGTCGGAGTAACAGTTTTTTTAATAATTTGCATACAAGTTTGGTATGGTAGCGAGTTTGCACTTGTTATTGACTCGCCGACTCACTGTTTTTTTACTAACATTGCATCGCTAATCTTTTTCAACCAGTATTAACCCTGCAAGAACTGTCTCAACTAACCACACTACTGTACCAAATTTCATGAAAAATTTCCATACTTGCATTGATGTTGTAATAAGTTGTTTTCTATTACGATTGACTGAACATTTATCAAGTTCTTAAGTGTAGTTTTGCATTTGAATACATTAATTTCAACTTAATGTCTGATTCTAACATTTTTGCATGCAATTTTGGACAACGTTATTTTTCTAAAACAAAATCTAATTTTTACTTTCACTAATCTATTAAAACGAAGTTAATTGACATGAAATGAATTCAATTAATTCATCCATAAAAAAGAATTTAACCGTTGTAATTTAAAAAACAAAACATTAAATCGAAAATTGTGAAGCTTAGAGTAGTCAGATGTAGTGCCTCCTTCAAAACAATAGACTAGTATAGCTTTTGAAATGATTGTGTCGAAAGATTTATGATCGTATTGAATTTCAGCCTCGGGACGTTATTGATCTCTAATAAGGTGCTTGATACTCACTCCTTCTCTTTCTGTCTGCTTAATTGTTCATCTTCGATTACGAATTCGATACCAAGTTCGCTAAATTATTGCAAACACGCGAGTACTAACTATTTTATAGTCAAACTAGATTAGATTATTGCTTGTTGATACATTTCAATGTTCGCCAATTGCTTTCAGTTGAGTTTCTACATGAAAAATTTCATGTTAAAGAAGAAATATAAAAACTACAATTTTGTGTCGTTAAATTTCAAAACAAGAATTTATCGAAGAAGTAAGAAGTAAGAAGTAAGAAGTACATACAATTGTTTGATATTTTTTACGATGTATAATCCATATTCTACATCAAAAATGTTAACTGCATGACAGTTTGCAATGATGCAGTACTAAAAAGACAATTTCAAAGTCGTAATGAATTATTGACAATGAATTTTTTTCTTTAGCGATGCGGATTACAATGCCACGAGAGATGACAATGACGATCATGACATAGACCACAGTCAGGGTTTCGCAGTGGTCATTAACGGACATTCTTTGGTACACGCACTCCATCCACAATTAGAGCAAATTTTTATAGATGTTTCAAGTCAATGTAAGTGGGCAACAACAAATTATAAATGTTTTTGGTATTTTTAATACATTTTGTATTTTTGAAATAATGAATAAAAATAAAATTGAACCGTCTTTGTTACAGGCAAATCAGTAATATGTTGTCGAGTGACACCGTTACAAAAAGCAATGGTGGTGGAGCTGATAAAAAAGAGCAAATCAGCGGTGACGCTGGCAATTGGCGATGGCGCCAACGACGTGTCGATGATCAAAACAGCGCATATCGGCGTTGGTATCAGCGGACAAGAGGGTCTGCAGGCCGTTCTTGCCTCGGACTACTCGATCGGACAGTTCCGATTTCTTGAAAGACTGCTTCTTGTCCACGGCAGATGGTCCTATTATCGCATGTCCAAATTCCTCCGATACTTTTTTTACAAGAATTTCGCCTTCACGCTCTGCCACATTTGGTTCGCTTTCTTTTGTGGATTTAGCGCACAGGTACAAAACACATTTTTTACGTTAACTTTGTCATTGCAAAATGTTTAAGTTTGAGCCTTAAAAAAATATGGTGATACACAAGTTTTTCTCTGCTTCATAAACATTTGAAATGGAACCAATATACAAGAAAAACAAATATATCAATATCATGAATAAAAATCCGAATTAATATAAATAAGAATCAAAAGTAAAGTAAAAAAAGATAAAAAAAATAGACAGAAAAGATCGTCGATGGGGTGAGGGAAACGTGATACAAATTGCAATGGAACGAATTACAGTGTGAAATAAACATTCAGTCTCTGATGGATATATTTTCTCAATGAAACAGACGAGATCTCGTTTGCTGTTCTCAATATCCGATGGATTGTATTGCCTCGTCAATAATCCGTTCTAGTTCTACAAAAAACAGTTTGAAAGAGAGAATTAAAATACTATCGATCAATTTGTCAGTACGACAGTTGCAACCTATAGGCTTCAAACTTAATAAAACATTTATCAATCAAGTCACCTGTGTACTTGATATAAAATTCAAAAAATAAAATGATGATTATAAGGCGAATATGAATTCTTCATTCTCGCGTTTGAGTCACTTGATTCCGCGATCGAGTCGAGTATTGTGAATGTACATTTATATTCTGATTTTATAAAAAAAATAAAACAAATTTCTCAAAGGTATTCTCAGAATATGAACTAATTTTTATATTTTTGTATTTCAGACTGTCTTTGACCCAATGTACATTTCTGTCTACAATCTATTTTACACATCACTGCCTGTCTTAGCAGTTGGCGTCTTCGACCAAGACGTTGACGACAAGAATAGCTTGCTGTATCCGAAGCTTTATACTCCCGGACACCAGAATTTGCTGTTCAACAAGAAAGAATTCTGTTGGAGCGCACTACATGGCTTCTTTGCGAGCTGTGTCCTTTTTCTGGTGCCATACGGTATGAAGCTCTTCTTGCTTACGAAATTATTTCACCACAAAGTTCGATAAAAACTGTATCTAAAACTGTCGTATTTGCATTGCAGGTACTTATAAAGACGGCGTGTCGCCCAAGGGTTACGCGCTATCGGATCACATGCTTTTAGGCAGTGTCGTGGCAACTATATTAGTTATAGTCGTAACTGTTCAAATAGCTCTGGATACCTCGTATTGGACGGTTGTAAATCATATTATGGTATGGGGCTCCCTCGTTTGGTACTTTATTTTAGATTATTTCTACAATTTCGTGATAGGCGGAAGCTACGCTGGCAGTCTAACGATGGTAAGTTTCACTTCTCAAAGCAATATCTTATTTCGTTTATGAATTGGAAATGAAAGTTTGAAATTTGATCTTTTAGGCAATGTCAGAAGCAACGTTTTGGTTTACGACGATACTGACGTGTATAATACTAGTGATTCCCGTGATCGGATGGCGATTCTTCTTCATTGACGTGCGGCCAAGTCTGTCGGACCGCGTGCGTTTGAAGCAGCGCCTAGCGACGTTGCGCTCGCGACAAAGTCAAGACATTTTGCGCACCCCCTCGACCAGACGCACGAGACGCTCGTTGCGATCGGGATACGCGTTCGCCCATCAAGAGGGCTTCGGCCGGCTCATCACGTCCGGCAAAATCATGCGCAAGCTGCCCAACGGTTCGGACTTCAAGTTCTCCATGCCTTTCTCCAACAACGTGTCCAAGCAGCTCAACCAAGCCTCAACCTCGCCCAAGGACAATACCACGTCCAGGAATTCGCACTCCCTGGACACAATCAATCTCTAACACATCTTACAAATATCAAACCACCGATACCCTTTGTTTGCCCGAATTTGTATCTGGCTTTGTACATTTCTTAATCCTAGTTTTAACTTGACAACGAATTTGTTACTTTTGCACTTGGCAATTAGTAGTTCTCCTTTTTTTAACAAATTTTTTGACTTTTATCACGAGTAGTTGATTCAATTAATCAATTAAAAATGATAAGACATATCAAAAAACGTAGTTTATGTTTTGAGTACTCGCAAATTTAAGTTGTGCATTTTTTTGCGTTTCGTGCATAAAAAATGATAGGATTTGTTGGCAAATAAAGGTATCGGGGTGCGAGATTATAGACACCTGTCAGAGAACCAGCGCTGTGTGACTTAATTATTACGATTAGAAAAAAGAAGTAAGGTTTTTACTTCGGTCACAGAGGGCGCTGCAACGAACCGCGTACACATCAGTATTCTTTTTGTCTAAAAGTGTTTAGCCCTGATTTATTATTTTATTGTTTACCTCGAAACTATTTTGTTCACGTCTCAGCACGTACTGTTACAATTTATTATTGTCATTTGCAATCATGCTGTTTATTATTATCTTTACTCTAAATGTTGTTTTATAATGATTTTGTGACTAAAAATCATCATCTTATTAACTGCACCCGTGATTACAATCGTTTTGTAACTGTAAATTAATGATCACGACAGTGTTATTCACTACGATGATTTTTTTTTCTCGTCGCCAAGGGCAATCGGTTTTACATAGTTTGTTAAAATATTTATTTCAATAGCGCGACCGACGCTGTAACAATTATACTTAAAAACAAACGTTTTATTTTTGAAGCATGGCGCGGTATATTAAGGGGTGCCTGCGACCCGCGTGAGCGTGACATCAAAAACCGAAACAAATCATCTACAAAAAAAACAATAAATGCATTTCGGGGCCGATTTATAAAGACAAACGAAAATGAAAATTAAAAAGTGCTGAAACAGTTGAAAACAAAAAGTCGATACTAAATCACAATGTACATAATAGTTGACGTTATTTTGTAAACTAGAACTCGCCAGTTGGGTGAACACTTGTAAATAATAATAACTTTGCGATCATTGGTCGTTGTACAGCAAACTATAAGTTGAGTTTTGTATATAAGATGAACGGAGGTGATACAAAACGATTGGTTATTGTATATAAGAGACAAATGTACATTGGATAAAGCAGACGTACAATCTAATGTAATTTACAATTACAATGTTTCTTTTCTTTTGTTATAGAAAACGTGCATTTAGTTAGAACTTTTTTGGTACTGCGTTTATTCATTTTTTTCTGCATCGCAGTTGACGCTCTGTCAGGTCGCGGCGTCACCGGTACCTATTTGTAATTGCCCCTCCGAGTCATTCGTCTGCACATACTGTATATATATATATATAAATATATAATGGACAAGAAAAAATGTAACAAACTCAGATATAGCGCACGCGTGTCGTATTTTATGCGACGCAGAGTCTGGACCTGACACACAAAATACGTCGGCGTTTTTCCTTTTACACTTTTTTACAAAAAGTAGCATCGGTTTAATAAATAAAGAAAAATACCGTAACAACAAGTAACAGTTTCTATACCAATTTGAGAATCATTGCGATGATAAGGAATATACATAGTTTACAAATCCATTCATAGTACGTTGAGATAAGTATTTTTTTAGTTGCTTCGTTGAGAGCTAATGTCGAAATTCTATCGCATTTCCGTCTTTGTAATCTGTGATTATTTTTGTTACCGACTCTGATTGTCTTTTGAGTTTAAAGTGAAAAAAGCAAATGAAGATTTTTGTTATGCCAATTGTTGTGAACGTTGTTAATATTTATCCTATTAAATTTAAGTCAATATTTAATGATATACTTGTTACAAGATTGCGAGTGAGAGCGAAAGAGATGTGATAAACGCTAACTTTTTAATTTTTTTCATTTTTTTTTCGTTGTTGTTTATTTTAACAAACCTACAGTCATAGGACTTCGGCATTAACTTCATGATGAGCATCACTCATTACTTTTCTATAGATTGTCAACACAATTTACAATTTTTCCTTTTCTTTGTTGTTAACTCGCGTTGTTGTTCGTCGCGTCGGATAATTTATATTGTTACCAAATCAAAATTCATTATAATCGCTGCATTTTACACGTTATCTGTTGTACAATTAAAAGGCTATGTTTTTTTTGAGTCGCATACGCATATTTTCTTATTTGTACGCATCAAGTTTGTTCCAGTCGAATGAACCGTCGCTACACGATGAACAATGATTATTCTAAAGGAAAGCTGAATGTACGAGTAATAATAATATAGCTAAGTTGATAATTGCCTTCATTAACAGAAAAAAAGACGCGAAAATGCAGTTGCAAGAATATGATAAATAAAAACAACAAGTTATTATTCTGTAACATATAGGATTGATTGTACATTAATATGATATATTAAATCAAATTTTAAGAATACGTTTTTTAAAAAAGAAAGTAATATATGAAGAAAATTAATGATTATTAACGATTCAATACGATTGATAAAGACGAGAATGAGAAGAATGAAAAAAATATAGCATAAATATATTGTATTATCGCAGATAATGTTTGCCTTGGACTGATTAATAAATATATGATATATTATATTGAAGCGCGAGAAAATAGATTCGAGTAACAGAAGCAGTTCCGAAAAATTTGCGTATTTATACTTTTAATAAAACAACAAAAAAGAGATTGTACATCTGAGAGCGTGAGATGTAACAGAAACATACTTCAAACAAGGAGAAAGACTTGAAAAACAGCGAAATAAAAATTAATTACGTTTCATAACATATAAGAATAAATTAAATAACAGCTTTGTCTTCATTCATCGATTAGTCTTTTTTGTAGACAATTATTGGTTCATTTTTCAATCGTATTTTATATTTTTTTGATTGTTGTCACTGTCTTTTTTTATGTCACAGACAAAATGGTCACGATAACAAATTTTTGAACGTAAAGATGGATGATAATTAATGTTTTTGAGTGATATAAGTGCAGAAGAACTTGCAAATGGAAGTTATGATATGCGACAAATTCAAAACGAAAAACTGATGGGCATGTCGTTTGAATGATGATAAAAGAAAAGAAAAATAACTTAGATATAGTGATAAACGAATGCACAGCCTATATTTTTATTGTAAACTGGTTTATACATATGTACTTTATGTTCAGCGCTGTAAAGACGAATTAAAATGATTATAGTATTTTGGTATATGATTTAGTTGAGGTCTCAAAAAGTTGTTGCGCTATACTATTCATTCTCGCTATTTGTAATTCAAGACTAGCTAAATAATTGTTTATTGTTCATTCATTTTTTTTCAATCAAATTTAAACTGACATTTCTATTAGATTTTTATTATTGTTAATGAACTGGAATTGATTGATGTTCTAAACGTCTTGAATTATATCGGAGCGACGAATCTGCTAAGATTGTGTAAACTGCAAACTGCGAGGAGACTCAAAAAAGTGTTTTTTTATAATAATTATAAAAAAGATGAATTTGTTAAGCGTTATTGTCGAATACTTGTTATCGCACGAGAAAGTACAACTGTCATTCGCGAGTCTCCCAGCTATGAATGTGTTTTTCATACGTCAACCAAATCAACGCGAGTTTCAAGGATTTGCCACTTTGTTTAAACAAAGAATCATTTGCAATAAATTATCAATTTAATTGACAAAAACGAAAATAAAAACAAAAAAACAAAATCACTGGTTGTTTTAATTGAAAGATCCTTCGACTACCTTTTTAATTTAAAATGTTTTTGAAATATGGGTTATTGTAAGGCAACTTCAGTTTTGTTTACGGCTCATGTCTTTTGACAGGTCGCAAAATGCAAAGGCGATGTGTAGGCTGGACTAGGAAACGATTTATCACGTTTATCAGTAACAGCGAATTAAGCTGAGTCTTTCCTAGGAGCTTGCCTCCGCTGTCCTCAAAATTTCAAGTGCAACGTTTACAATTTGGTCGTCGAGTCCAGGATGAACAGCGAGCAGATGGAAATTGACGCGGATTCGAGTAACAATAACAACAATGTGCTCGGTGAGTGTCAGAGCAAGCTCAGCTTGTTGGTTCCAAGTGTCAGCAGCGAACACTGCAGAGACCAGTTTCTTCAAACTCTTTACGAGCTCAGGTGTGGTAATGTCCTTTGCGACGCTGTCATCAAACTTTGCGACGGAGGTGTTTTTCCCATTCATCGAATTATCTTGTCTGCTTGCAGTCCTTATTTCAGGTATTTTCAATTCGAATTTCTCCAATTTCAAAAAATTCACTTGCTGAAAAACAAATTATTTTTCGAGCATTCAATTTTTACTTTTAGGACGCTTTTTACAACAACTCTACACTCACAACGAAGAACAGAATTCAACCTGCCCGGAGTGGACAGTGACATAATGAACCAGCTGCTGAACTACGCTTATTTGCGTTACGTCAAACTCACCCACGAGAACGTGTGCAAATTGTTCATTGCTGCTGAATATCTGAGCATCTTTGGCATCTTGGAACTGTGCTGTAAATTTGTCCGAATGAACTTAACTCCAGAAAATTGTATCGGTGTTATGAAATTTGCTAAAGAGTATGTCTGTATCGATTTGGAAATTGATGTTCACAATTATGTCATCAGGCACATCCCAGAGGTGCCCAACAAAACCTTACTTTTGATATGAAAATTTAAACATATTTTTTTCATCAACTATACAAACTTGTTCTGTTGATTGTAAATTAGATCAGTGCGAGAAACAAGGACATCCTAAGTCTGTCACTAGAGGAACTACTAACAATAATTAGCGCGTACAATCTGAATGTAAAAAGCGAGGAAGTGGTTTGGGAACTGATTGTAAAGTGGATAGACGTGGATCCGGATTCAAGAAAAAAACATATCGTTGAACTTATGAAGAACGTGCGATTGGGATTGTTGCACACGCAATACTTTTTGGAACGAGTTCGCGGTCACCCTTACGTGACCGGGAACGAGGAGTGTCGACCCATCATTATTGAAACTCTAAAATTTCTCTATGACCTTGAGATGATCACTTTGAAGGACGTGGATTTTATGACACCAGAGATAGCTCGACCGAGAGTACCGCATGAGATTTTGTTCACCATCGGTGGCTGGTGCGGAGGCAGTGCTACAAATTTCATTGAATCTTACGATACCAGAGCTGATCGATGGATCAAAGTAAATTATCACTAAACAACTGAATCAATTACTTTTTTAAAATCAATTGAACTCTCGAATTCATATTAGGTAGCAGAGGTAGATCCAGGCCCTCTGAGAGCTTACCATGACACAGCAGTGATAGGTTTTGATATCTACGTGATCGGAGGGTTCAACGGCGTCGAGTGCTTTAACAGTTGTAGAAAATTTAACGCCGTGACCAAGGAGTGGTCTGAGATTGCACCGATGTACTGTAAAAGGTGTTTAACAATTGTACCAAACTTAATTTATCATACTGAGATTGAACTTCGAATTTGCAACTGTTTTCATCTAGGGCGTACGTGAGTGCTGTTGTACTTGACAACATAATCTACGCTTTAGGTGGTTCAAATGGTCACTACAGACAAAAATCAGCAGAGAAATATGATTATAAAAGGAACCAGTGGACGCCAATTGCTAAGATGAATTGTCGCAGATCTGACGCCAGTGCAACAACCTACAAGAGTACTTTCGTTTGAATTCTTTGCAACATTTGAATTTTTTCCTTGTTTTTGCGTTTTAAGGTCTGTTTATTTTATTGCTATTGAAATTCTGGTAGACAAGATTTACATAACCGGAGGATTCGACGGGATGGAAAGTTTGAACTCTGTAGAGGTATATGATCCTGAGACCAATCAGTGGACACTAATTGCTCGAATGCGATCGTACAGGAGTGGGTGCTCCTGTATTGCTTATAACGATCACATCTACGTTATTGGTACCCATGTTTTGTTTACAATTTCGGCTTAATTTAGCAACAAATTTTAATTTTAATTCTGACAGGTGGCTACAATGGAACATCAAGATTGTTCACCGGGGAAAAATACAACCCGGTGACTCGCACCTGGTCTTCCATACCTGATATGTATACTCCTCGGAGCAACTATGCCATCGCGGTCATCGATGACATGATTTTTGTTATGGGTGGATATAATGGCACCACCACTGTCTGTCATGTTGAATGTTACTGTGCGAAAAATAACGAATGGTATTTTTTAAAACTGTTCCAATTAATTTTGAATTTTGAAGAACTCAAGTTTTACAATTTTAAAGGACTAAATATTTACAAGTATTTTCTGCATTCTTTAAATTTTTTGAACATTATATAGGTATGAGGCCACAGATATGAACCTGGACCGTTCAGGGCCATCAGCATGTGTGATCATGGGCCTACCAAATGTGGCAGATTACATTCACAAACACCGCGAACGTCTCATGGAAGAAAAACGTCAGAAATTGCTTCAACTAGGAAGACAACGAGTACAAATGCAATCCCGCTATATCCAAGAAAGTGTTCCCACAGGCCAGCATCGATTGTTCCCTTACCTCCAGCAATAGTCCCACCCACTAATCAACTCCCTTTCTTTTTATCTACAATATTGAAAGAAATAGACAAAAAATTCTACGATTATGTTTGAGTTTTTATATTTATCTTATAAAATATTTACAATAGTATTTTACAAGGCGAAAAAATACTCTAGCTTAAAATATTTACAACTAATTGTCGTTCAAGCATCAGATGAACAAAAATTTGAGATAAACTATCAATCTGCTCATCTGATGCTTGATCGAGGAAATTTCAACAACGATACATGTCTTCTTTGAAATGTAAAAACAATGATAAAATGACAAAGAAAGAAAACAAGAACAATCGAAAAAAAAAAACATTAAATACACATGTTGAAATGTACAATCAGTCTTAAAACATGGGTGGTGATGTGTGTGAAAGATCCGATTATAATTCTACCTAACGATTAATTAACAACCCAACTATTTACAATATAATACACCGACGATCATCGACTTAAAAATCAGATTGGCATGTTCTTCACTATCGCGTCACTGAACTGTTCGAGAGTCAAACTATCCCGCTGAAACCAAGGCCACAGAATCCGACTTTTGTAACAATCAACGAAGTTCGCGAACATCTCCCTCCTGTCGCCCAAGTCCTCTTGGAACACCGTGTTCTCAACATTGCCGTCATAATAATACATCTTCTCCTTCGAATAACTCCAATTTCTCGTATAAGAATCCTTCGTGAATTTAAAAAACATCATCGACCCAGGAACAAAAAAGTGAGGCGACTGATGGTCAGGTTTGTGACTCAGCTCGTCTTTCGCAATTACATAAGCCATTTTCTGTTGATTTTTGCCCTTCATCTGAACCGACCTCAGTTGGAACTCTTTGACAACGTTTCGTTTCAGCGAAACGACGCTTTTCGCTCTCACAGGAATACCGCTGTTATTATCTTTAACCCCCCACATGGCGACGCACATCAGCTTCACTCTGAGGTTGCGTTCCTGGATCGACAGAGCGTTCAAACTGTTGCCGTTGATGATATAAGCGTCGATGATATGCAACGTCCGTCTCTTCATCTGTCCAGCTCCCTCTCGATTGTACTCCGTCACCACTTCAGCATAAACAACCGTGCGCGGTGGCAACGCGATCTCCTCAATCTTAGTCCAGGGGTGTTGCGACCCCGAGGGGTTTAATCGGTAAACCTTGTTGCCCCCTAGGCCGACATAAATTGAAGGCGCACACTCCGGAGGCGAGTTTTGCGGATCGTACTGGAGCACAGTATAACAGTAACTATACGGGAAGTTGAGCAGAGGAAGACGGGGGTGAAGACTTTCAGCGTCGAGAATTTGGGGTAGGTTGACAGACAGACTTGCGACTTCTCCTTCCTTCTTAACAAACTCGTCTATGGTCAACGATTTGAAATCCATTCGTTTGATTTCCGGACGCACGTTCCAAAGTTTGAGACATTGTAGGCGAATGTCTGCCTGTCGTCGTTCGATGAGGTTCTTCTTCTCGCAGTAGTAAGCGATCTTCACCAACCCGGTAATTTGTCTGCGACCAAGCTCGTCGTTCGACTCCTTCAAGTAGTTGTAGAAGTTGAAGTCATCCTTGAGGTACTTTAAAGGCACCAGCTCGGTCACGTCCATCTGAGGATTGTTCTTGTTCTTCTGCAGGAATTGGTTCACGTTAAAAAGGTACTCCTCGATGCCAGCGGTGTCCGGACGCTTGCTTTTGCAAATCAGGTACCTCTCAGAGTTTGCGGGTCGAGAGGTGTTTGGTTTGACGATGGAGACTGTCTCGAAAGATCGGTACATGAGGTACACGAGACCAGCACTGAATGGCGTGAAGATGTCGAAGAGTTTGGTCACGAAGTGACCTCCCTCGCGGACGATCATTAGTGCAACCAGACACTGGCAGAGGTAGAGTTGTTTCGATAGGATTTCTTGGATGTTCTCCTGGCCCTCGACGGAAAAACCACCGTCGGCCATCATGAAGTGGACACCCAGTCCGTTTGTGTGCTCCATAATGAGTTCTCGCAGGGCTTCTTGGTTCTCTGGTAGAAACACGTCGCCCTGTTCCGAAAGATCGTCTGAGGGACCGTAGTAGGGATGGAAGTTCTCCGTAGGCCCAGCAAGGAAGTCTTCGAGTTTGAAATCGTTCGAGCGTTTGAGAGTGAAGCCAAAACCCTTGCACTTGAGTTGCTTTCGCCAGAGGACGTACTCGCTGAAACCACCAGGTCCTGCGCACACGTCGGCGAAGTAAAGCAGCTCGTTGGAGTGCAACTTGGGCGGATCGGTGAACATGAAGTCGCACATCTTGTCCAGGTTGGCCATCTTCAAGGCGGCACGGTTTTGGAAGAAGGCGTTGCGCAGAGTCTCGAACGGGTTTGACCTTGTGCGAGCGTTACGCATCTCGTATTTATCCAGACAGTCAAACACTGATTTTGATTTGAGGATGCCTTTCAGGATTTCCGGGTTGCAAAAGTGTGTTTCGTCGTCTAATGATAACTTTTGCTTTCCTAAAAACAAATCAATGATAATTTAATTTTTCAGTCGGATAGATTATAGATCATTTATGTGTTTACTTTTTTAGAAGTTCAAGATTTTAACTATTGAAATTGTGTTTATGAATACTGCACGTTTTAACAAAAAAAGACCGTAACTGTGTTTTCTTTTTTTAATGAATTGAGGTGGAATCTCGATTCCTCGTTTTTTAGTGAAATAAAAAGTGAAAATAAAAAGTGAAATAAAAAGTTTTAGTAGGTATTTTTGATAAAGTTGCACTCAAGTAAAAGTTATTAGAAAAACAATAATTCTAAGTAAGAACCTAAAATATTAAATTTCTTGCAACGACGCTTTTTTGTATCAAATTTTATTTTATTTTATACGTGTTACTATCTGATGTATTTTTCTTTTACCACTCAATATTTTGATTTTAAATTCAAGTTTCTTTTTGTTTGTGCATGACTTTTTTGATTATTAAAAATGATTTTTTCAAAAGTTTAAAATTTTTTAAATTCCAAATAAATAGTCAAAAATAATAATTACCTAAAGTCATCCAGTGGCTAATCTCAGAGTACTCCAGGGTATAATGGTCTCCACAATGGAGCCACTGAACATTTTCCTCCAGCTCAATAATTTCGTCATTGGGATTGAACTGCTTCACGGCTTGTTCGAGTCCAACAAACTGGAACCCCAAACCTCGCCTGCCTTTTTGTTTAGAGGCTTCAATTGGTTCGGCGATACCCTGTTCGTGTTTTCCCAGCCCCTTGCCTTTGTAGTCCATGTTTTGCATCATCCGCTGGACTTTGGGGTTCATCTGGAATGCCATTGGCTCAGGCTCGTACTCCGCCTTCCTTTTCCTCGACGCCTTTTTGGGCAACGAGTTGAAGTCCGACCTGAACTCTGGTCGAAAATTGTCAACGTCATCTTCGGAGTTTGGCGCCGAGTAAGAATCCTGTGCAAGGTCGTGCAAAGTTGCATCGGACTCTTCGTCGGATTTTTGATCGATGTAATTGCAAGACGGCGGATAGCTCGCATTTTGCTGCTGCTCATGGTCGCTTTCGGAGTCAGTCGAGATGAACAGGTTTTTCGACGGGTAGCGATGGTTCGATGAGCCGTCCATGGTTCTAAACAAACAAAAACGAATAAAGATTTAGTTTCTTTCTTTTCTTAAAAAGTAATATATAAATAGTCTAAGGCGGATAAATGTTTAACAAAAATAAACAGTCAAACTTGTTTTAATTATCAAATAATGAACTAATTTAAACATATTATCAACAAATTTGTCAGTTTCCAAATTGTTTCTCAGAATTGGAACTATTTTTAACAATATTTAGACAATTTTTCTGTTGAAAATAACTTGAATAAAATTGAGAAAAAAGGAATAAAGTGAAATTTGAAAACAACCTCAATAAATTTGAAAGCTCAAAACATTTTTGACAACACGAAGAATGTTTCGTCAGATACTCAAACTTTGAAACACTGATTTCAATATAAAAACCAAAACAACAGACAAACTTGATTTAAAAAATCAAAAAATGAAAGGGAATTTAGAAAAACAACTGGACGAAATTTTGTTTCAGATATTTTAGACAGATGAAAAGTAACACGAAAAATTGAAAGTTGGAATTGAGGTTAGGGAAATTGAAAATCAACGAAAATGTTTTTAGTTAAGACAATACGGGTTTCACAAAATTGAAAATAATGCTCTGAGTTAACCTTACTTTTGTAATGTTAGTATTGTATTAAATAATAGACTTACGGTTTAATTGTCGCTACTCCTGTTTTTGGTGGCACAAAAATTGTTCATACACTTGGTTGATATCTACTACTAGATACACTGTAACCACTGCGGGTTTTCACTTACATGAAAACAAATAATAATTGTTTTGTGCCACACGAAAAATTAACTGAGTTGAAAGTATTATTTACGCAGAGTAAAAATACAGTTCACACGATAACTAACATTTGGTGCAACTCGATCGGAAACTAACACACACTTCTCTGTCGGTCTGCTCTTTGCCACTGTTGTGCAGTGCACTGTTGCCTGCTGTTGCGCTGATGCCAAATATGGATGCCACTGGTGTCATGCAGCGCCACCTCTGTTTGCAACTCGAACTGACGAGTACTTCATGAACTACTTTGGGAAACTTTGTTTCTTAGTCTATTAATTATATAAAATAGTAAAAATATTTTATTCAGATATGAAAACTTTTTATCAGTTGCTGATAAAAACAATTAAAAGGCCTGAAAAGTTAACTCAGAAGTTATTTTTCATTTATATCACGTCCACCGAAGTTCATATCCCAGTTTTGCCAACCTCTTAATAACAAAAAAACCCCAACCGCCATCAATCTCGAAATTACAACTAGCGCTACCCCATTTCAGCAGTTATTCATCAAACCAAAACCATTTTTCTCAAAAATCTCAAGAGTTGCCAGATCGGCGGGTTTCCCGCTACATTTAGCGGGTTTTGAAAATTTTCGGCGCGGAAAAAAGGCTTCCGCGGCTAGCGGAAAATCTAGCAGATTGTTTTCAGCAAATTGTACATGATTCACAGCCTGACGACTAAAACATCTTCCGAGAATTCATTTTGGGATTGTTTTTATACCTGCCAATTTGTTTTCTCACGGCACGGGTGAAAGCTATTATCTATTATGGTTTGACAATATTATGGTTTTATGATCACGATGAGTCATCATAGACAAATTTTATCTTTTGTTCATTCGAGACTGGACAGATGGTTTTCCTTTCATGTATTGTTATCTGAAACCGACGAAGTTAATTATGTTACTTGTCCTTGAACTAACTTTACGCTTAATTTTCGAAAAATAAAATTAAGGATCGAGTTATTTTGTGAACAATAAAATCAACTTCGACGGGATCAGACAACAATAGAATGAAAATAAGAGCTCTTTTCAAGACTGGAATGAACGAAATACATATAGACAAAATTTGTACATTTGACGAATTCCTCTGAAAATGCAATAAATTTTGAAATGTATAATAAATACCTACACTTTATTTCTTTATTGCACACATCGCCGATCAAATAATACTCGTGAACCTTATAATGAATAGACGATAAACAAATTTTAACAAAATAAAAACAAATATTTATAACAAAACGATAACAATTGATTTTCGTTTCGGCTGCAGGAGTTAGATTATGACTAAATTAAATTTTTAAATCTAGCGGGTTTTTAGTAGGAAATTGAGCGCGCTCTAGCGGGGGATCCAGTCGAGCTTCTGGCAAATTTCTCCGAGCGCGAGTCGTGAGTTGGCGCATGCGCGTGGCATGCGTGGCGTGGGTCGGTCATATTTCCACCTGTTTTAAGGCGTACGATAATTCATAATGGTGGATTTGACAACGCTGCTGATTATATAGCGAGAGCGTGAATTGCCCGTGGTGCCCCGCCGAAACAGCTTCGTCGCCATGTCCAAGAGCAAGAACCAGTGCACGTCCGACGGCCTGGTCCCGATCAAAAGCAAGGTGAGCGTCTCGCGCTTTCCAAAACGCGCGCTCTCTTTTCACGCGCACCCTTTTTTTGCTCCAGCACTCGAGCGAAATTCTTTGCAATTATCTCGTTGCAATTTTCATTCAAATTTTTTCTTCTCATTTGACAAAAGTTTCGTTACTATCGTCTTGGTTGCATCCTCATCCTGTTATTATTGTTGCACCATCGCTTTCTACAACACTTGACACTTGTCATTTGCTCCACCAACAACACACCAAGTTTCACTCAGTTCATTATTCTTCCTTCCGCTTTCCCCTGGTCATTAATTATTTCTTTCACTTTTGTTTCGACTTTTAATTGATTGATTAGTGTATTAAAATAATTATTTTTTCATTTTTTATAATTTGTGTTCATTCGATTAGCTCTTATTATGATCGCGATAAGAATTGGTTGTTACAAGTGGAGATTGCATGGCCAATTTGTGAGATGATAAATTCAGCGAATGCGCGTGAGTCATTGACAGTGTTTCGGATCGGAATGCGTTTCGCGATATTTATTTGCATTCAAGATTGACAAGTTGGATCAATTTTAAATTCTGAATTGAGTTGAAAAAAATTACGAGAAAAAATTTTAATGTCATTGTGAACTTGTCAGTTTGTTTAACAATAAATGAACAATATAATAGTGGATTTTATTATTGTTTGTATTGAAGATCAAACTGATTAACAGTGATTAACAGTAGGAGGGCTGAAATTGCTGACTATTGAGAAGGAATATGTAATTAAATAATTATAACAATAAAAGCTTTTTTTTGCAAAACCTAAGAAAACCAAGTTATAAATTTGTCAAATTAGCAATAAAAACAAAAATTGCACTGGTTCGATCTTTTTAGTGTTGACAAATTAGCACTGAAAAAATGATTTGTGTGTTTCCTGATTGCAGTTTGAAGCAGACATAATTAGGTTTTCGATATGGACGCCGACACTTATGAATTATGAAGAATTCAAATATCTGCTAGCAGGAAGGCACGGATTCAGTGCGGATTTCAATTTTTTAATTTGGTATACAGACCCAACGGACGGCGATTTATTACCAATCAACAATGATAATAATTTTGAAAGAGCACTGCTTGCGGCTCGGCCATTGTTACGTATATTTTTACAGAGGAAAGGTAAATTGTCTCCTTTTTCATTTATCTTCAAAAAAACACAAGTTTGTTATCTTAACGAGTTGGTGTCATCTTGGTTTGACTGATTTCAGGTGAACGATTGGAAGATATAGCAGTCAATGGAACACACACATTGAAACCGAAAAATATAATTTCAAGTATTTTGGGTGGAACGCCAGCCAAACCGAAATCACTTGCTATTTCAAATCCACATGATTTTAGACAGGTAACAATCAAACAAAACTTTTTGCAAAAATGAAACATTTCAGATGATAAGCAATCAATTACAAGAATGAAATACTGTTTTGCATTGAGTTGTTTTTAAATTATGGACTTTTTGCAATAGGTGTCTGCAATTATTGATGTCGACATACTACCTGAAACGTGTCGGCGAGTACGTTTGCTGAAGCACGGGTCCGATAAGCCTTTAGGCTTCTACATAAAGGACGGCGAGAGTTTTCGCGTGTTGCCATCATCAGCTGGCGGTGGTATTGAAAAAGTTCCGGGTGTTTTTATCAGTCGATTGGTGCCGGGTGGCCTTGCTGAAAGCACGGGTCTTTTAGCCGTCAATGACGAAGTATTAGAAGTCAATGGCATCGAAGTTTTAGGCAAGACTCTAGATCAGGTAACCGACATGATGGTTGCCAATTCGTCAAATTTAATTATAACTGTGAAACCGGCGAACCAACGCGCGGCAATGATGGCCCCGCGACGCGGATCATTTTCACGCAACAGTCAGTTATCATCTGGTAGTCATCATTCCACACAAAGTGTCGCGACCGCCAGCGACGAAGAGGACGATGAAATTGTAGATTTAACGGCTGTCACACCAAAGCCCCAGCAAAGTTTTAAAAGGTTTGTTTTTTATTCAACAAACAAAAGTCAAAATCCACGAAATGAAAGTTAGTTACTTGAATTAATCAAATTATTATTGTTTCGTTGTAGCTTTTCATCTTCACAAACCGAGGATGCGACAGATTCTTCCTCTCAGGACCACCACACGCAGCATCAAAGTAATCAAATCCAGTTTGATAAACACGTCTTACATCTCTAGTAATCCAGACTAATTAAACAGGTTTATTGTACTTAAAATCAAACGTGTAGTATCGCTAAATAATTGGACAGTACTTAATATTGGTTTCATTGGGTATAAGAATGAAACAGCGGTCCCTCCAAACAGAAATGAAAGTATGAAAAATACGGTGAAAAAGAAAAGAAAAGTAAGAAAGTTGAAGCGGTGCTGAATGAGATCAAGTGTTAAATTTCCAGAGACAACGTCTAGTGCATTTTTACTGCGCTTCGTTTAGTTTTCTTAAGTTTTTGAACAAAAAACTTGTTTGTCCTTTTTTTGTCTTTTTTATGTTAATGTAATTGTTTTGTTGTTTGATCAGATAAGCGTTTATTTTTGTAGTATCGACATCAACTGAAAAACAATTGATGGATGGTACGACTGATAAACGCGAGCATTGATTGGACCCACAAAAATGACTGAATTTATACTAAAAAGTATATTTAACCGTCTTGGGTTTAGAATCCAAAAAGTTTTGTTAAAATGAATTCCCGAGTATTGTCTCTCTCTTCGTTAAACAAACCGATTTCCATTGTTTGATGCATTTTTGAACATTAATTGTATTGATGGGTTCACAGCGGCCAATTGTTATTTAAGTACTTAACTACTTCGTCTAAAATCATTGTACGGAGATTTAAAAAAACGTAGTATTAACATAACTTAATCATATCCAAGAAAAAGAATTTACAAAAGCAAAACCCTCGAAGAGAATGGTCTTCCTATGGTATTAATATTTTATCAGTGAAAGATGTGAATCAAAAGTGGGTAAATTTAACCGAAGGGTTCTGTCGTCGATATTTATTATTCTTAAATTAACTAAAACAAAAATGTATGTGCCTTCTCGTACGAGACAGTGCCTTGTCCAAGCATATCAGATACGATTATATTTAGCAAGCTCAGATTGATGAGTTAGATGAAAGCGACCTCCTAGAGGACAAATAATTGAATGAAAAAAAGAAGAAAAGACACACTCACTAGTTAATCAAAGATAATTGAACATGAAATTGTAAATAATTGATTCAACGCATTCGAATATGTTTTTTACAAGCAATCGAACCTTCGTCGAATGTAACTGTAAATATATACATTTTATTGATTGACACGACAATGATTTCCATTGTATTGTCTCGCGTGTAATCAATCGGCGATGACGATACGAGCGAAATTCTTGTCAATCGATCAGAAGAACTTTTTTTTATAACTAACCAAATGGAAACATTGAAAACGTTTGCGCGAGATAGATCAAATGTGTATTGTTATTGTAAACGAGTACCGGTCAAAAGTATTTCAACCCTTTTTATACACTGTTAAGCTACGCGGGTAAGCATTTCAAAAAATAAATGATAAAATAAACCGTTGTACGAAAATTCAAAACTTCCATAAATTGTATAGCCTTAGCAAAAATGAACGTCGGACCAACTGCCTTTAGGGGTGATATCAAGCGAACTGGTGGTATTTTTACTGTAAACGAAAAAATAAGATCATTGTACTTAAATTATTCCGTCAAGTATTTTTGTAATTCGTGCGGTTTAACAGCACATTCCGTTCATTTCTGTTAAAATGACGATTATGATGTTGAAGTTTATGAATTCTAATCTCTCATTTTATATGTTATACTTGTTATCGAATTCACTTAAGCACTAAAATCTAAAATATCCATATCTATGATCTAAATGAACTTGAGACAATATATTAAAACGTTTTTCAAATATAGACTTGGCTCTTTCTATGAATTCACCTTTGTCAATCATCGATTCATTATTTTTATATGTAATTAAACGTCATGCTCAATACAATTTTTCCTATCGTCATACCGTTCTGATAGCTCTTTATTCGAGCATGTTGGCTCGAAACAATTTCTTTCTTGTCATCTATTAATAATAATTTGATTGCGAAATGAGTCACTTCGGAAATGTCAGATGTAATTGTACAGATTTTTTTCTCCTAACTTCAAAACTAAACGGATGACGAATTATCCAAAGCGTAATTATCAACAATTAAGATATTTAAATCTAAACACAATAATCGATTTGAATACTTCTTATCGCACGTTTTTTTATTTTTTGATTTGCCCTGAACAAAATGGTATTGTAAGTAATATATTTTCACGTTGAACAATTTAACGAGTTCATGTAGTTTTGAACATCGGCTCAAGATGTCTGGGTCGATCGAAGGTGGACTGAGTGTAGGATTAGTACCCATTAAAAGCAAGGTAAAACTCGAAAAACACTTTTTTGTAATTTTACAATGAAATTTATGGTGACGCAACAAATGTCCAATCAATAAAATAGTACTATCATTTTTATTTTCGTTTTCTAATTGACAGTTCGAGGCAGATATTTTACGGTTTTCCTTACACCCTGAACAACCCTTCAGTTACAAAGATTTTAAGAAATTATTAGCAGAAAAGCACGGTTTCGAATCAGATTCGCGTTTTTTAATCTGGTACACAGACCCCAGCGATGGAGACCTGCTGCCAATCAACAATGACAGCAATTTTGAAAAAGCACTCGTCGTTACACGTGTTTTGCTCCGAATCTTTTTACAAAGAAAAGGTAAGTTCTTTGTCTACCTATTTTATAATTCAAAATTATAAACGAAATCAACTAATCCTTGACTATTCAATGAACAGAAAATGATATTTTAATCTGTACATTAAAGGTGAAACTTTTGAAGATATGACGAAATCTGGTACGTTAGACAGAAAGAAGTCTAAGTTAAATTCATTAAAACGGTTTGTCAAACACACGTTCATTTCTCCGCCAAAAGATTTCCGAAAGGTACTGTCAAAAGAAGTTTATTTTACAAATTAAAAGTTTTTATCAAAACATTTGGATCAGATTTTGTTTATGATTTTGTTGGCTTTTATAGATCAGTGAGATCATTGATGCTGACAAAATACCTAAAAGCTGTAGGAGGGTTCGATTAATAAAACGAAATAGTGATAAGCCTCTTGGTTTTTACATCAGAAACGGCGAGAGTCGTTTAATGACGGCTTCTGGTATTGTGGAAAATGTGCCCGGAGTTTTCATCAGCCGAGTAATCCCAGGTGGTTTAGCAGAATCCACTGGTCTTCTTTCAGTTGGGGATGAAGTTCTGGAAGTTAACGGAATTGATGTTTTAGGCAAATCACTAGATCAGGTACTATAATTTCTAGTTATCCTCAGTTTACCTAATTTAACAGAAGTTTTAAACAAATTAATAGTATATCAATAACAATTTCTGTAAGAAGTTTTTCAAATAACAAAGTTCTTTATTGTTTGAAGTCTTCAAACAATAAAATTCATAACTTGAAAAGAATTCGTAACTTACAGGATGATTGAAAATGTCACAAACGTAACAATGTCGGTGTCTTTTATGAAGAAGAAGACACGACCTTGACAATAAAGTGACAACCAATCGAATTAATTTTGAAAATCAAAATGTTATCAAAAAACTCGCTTCTATCAATGAATTTTATATAAACTGTGGAAGTTTTTGATAATTACTTCTTTTGATGAAAACCGAATGTTAAATGTTTTAAGGTGACAGAAATGATGATGGCAAATCTGGAGAACCTGACAATAACAATAAAGCCGCAGAACGATATGCTAAATGTTTCTCGCGGAAGTTCATTTTCAAACAACAGTGTCAACAGTTGTTCTTCGAAAAGAAACGACCAGTCAGAAAGGAATTCAGTGAACGAAATCGAAGAGGACGATGATTTGATAAAAGTTTATCAAGTGTGATGGCTGTGATAAAATCGAAAGTTTGTTCAACCGTTTCGATACTCAAGTTGCGTCGTTTAATTGTATTGTCTCTAAGATAATTTATTATTACGTAACCGACAAGTACTTGTCAAAAAAAACAGTCAGATTATAAATTCAACATGCAAATTTTCATTCAACATTGAATTGTTTTACATAATTGTGCTTTTCAAAAGAGTATGGAAATATTCTAAAATGAAAATAATGGAATCTGGCCAGTAAAAATATAAGATACTTGTTTAATCATGTGAAATGGTGAAATTGCATCTGACGAATGAAAAACCCAAGCTTCTCGATGCATATCGTTATCTTAACTTTGAGATATGTCGCGAGGGTAAACATTAGCACGATTCTCGTCAATATTTGGAGTAAAAATCCGTTAACTATATTCTCGTTACACATCAAGAGCTGGTGTTATCTCCAAAATGACTAGCTCATTTGAAATCATGTCTATTGCGCGAGTTCGACTACCGTGTGAGATGGTCTTGATATTTTCAAACTCACTAGATATCATACCGCTTGTACACGCTCTAGTGCACGCTTTGATAAGATCACTGATAAAATCAATCAGCGTTTCACTGAAACAGTAGCAGACGCGCGCGACGGTTCATTGTCACGCATTGTAAAGTGCAGATTTTGTTTCGTATAATAATTATGCATTTTTTCTGAAAGAATGTCACGCGGTTGCTGTCAAACGATTACGAATTCGCTCGCGTGTCGTATTGCAAAACAATTATGATTTTCAAAAAGTTAATCAGGATTAACAAAGTGTAAGTTCATCTAGTTATTATCACTTCAAATCGTTCAAACTTTGTTTCATCATTTCTTGCAAATTTCATTTTTTGTTTATTAGCTGTTAAACGATTACAAATTCGCTCGCGTGTCGTATATTGCAAACCAATTATGATTTTTAAAAAGTTAATCGGGATTAACAAAAAAAAGTGTAAGTTCATCTAGTTATCATCACTTCAAATCGTTCAAACTTTTTTCTTCATTTCTTGCAAATTTCATTTTTTGTTTATTTAGAATAAAAAAATGTATTTTGTAAGTTTTGTACAATTCAGCATATGCAAGTGTAGGAAAAACAATGGAAAAGTTGATGAAATAAAAATTAATTTGAACAGAGTGAAATGAGTTTTTAATTTTATTTGTTTTTTGTATCAATCGGAATGTTCGATTCGAGTTTGGAATTTGTTCAAACTCTGATAAATCAAACTCTGGAATAGCTCGGGCTATTTTGTGAGTAGGGAGTACAGTAGGGTATGTTCAGTATTATTTCAGCGGTGTCTGTGACAACACAACGTGCGCCTTATGACAACAAAGAATATAGATTAATAACTTCAACCCGGCTTTAAATATAAATATTGAATTAATGTCAAAGATGTGTGCGTGAGAAAAAAATGTACAACTGCAATATTGTGTGTGTGTGTGATTAAACTGCCCAAAAGCCACATGGAATACTTAAACAAAATTTGCAATCGTAAATGTTTAAGGTTAGTCTTACAGTCGCGTTTGAAACACCTTTGCTATGTAGAAAATTTTCATTGTCAGCTGAGGTGTGCACGTTGAAATCATATGATTGTTTGATGTTGCTTTGTTACACATTATTGTCAAAAGGAAATTTCCGAATAAAATAACAAGCAATTAAGATTCAACAGTTTAAATTTGTTATCAGTATTATTTGTGGCACGATGATAAATTTGCTCGCACATAAGACAAAAATAAACAGATCTGATATTGTTAGAAAACATGAAATAATAAAATTTTGTTCTAATAACATTTTGTAATACTTTTTTTGAACTCATTTTTTGGGTATTTTATAAGGACACTTTTTTGGTGCTTTTATTTTGTAATTGGGAATAATTATTAAACAGTTATTCAACCCGACTTAATTTTCCGTTCAATGATTTGTAGTTTTTATTTGCAGGCTGATCGTTTATAGTCACTTAAATGACACTTAAGCATAGTGAAATATAGATTATTAATAAAATATAAAACTAAGGAACCGACGAATTTTTTAATAAAAAGGTGAGTAATGATTGATTTTTTTATACGAATGTATAAGATTATGACCACACGTGAGTCGGCGATTAAAATGAATGTCCATTTTAATTGCAGATAAGTCATACGCGCTGTGAAATCGTTCAAGTTGATTGGCTGAAACGAAAGCAGGAAAATGGACTGGGAAAAAAGGAGCGCTAAGAAAAACCCTCGCGCAAATGCCAATCTGCTATCTAAGCTCAGTTTTTTGTAAGATACAATCACACTATACAGCGAACACTTTATCTATACTTTTTAATCGGTTTGCCTGATCTTGAACAATACAAAATCCATAGTTTTTCTCCTTCTAGGTCAAGGCGAACACTAAATTACACTCACGTTTTTTCCTCAATATTCGAATAGTTTTTGTTCATTTCCAAATCTAAATCATTTTCTGAAAATATTTTTTCGTTGTTAGTTTTTTATAGATTTCATTAAGGTTTGTTTCCTTATTTTTGCAGCTACCTATTTCCAATTTTCTTACTGGGATTCAAGAGGGATTTAGTCGAGACTGACTTGGAAGAGCCCTTGAAACAACACAGTAGCGATTACCTGAGCGAAAGAATATGCAGACTTTGGGACAAGGAGGTAAAATCAAAATCGAAAAAAGGGGGAAAACCAAGCTTGTTCAAAGTATTACTCAAATGTTTCACGAAAGACTATGTTGTTACTGGAATAGCAACGATGATTTATCAACTTGGTTCAAGGTGAAAACAATTTTATTATCATTCATTCAATATTTAACTAATTTGCTTGATTTCATATTCTAATGATGTATTTCTTTATTTGATATTAATTTTTTGTAACAGGATAGCGGAACCGATTTGTATGGGCAAAATGTTGAACTATTTCAGCGCAAAGAGAGACATGCACAGAGACGAGGCCATGTACTGGGCGATTGGGCTGATTGTTTCTTTATTTTTCGGCACCTTGGTGTCGCATCATTTACTTCATTATCTCATGCACGTTGGAATCAAGATGAACGTCGCGTGCAGTTCATTACTTTACAAAAAAATGTTAAGGCTGTCCATGACAGGGAACAATGATCAGACCACCGTCGGTCAGGTCAATAATTGCACATTTTTACTCAAATTATTTGTTACCCTCAATTGCACAATTTAAATCTGACAAATGTAAAAAAAAGTGAAATTCAGTTACAATATTTAGAATCAATTATTGAAATTACGTTTTTTTGTATGTGATAAAAAACGTTTAGCAATTCTAGTTAAACTTTATCATTGAGAAACAAGCAATTTTTTGATACGGACTATGGATTGTATATTCAAAGCTAAAATATTATGCACAGTATTCTGACATTCTTCCATTCTGACAACTGCGCTGATTAGACTGGAGAATTTTATTCAGACCAATTAACGCAATGAAAAGTTGTACTGACAATTCTGATTAATTTTGAGCGATGATCACAATGGACTATTTTTGCCTTGTATGTTTATGACAAAATAATTCATGTCAAATGAAACTGTGCCCATTTTTTATGCAACGAAGTTAAATCTACGGAAGAAAACCGACTTTTTTTTAATATAAAACTTTTCCTTCGAGCATAACATAATCTGCTATTAAATGCAAAACACACCGATACGTGACAGTTTTAATCGTTATTTTTGTACATAAATATAATTTTATTCTTACTTAAAAAAACATTCATACTTGTCTGTTAACAGTAAATTTAACTTATAAGGCTTAAAAAACTTCCCGGACTTTTCGGTTTTCAACTTTATTTATATTTCATCAACTGTGCACTTGAGGGTTAATATTCCCTTAAAATTGTATCACTTTTTTTTAATTGTAGATTTATTTTTGAACTTAGATGGTGAATCTCCTTAGTAATGACATGAGTCGACTCGAGTATCTCAGCAACGACATCCACTGTATCTGGGTAGCCCCGTTGCAAATGTTAATTGTCGCCTATATCATGTACGAAGAAGTCGGTTGGAGTTCTCCTATAGGACTTACAACATTGTTCATCTTTCTTATCATCCTTGGTAAATCATTTTTCAACTGATTTTATAATCCAGACACTTCTGATAACACAAAACAAAATTTTGTTCATGCTTTGGCGTATTTTTCTACAGGTATAATTGGCAAGAAAACTTCACGGCTTATTCCAAAATGTGCCTTTAGAACAGACGACCGTCTACGACTTATGACAGAAATCATCAGTGGAATTCAAGCGATCAAGATGTACGCTTGGGAAAAACCATTTAGTCGTTTCGTAGAAAATTTAAGACGGTAATTATTTAATTAAACTACTCACACAAAATTACAACATGAAAAAGTAGGAAAAATGGTATTTATGTTCAATTCAATGATTTTTAGGAAAGAAACCGATTCAATTAAATACATTAACATTTACAACACACTTGGCCTTGCTTTGGAAACTTGCGTGCCCAGATTATGCCTCTTTGTTACAATCGTCGCCTATGTCCTTTTTGGAAACAATATCACCGTGGAGAAGGCATATCTAGTGATGTCTTACTATAACATCCTACGAACAACCTTGTTTATAATGTTCCCTCTAGGTAAACACAATAATCAATTTCATTTCATTTTAAAAATTTTTTTCGAATTTCATTATTGATTAACATGAGAGGGACGAGAAAATGCTATCTGATAAGGATAAGTCATTTTGTCCCCACAATGATTAATCATAAATTATCAAGATGAATCTAATACTTTTAATTTTAATAATAAACAGCTAATAGACTCGAAATTTATGAAAAAAGTCGTAAAACTAATTGAATTTTACAGCAATTCAAAATTGGATTGGTGCCCGCGTAACTGTGAAACGATTCGAGAGCTTCCTAGCGATTGATGAGTTGAAAAAACCATCAAAAATTGAGCCGAACAACGAAAAAGCAGCGAACGTAGCAGTATCATTCAAAAACGCGTATGCAAAATGGTCCAATGATACAGAAACAGATGTCCTCCAAGACATCTCGTTCACAGTGAAACCAACGAAACTGGTTGCAGTAGTCGGACAGGTTGGTTCAGGTAAATCCAGCCTGCTTCACGTAATCCTCAAAGAGCTTAGTCTCACCAAAGGATCTCTCGAAGTCAACGGAAAAATCTCCTACACCTCGCAGGCTGCTTGGATCTTTGCCTCGACTGTCCGACAGAACATTTTGTTCGGCAATGCTTACGATGAAGAAAGGTTGGTATAATTTTTGCAATTGTAGAGTAGATTACTTTACTATTCTGAACATGATTATTATTGTAGATACAACAAAGTAGTCGAGGTATGTCAATTAGAACGTGACTTTGCCCTGCTTCCGTACGGCGACAAGACAGTAGTAGGCGATCGGGGATCGAGTCTAAGCGGGGGTCAATGTGCGAGGATCAACTTGGCCAGAGCAGTTTACATGGACGCAGACATCTACCTCTTCGACGACCCTTTGTCTGCTGTAGACTCGAATGTAGGCAGACGAATTTTCGACGAGTGTTTCATCGGCTTCCTCAAGGAAAAAACGATCATCCTGGTGACTCATCAAATTCAGTACCTGAATCAGGCAGACCAGATATTGGTACTTCACGAGGGCAAGTTGCTGGCAGATGGAACTGTGGGGAACTTGAAGAACTCTGACATCAACCTGATGAAACATTTGAGCTCGGACGATGAGGGCAAAAATAAAAATGAAACGGAAGCTGTGATAAAAGAGGATGTTAAAGTAGTTACTAATGAAGAAAACGAGTATGACGATAACAAAAATAAGGAGACGAGAACTTTGGGCAGAATTACCACAGCCGTTTATATTGGATACTTTGCCGCTGTGAAAAGTTGGGCTTTTACGATATTTGTTTTGCTTTTGAAGTTCATCAGTGTGGTAAGGTTCAGTTTGAGTTCTTGAATGATTTGGTAAAAGTTTAGGCTTTTTATTAATGAATTTTGTAGGTAACAATTATTGGCTGTGACTTGTTCCTGGCGTTTTGGATAAATGAAGCTGACGAGAAAGGATCTATGTCAGCGAAAGAGAACGAGTGGTACATCATTTACTATGGTGCGATAACCGCCCTCAACGTGGTACTTAATGTCATAGTAGTATTTTTCTTCCATGAAATGTCAATTCGTGCGGCGAGGAATTTGCACGCGGACATGTTTAACAGCATCGTTCAGGCTGTTATGAAGTTTTTCAATAACAATCCGTCCGGAAGAATACTGAACAGGTAAAAGAAAAATGCTTCCTCGTACAAAAAGACGGTTCTCAAATACATTATTTGTTATATTACTTTTGCAGATTTTCCAAAGATATAGGAATCATAGATTTCAAACTGCCAATGACAGTGACGGATGTAGCCGAAATTTTCATATACTTTGTATTGTCTGTGATTCTCGTTACAAGAGTTAATCCGTATTTATTAATCGTTTCTGTGGTGATGGTTATTATCTTCTACTTAATGAGGAAGTTTTACATCATCACCAGCCGTAGTTTGAAAAGACTCGAAGGAATCAGTAAGATTTACTCTCAACATAAGTGTTAACACTTTCTTTTTACATTTTCAATAGAATGCTTCATGTTAATTTGTTTCAAAACAGCACGTTCGCCAATCTTCGACCACGTAACAGCAACAGTCCGGGGCCTGCCGACAATTCGAGCATTCCAAGTAGAAGATAAACTTAATTCTGAATTCGACAGGCACCAGGACATTCACACGTCTGCCTGGTTCAACTTCATCTCCAGTTCACGATGTTTGGGAATCTACCTCGATATCGTTTGCAACCTCAGCATCACAGCGACCGTTATAATTTTCCTCTTCATCGATACGATAATCGCTCCTGGCGATGTGGGTTTTGTCATCTCACAGGGGATAACACTTCTAGGCATGATCCAGTGGGGCGTTCGACAATCCACAGAAATGGAGAACTTCATGACGTCGGTTGAGAGAGTTCTAGAGTATACGAAACTTGAGTCCGAAGCTGCGTTCGATACTCCACCGGACAAAAAACCACCGTCAACTTGGCCCGCTGAGGGAAGGATTGAATTCAAGAACGTGTACCTGTCCTACGATCACGACGAACCGCCTGTGCTCAACAACTTGAATTTCACTATTCTTCCGGGGGAGAAAGTGGGAATTGTTGGAAGAACTGGCGCTGGTAAATCTTCACTCATCTCGGCACTTTTTAGACTGGCCTATATTAAGGGCGACATTTACATTGATGGCGTTGAGACATCTACTTTGGGTATCCACGATCTGAGGTCCAAAATCAGTATCATCCCTCAGGAACCGGTTCTTTTTGCTGGCACCTTGAGGAAAAACTTGGACCCCTTCGATGACTATGCGGACAGTTTCATCTGGCAGGTAATTTTAAATGTTTTATTTGAATCGTTCTACTTTGAGCGTTTTCATTTGAACAATTCGAGAATGCTTGTTATTTTTTTGGATGAATTTTGATCTGGATTGAATTTTACAGGCTCTGGAAGATGTTGAGATGAAACGGTTCGTAGAAGGGTTGGTGAACGGACTGTACACCAAAGTGTCCGAAAGTGGAACAAATTTCAGTTCAGGGCAGAGACAGCTGCTTTGTCTTGCCAGGACAGTGATAACGAAGAACAGAATATTGGTGCTGGATGAGGCAACTGCTAGTGTTGATTTGCACACTGACGAGTTGATACAGAAGACTGTGAGGAAAAATTTCCAACGATGTACCGTCATTACCATTGCGCACAGACTTAATACTATCATGGACTGCGATAGAGTTTTGGTGATGAATGCTGGCAATGCCGTTGTATGTGAAAATGAATTTTCATTTTTAATTATTTCGATTTGCAAGGATTGTAGTTGGTCTATAAATGCTTATTTTTGCAGCAATTTGATCACCCTCACAATTTATTGGAAAAACAAAGTGGATTCTTCTACGATCTGGTTCAACAAACTGGTACCAATGTTTCTAAAATGTTGACGAACATCGCTAAAACTGTAAGTTCCACTATCTAATCAACATTTCTCTTTATATTTTGAAATGTTGAAAATTGCACTGTATTCTTTTTGTTTTCAGACGTATGAAGAAAAGAAGCAAGCCTAAGAAACTCACCTCTATCACACATTTTTGTAACATTCCGTTTTGTTACACCATGTAAGGGACCGCTGTATTTTTAATGCCTTGCCCTATGTACAGTGAGCCGTAGTCAGGAGAACACAATTTATGATAAAATGTCAATCCCGGCCAATACAAACTCTGGAGCGTTGCCATTCGATCGCCCGAATCAAATTTCATACTCCAACAACCTGTCAATTAGAATTATTAGTAACAAAATTTTAACTTTGCATTGAAGCATATTTTAAAAGTAAAATATTTTAACAACCAAGTGGAACATCCAAATCGATAGTGTCCAAAAAATCTAAAGCATAATTGTAGTCTGGTCTTGTTAATAAATTTGTGTTCCACTTCAAAAGTGGCGGTCGCGCATGAACGTAGGATTTTAGATCCGAAGCTTCGATGAAACTGAGTCCTGAAAATGTTGGGTTTTTGATAACACTGCCGTCGGGGCGTTTGAACCAGGCGCCTCGCGGGATGATCATCGCCTCGTCCTTGATCAGTTCTAGTACTGCCGCAAGTCTGTCTTCTTCTTTTATAAAACTTGGCAGCTGAACCTGATTGAACAAACGAAAACTGTATTTTTCAAATAAAAGTTTAAGCTACAATTTGTCTTAAAAAACAAAGCAAAATTTTTTCATTACTTGCGATTCCGATTCGTGAAGAATAGCAAGAGCGAAATTATCATCATTGATTTTCAGAACCGTTGAAGGGTCCCCGTCAAAGTAACCAATGGCCAGGGGAGCAATTTGTTTGAACGATTTGTTAACTTTTGGTACGAGGTACCAGGTTATACAGTCGGTGCTTTTTTTAGTCAAATGAAAATAATGAAAACTAACTCACTGCAAGTTTCGTTTGAAAAATTTTTATTTGATATTTTACCTATAATAGTAGACATCATGGTAACAATCTGAAGTGTAACCAAACGCAATGTGATAATCGAATCGCACCCCATTGATTTTTCCCCAGTAGTAACATTTATGAAAATGATTTTCCGTTTGTAAAATTAACAATGAGTACCTCAAAAGTTCGCTCGTTTCAAAATCTATAAACGAACCGCACCGACTTAACAAATTTGACCCTTCTGTCAACTTCAAATAGTCCATCTTTCCCGAATGATTAAAAACCAAAAAATAAAACAAACGACAATAGAAAACAAAACGTATTCATTCTTGTATCATTTATTACCATTTTTGAATTTTTGTATAAAAGTAAAATTTAGGAATGTAGAATAACTGTTGTGAAAGTTTCATAGCAGTTTCTGTTTCACTTCGTCACTGATGCGTTTCAAGTACCACTGATGCTGTTGACCTGGAGCCGATGCCAAAACTCCCGCCTTGTTCGGAAACTCGGCTTCACTGTGATATGAATAATTATCGCCAAACAGATTTGTCAATACGCCTCCAGCCGCTCGGAGCACTGCTTCCGGACCACAGGTGTCCCATTTTTTGCAGCCTCGACTTGCAAAAACGTAGGCGTGAGCTCTACCTTCTAACAGTAGCAGAACCTGCAATCATTATTCACTTTATAATAAATCTTGTGTAACTTATAAACTATTTTTATTGACAATTTTGATACCTTATGTCCAGCACCTCCCACTCGTAAAATCTCATCAGCTTCCATTGCTCTCAGAGCATCTTCAACAGCAGCATCACTGTGCGACCTAAACAAATTTTTCAATTTCAGATTTTATTTATTTATGATTGTATAATGTGAGTAATTACCGAGTAGTCGTGATAATTCGTTTGCCCTCAGGTGGGGCAACAACTTTAAAATTTCCCCCGACCCCAACACCGTCTATTCCCCAGATTGTCCTGCCCAAAGAGTTGTTATCTCTGTTCTTATAAAATGGCTGGTAAATCACTCCTCCGACCGCCTTCTCTTTTACTGCAATTCCTATCAGAACTGTCACGTGTTCCACAAGACCTTGCGTGTACTCCGACGTACCTACAATTTTACACCTAATTATTCCTTTACAATTTCTACACAATCATTAATTGAAACTTGACTCAAATTAATAAAAATCCATTTTTTACATTTTTAAATCTAATTTTTTATATCTTTTGTCAATGATTTTGCGAAAAAAGCCTTAAAGATTTGCAAAAAAAGCGTTTCATTTTGAGTCAACAGACAGCGATAAGAATTTAGTCATGGCTAATTGTTATCGCGTCGTTAAACATTCTAATAATGTAAGTAATGCAAAATTTGTCTGATAATATATAATCGCCTTTCCATCACCTTGGATCTAATATATACCAAATTTTCTCAGTTTTTTCAGCCATAAAAGTGTTGAAAACATTATCTTATTAAAATTTACCATCTAGGGGGTCGATCCAAACACAAATATCCTTGGAACTGACTTGCTCCAAATGTTGAGGTAGCTGAACGCCTAAAAGTTCAGAGTCCATGTCTGTGACAATCCAATCAGAAGGTACTTCACATTTAGTATTTCCTTCCTCGCCAATAATTTTGACATCGGGAAACTTGCGACTCAATGATGCAATAATACAACGTTCAGCCGATCTGTCTGCCTCGGTTTGCAAATCATTTTTACCCTTTTCTACAATTTTTAACTCGCCCTCGCTCAAGACGTCCTGAATTATTTTGCCGGCTCGCGCCACTGCTGTTACAGAGGATGCCATCAGCCGGCTTAGCAATGCTGCACTTTGAGCCATTTTTGAACCCTGTTTGTTTGTTTACTTTTTGTTAAGTTACACTTTTGGAGCCTGAAAGAAAAAACAAAAATGATAAATCTGCGAATCGGAAAAATGTTGATTGTAGAGAAGTGTTTTTGCAAACTTTTTGGAATACCTGGTATTTTGATTAACAAATTTATTCACATTGCAGTTGGTTGTTTATGTTGAAAAAAGTGACCAGACAAGTGTTGTTGTTTCGGGATAGGAAAAATGACGGTACAATATTTGAAGAGCGATAGGCACACGCGTTCAGCTCATGTATGCCAATGTAGTGCGACAACGTTGCGATCAGCTGATTTGCCTCTTTTCCACTTCCACTTTATTTATCTTATCGATGACATGCAATCACCTGGTTATTTTAATATTAATTACAAAAAACAGTTAGCACCGATAAAAAGGTAAACTTGTTGCACTTTTGAGTTACGGAATTCGTGTCGAATTTATATTGCTGTTTGCAAAAGCGATTTTTATAGATTTTTGAAACCTTTTATCTTTTGTAAACCAGATTCAATAATGATTGACATTTGTTCTAATTCAATTTTAGAACTGAAATTTATTATTATCTTCTGATTTTTTTATTCGTTTATTTTCATTTATACAAAATAGATGGGTTTTCTGTTTACAAAAAAAGTAAAACAAGTTTAGAATCGAATCAACTTTCCCACCGAAACATTGACACATTGTTTTGCGCATGCGCGTTGAATGTTTTTGACATGATCGATCTAACCTTAAAGAAAACACGTGTATCTGCTTATCTGCCGACAACAGGGTCCAAATTGTGACTCCAATTCTAGTGCTAAAATGGGTAAATTAAAAACTCGTTTGAATTCGCGCAAAAATGCGAAACGATGGAAGAAAGGTCAAAGTTCATTGTGCAACCCGGAGACGTCAAAGCATCGTGATGCCGCCCGGTCCATGAACTTTTCTCAGAATTTATGTAAGTGCAATTCTTTATTTGTTTACTATTATTGTAATTTGTTTTTATTATTACGGGATTCAATTTTTCAGCGTCAAAAATGTCAGGATTGACAATTGATAAGTTGAAGACACACGATGCTATGCAAGGTATTGTTTCTACAAGGAATTTCGATGTTGACAATGATGATGATATGGATGGAGCATCAACTTGTAAAACTTTCAACACTTACGCGAGTAATTTCAGCAAGTGCTCCAACATGTCTTTTAATGGGTAAGAAAAATGAACAAATATAAAAAGCTAAATATCTATTAGTTTAGAGATTATTTGTTAAAATTGAACGTTCATTTATGAAATTGTGATTTTCAGGTTTTTGAATCATTTTCAAAGTAAGTCATCGATGCACCAGGAAATGCTTGCCACTTTGCGTACAGTGACAGATGCAATCAAAGAAAAAGGAGGCTCTGAATCAACCGTTGAATATTTTGCTGCATTTGTAAGTTTTTTTGCAAATTAACTTAGATATGGTTCAAAATATTGTAATGGTATCTTTAATCTGCTGTTTCTATTTTCCAAAAAGATTGCTACATTAAAACAAATGGAATCTGAGGAAACTGAAACTGAAGATACAGTCGCAGCTCTCATTACCCTTCTCGGAATGGCAATGAAAAACGTCCAAAAACCATTGCTGAAGCAGAAGTTTGGTTTGGTAAACCAGTTACTTCACGAAAATTTGATGAAGTACAATAGTGACTACATCCACCGTCATGTAAGACAAATGTCAAGGACAAATTCTCATTATTATTTCTATATTCTCTTTAATTACATTGATTTTTGAATCTCAATTTTCCAGTGTCTTGGTTGTATGTCCATCTTACTAAGGGCACAAGAAAAGGCAGTCTGGTATGATGATTCTACCAAAAACACAATGAATACGATCCTAACTTTCACAACGAACAGCAAGCCAAAACTAAGAAAAGCTGCCCAACATGCGATCGTTTCTATTTTAAAAGGTATTTGAATTCTATTCTTTCGTTATTAAAACGTATTTTCTTTATTTTTCAATTAGGTTTAATTGTATTGTTACATCGAATTGACTTATACATTTGTTTAAACAGACAGTGAGATTATGAAACAAGACAATCCACCGCCTTACCATCCGGCAGTTTCACAAGTTGCAAATTACTTGATCAAAGAACTCGAGGAAGCTCAGAGACAGGACTTGAGAACTTCCGCTTTACACATCATGTCTTTGTTGAAGGAAATAGCTCACCAGTTTCCAAAACATTTCATAAAGGTAAAACAATATCCATTTGAGTTCTTTTCACATTGACCAATTTTGTCATTCATTTATTAAATTTGTATCCGTAGACAATTTGCAACCAAATGCTGGCAAACATGAAGCTCAACAACGACCCTATCGTTGCAACCTGCTGCTTTGAGACGCTTTACAGCTTGTTCGTTTCCCGGCCACCATCGAGTTCTCTTCCACCAGAGCTGAACGCCCAAATCATCAACGCTCTTTATGATTATCAACCATCAAATGAAAATGCCAAACTCTCCCTACCCTGGCTCACAACGGTTCTTGAAGCTCTTTGTAATTTGGCATCGTGAGTTTTAAATTCTTGATCAAATTATCTGACAACTAAATTTTTGTAATGTCTAAAGTGTCTTTCTTTATCATGACTTGTTTCAGTAATTCACTGGATCTTTGCGCGGCGCATACTCCAAAGTTTTTAAATACCTGCATGAAAATTTGGAGCGAAACTAACAAGCACGAAGTTCAAGATGGTGTGGCAACGAAAATCAAAGACGTTATAACGTTGTGTGTCGCTCCACTGTGTGTTGACACTCAAACGTTAAACACTGGCAGATCGAAAAGTGTTATACTGGAAGTCATTAAGATTTTATCATCTGGGCTGAACTTCATCTACAATGCTGTTTGGAGACAAGTGTTCAATCTCATTGCCATACTTTTCCAGGTAAATTTTGCAATGAAATAGCATTTTCAGCCACTTCTATTTCAGACAATTGAGTTAATAATTTTACAAATTAAAAATATTTGTTAGACGGTCGGTCCTGTTGAAGACAAAGATATCGAAACTGCACTGAAAAATGTACTAAGACAACTAGTAGACTTGAGGGAATCGAAAAACATATCTTTTGCTGGTGATGCAGATTATGCAGTTGGTGCCGCAATCAAAGCTTTCGGAGCGGAAAAAGTCTTAAACATCGCTCCCCTTATGGTAAACAATTTAATTAGTTTTTGAGGAAATTATTTTGAAAGCAATTTTGTAACAAATTAAGTGTCTGTTTCGTAGGATGATGGAAACCTCAATTTGCACAGATACGAATGGTTGTTTACTGTTCTGGATACTTGTACCAGTCACTCAACCATAGCTTATTTCAGAGACCATTTCTTGAACCCTGCAATATCTTATGAGTAAGTGTAAAAATGAAAAAGGTTGTTTTTCATATTGAAAAATATAAAATAGACAACATTAAACATTTCTTAAATCATTTCAGTGCAACAGCAGAAAAGAAGAAAGCAGCGCAAGAAAAAAATCAGGCCGAAGCTTATGAGCAACTTTCCGTTCGAGTTTGGGCTCTGTTACCAAGCTTTTGTAACAATGCTACTGACATAGCAAAATCTTTAGATCCGGTAAATTTCATCTAGAAGTTTTACTTTCTAAAAAATTTTGAATTGTACAATTTTTACTCATTTTTCTTCACATTCTTTCTTTCAGCATTTCGCAATGTCTTTGGGAAAAGCTCTAGAACAAAAGCAAAAAACACTTGCATCAAATTGTGGTATCAGGATTGCGAAAGCTGTTGTTAAAAACAGCTAACGGCGAAAGCGTAGAGGACACAAATTGTATGGCGAGGTTTGCGAAAAACTTCTTGCCTCGTTTAAACAACGTTTATCTGCTTGAACCAAAAGGAACTCACGAGCAGGGAACAAGAGCCTCTGCCCTTGAAACGATCAAGGTACATAAAAGTATAAAATCGATACAATTCAACATGATTATTAAAAGCAATGTGTTGTATTAACTTGGCATATTTCCAGGTGTATTTGAAAATCAATCACCCTGATATCAAAAACGTGATAAAAAAACTGAACGCAGAAGCGAAAAGGTGTCTGGAGAAGGCGGATTCTGATTTCAGAAAAGAGAGTCTTTATGATCTGATGATGGTTTACTCAAAATATACTGATTTCGATCAACTGAACGAATTTTACGATTCTATTAAACCTTTATTGAAAGACAGTACCAAACAAAAGGAACAGAAAAAAGCCTACAGATTCCTAGAAGAAATCTGCTGCTGTGACACAGAAGTTTGTCAACAGTTTTTGCAAGTGAACTGGCAAGATTTGAAGAATACAATGATAGATTCTAACGAGGAAGCTCTTAAACCAAGCAAAGGAGTAAGTTTTTTAATACAAAAGAATGTTTTCATAAATTTTTATTTCTTATAAGCAAATTGCATCTTCTTTGTTGTTTAGCCAAGAATCCGAATTCTGACAGCTTTGGTAGAAAGTTGCGTGTCTTTGGAAGAGGATGATCACTTTTTGACAAGTGTCATAGTTGAGTCAATATTGGGAGTTCGAGTAACAAATGCCAAATGTAGAACTTCTTCATTTGAACTGTTCAACGTCCTTGCTGAGAAGTTTCAACATGATGAAAAACAATTTGGAAAGTTTCTTGATATAATCAAAGCTGGCTTGGGAGGAACACCATTTTATCGAAGCGCGACGATTTTAGTCCTCACTTCGATCCTTTATAATTACAGTAGTATGTACAATACATCATCTATGATAATTATTTGAGATGACTCTTTTTTCATGTAAAGTAATCATGTCATGTTTTAATAATTTTCAGCTACCTTAGATGTTGAATCGACTCTCAACATTCTCGACTGCATTTTGGAACAGATGCAAGAACCCATCCGCGAAGTTGTGAAATCGACTTTTGCATTTGTGAAAATATTCTTGTCAGTTTCGCCTAATACAATTATCTTTAAAAGACTTGAAAACATTGTAAGTTTAATTTTTATAAGTTTTTGGAATGTTTCTTTCAGATTGATAGTTGTAATTTGTGTTTGAATAATATTTTTATTCAATTTTTTAGGTGAAAACATTGTGTGAGATGACCGAAGACTGCAAACGTCACTTTAGAATGAAAGTGCGAGACATTTTGACCAAACTTATTCGAAAGTATGGATTTGAAATCATCGTAAATCTGGTACCAGCAACGGACGAGATTATGCACAAAAGATTGAAAAATATCCGCAAGATTGAAACGAGGAAACAAAAGAGTAAACAGGATAAGCCGGGCAAGAATGATGATGATGATGAACTTTTGTCAAAACGCGGTCCGAAAACGTGCGTGACAATTATACAAATTGAAATTTGAAGAACAATTTAATTTATACAAAATTGATTATAAAATGTATGATTTTATTTATTTTAGGATCGAAGAAATTCTCGCAGACAGTGATGAAGAAGACGATGAGGATGATGTTAAATCAAAGAAAGAGAGCCGCGAGTCTCGAAAACGAAAGAGTGCTTGGATTCAAGAAGAAAGTGACAAAATTTTGGACTTTACAGATCCAAGTGTTTCCAAGAAAATTACCAGTAAGTTTATAATCGTTATTGTGTTCACAAAAATATAGCTCCAAAAAAAAGTTGTGTAATTAATTGTGTTTCTTTTTTTAACTTTTCTCAACAGCTTCCAAACCATCAGTTGAAGTTTCGCATTCAGAAGAAGGCAGACCGAAAAAAGAACGTGGTTTCAAAGTTGCTCCAGATGGACGTCTTGTTATATCAGACATTGCTGGCAGCGATGACGATGACGAACCAACTCAAAAGAAGAAGAAACGAAAGCTGGCTTTCCTAGGCGAAGATGCTGATGATTATGGTACACATTAATATTCAATAACCTTTTGAATCGACAAATTGAAAACATAAACAATCATTAAAATCATTCTTTTTCATTGTTACAGATGATAATGAAGACGATGCGAAAACAAGCAAATCAATGAAATCAAATACGTCATTGAGAAGTAATAAAAGTGCTACAACTCGGGCTGCATCGAGCTATAAAGGTTTGTATATGAAATATATTTGTTGTTTGCTTTGTAATTTAAAAAAATATTCAAAAAGTATTAATTTTTCAATACATTTTAGCTGGAGGTACTGGTATTCACCGATCTTTGAAGCCTGGCGAAGAATATACTTCAAAGAAAGCAGCTGGTGATGTAAAAAAGAAAGGAAAATTAGAACCATATGCATATGTACCTCTGAGAAGGTCAACTCTGAACAGAAGGTAAAATATGAATATTTATTAGTTATTTAAATTGTTAATAATAAAGTTTGATACAAAATGAATAGGCAAATTTTGCACATTCCCTAGTTTAGTTGTTCACTTTGCTAGAATTGATGATTTTGTTTTAGGAAAAAACACAAAAATGGCGGCGACTTCAAAGGCATGATTGGAAAAGGGAAGAAAGGAAAAAGAACGAACGAGATCAAAAACACTATCAAAAAAGCAATGAAAAAGTAAATTGTTACTTTAACAACTTGTATAACTATTTCAATTTTGTTGAACCAATTTTGTACAAACATTTCGAAACGTTAACTTTTTGTGTTTTAGAAGTTATTTCTGCGATGAAATAAAAAAACTAATACAAATTAAAACAATTGTTTACTCTGTTCTTTGAATACTGTAAATTTGTACTTTGGAGGGATTATTACAGTTACAAAAACTGAAACCGCATGAAATTAGCGCTTATCGCGCCACATACAGTGCGTCCGATCCGTGTAAACCAAGAACCTGCAAGAACCTCAGTTTTGTCAATGTGTATATCTATTCGATTCGAATTGTCTTGTTTCACAATGATAATCACTGCCACTGAAAAGAGGTAAAAAACCATGTAAACAACTTTCACCTCATTATATCTCGTCTGCTATTTTTATAAACAAACAATCATCTAAAAACTTGTTTTTTCTATCATCAAAACAACATTGCGAAATAACAAAACAAACAAAAAACAACATTTATTCAATTAAAAAAGTTAATTGTGCCATCCTTATTTATTGCTCACATTGTTTACAAAGTTTGTTTATTTTTGAATTCCAGCCCTTTTGACACGACGTCAAATACGAACGCACTTTAAGAAGTGTACGTGTTGGCGCTAGTGTGTGTGTAGACAAGGTATGTAGTGGTGAAAGAGACTAACCTCGTAGCTGCTCGTAGCGCGACGACAAACTCAAACTTAAACAGTTCCTCCGCTGTCCGCTGACACCTAACCTCAAAGACGAGGACGCGAATCCGCGCGAGTAGTTGTTGAGTTGTAGCTGGTTGAATCGACAGGTTTGTTATGTGGGGCCAAAGTCGCCACGGGGTTTAACTTTGTAGCAGTGTCAAGTGCGAGAGCAATGCCGAAGGTCAGGACTCGACAGACCCACAACAGCCTGTGGCTCCGACAGCGGGAGCTCGGCATCAAGTTTCCTCTCGGTCATAGCGACAGCTTTCACAAATCCCTCTACTCGTCCATCAAACCTGTAACCCACTGGGATTCCACCGATCCTGGCTCCGGTGCCGTTCATGGTGCAGTTTTTAATCTCGACTTCTCTCCGGATGGGTAAACTTTTTTTCTCCTACTGTCGTTTTTGGATTTTTGCTTTTAATTTTTGCAATTGTAAATTTCACTGTTATCAAGATTGTTTTTGGTTGCTTTTTAAATAATAAAAAATACGAATGTAATTGTAATTGTACGTAAAAATTAATGTTGTAAACTTGATATTGACAGCTGAAGGTTGTAACTATCATTGGTATTTTTTTGCATTGCAGATCTCTGTTGCTGGCAGCATGCGAGAAAAAAAGTGTCCTGATGTTCGACCCGTTGTGTCGCAAACTTATACATTCTATACCAAATGCTCACAATAATTGTGTCAACTGTGTTAGGTACTGATTATTTTGTAAATCTTTTTATGGTGTTTTATCTCACGAATTGTGAAAAACCAAGTTGAACAGTTTCGAAATTTGAAATGAGACAAGGCTGTTGTTTTGTAACCAATTAATCTAAAACTTTTTGGTTCGTGATAGTTTTCTAAATACTAAGCAAATTTCCATATTATTTATTATTCATTTATTCAGTTGGAAAATTGTTTTTTAGGTTTCTGGATGAACGTATGTTTGCATCATGTTCAGACGACAAAACTGTGGCATTATGGGATGCTCGAAATATGAAACAGAGGATTCGTACTCTGCACGGACACTCTAATTGGGTCAAAAATATAGAATACAGTCCGAGCGATGGACTTTTACTCACAAGTGGTTTTGACGGTAGCATTTTCGCTTGGGATATCAACAGGTACCAAATTCAATCCAAAAATTTGTTTAAAAATAAAAAATTTACAGAAAGCATGTCAAAGTTAAATTGAAAATGACTTTTTGTTTGAATAAAGTTTTACAGAAAACAGTTTTGTATACACCCGAGTGTTCCACACAAACGGTCTGATGCGAATGCGACTGACGCCCGACGCATCTAAGATGTTGATTTGCACGACGTCTGGTTACTTAATTATCATACACAATTTACAATTAAGCACCTTATCCGGAGACTTACATGGATTCAAGGTGAATGAATTTGACAGAAAAATGATTGACGATATTTAATTTGTTGTCTATTTTGTACTTAATGATTTTTGTCAATTTTTTTAGCCAAATGTGTTTAGGTTGATGCAAACCTCTCAGACGACCATTCCAGTGGGTGAAGGTCATACGAAACTGTTCTCTCATTCACGCACACATAATCGTGTTGAGTTCGTTACTGATTTTCCTGTTAATAACGATGCTGAGGTCGTATCGAGCTTACAAGTTCACCCTCAGGGTTGGTGTGCACTGTCGCGAAACGTCTCTATTGGAGAAAAATCAGAGGTGAATAAACTAAAAACAATCAACAACGAACAATCTAAAAGAACAACAAATGAATAATTACTAAAAATTTGTTTTTCAGTGGACTTGTGTACACGACATCCAAGAACGAAGTCCCTCAGAAACCGAGGACCAACAAAAAGAGACAGAATCAGCATTAATCGAAGTGTCGCTGGACGATCTCGAAGACAACCAATGGGGCAACAACACACAAGCAACTTTACGTGTTCAAGAACGAGCTCGCGAAAACGTAGCTCGTATGTTCGGTCAGGGTCGAATCCAGCAGAACTCGTCTTCAAGTTCGACATCCTCGACTTCAAACCCTGGACAGAATTCATCGCGACGAAACCGCACGTACCGCAGCCTTTTAGTCAGCGCACACATTCCCCGTTCGGAACTCTCAGACGATGACGATGACGACGAAGAAGTAGCTGGTGGAGCAGTTCTCGGAGCGGCGCCTAGGCTCGACCTTCGTCCCTTCTCCTCGCACAGTGTCGAGCTACACGTGAGTTCTACGGACGTCTGGGAGGCAATTGTGGCACTTCGCGAAGCTCGCTCAAGTCGCGAACGAGATCGAGTGGAGATTCGCACGTCCAACGAGGCGGCAGCTGCTGCGGCAGCCGCCGCGGCTATCGAGGCTGCGCAGTCGACCAATGACGGATTGGTGAGCGTTAGCTTGCCTGGAGCTTCGCATACGGTTGTGATTGTGGGCGACAGGATCAGAGCCCCGGCCCCGAGTCGTAATGTTTCGCACAAAGTCTATGCCATCCCTCGCAACCATGAGATTCCTCAGAATGTCACTAGACTTACTCATTATATTGAGGAACCTAATGTTGGATCAGGTCGGTGTGACGGAAATCTTACTTTGAAATTAAAAAAAGTCCTAATTTTTCAAGATTTGAATTAAAATTTGAAATGGCTTTTTTTAATCTGTCTTACGTTATTTCTATAATACATTTTTCTTTTTTACAGGCTACATAAAAGAGCTCTGTTTCTCAGCGGACGGTCGACTGATCTGTTCGCCATTCGGCCACGGCGTTCGGTTACTGGCGTTTTCTCCAGAATGTCAAGAGCTGTCAGACTGTGTGCCTGCCAAAGAGACGTCGGTCCCGTTGCATGAACTCGCATCGAATTACAGTCATCCCGACATCGTCGTCTGCACCCAATTCTCACCGAAACACTTCTTGCTGGTGAGCGGATGTCTTGCTGGACGCATCGTCTGGCACCAACCTGTTGTCTAACAACTTTGCTCCTCAGTCATCACTTGCGGTGCCTCTTCTTTCATTTTTTTGTTTACTTTTTGTTCTTGTCTCTCTCAATCGAAATGAGTTTGCAAGTTCAATCAATGGATGTCACATTGCAATAACTGGGTTTCAAATCTATGATCCAAATTTGAATTATGTTCTTGGAGAACATTCAATGATCAATCAGTGAGAAAAATTTGAACTGTACAATAAAAAATGGCGAATTTATAACTTGAAATTGAATTTCATTCGGTTTTGAAATGTTTATTGAATAGAAACTTGTACCTCATTGGTTTATCGATTGTTTGTGTACTACAAAAAGGTTTTGTTATTTGATATCTAGCGATTTCAGATTTGTATGCTACTTATAAATAAAATGATAATCAAACAATTGTATCTGCTCACGTTGAAGCAATTATCAATGCGTTGCTTTATATTAAACAAAATGCGTGTAAATAACAACGAACGGTACTTAAGTTCTTAAATTATAATTCTTTTCATACGATGCAATGAACTTTGAGTGCTGCCAAATGTTGATACAAGTACATTTAACATTTTATATGCATAATACTAGTTTAAGATAATTTATTCAAAATTGAATTGTTTTTTTTTTTTGCGTTTTGACAAATCGGCCTTGGAATTTGTAATTGTGATTTAAAAGATGTGATCAAAGTGTAATGAGATCATTTAAAAACAAAACATAAAAAATATGTTACTCAATATACAATTACGCACCTTGTACATACTGTATTAGTTTTTTTAATTTCTTCAAAGACTCAGATTTGTTTGAATAATCATTTTTATACGTAGGATGCAAATGAAGTTGAAAACACTAAAATAAAAAATTTCGAACTTTATTTTGATGCTGTAAATGAAAAATCAGAGGTTGTCTTGCGTAAATGTATCAAAATATGAGGAATAATCATTAAAAATCATCTTACAATTAAACATAGAGATGCGTTGCGTTGATGAAGGGCTTTTAACTAGCGTTGTTAAAACCAAAATGTTTATAAGCAATTCCGGTTCAACCCTTTTCCTCACGGATTACTTGATGAAATGAAATACAAAAGGACTAAACCATCGTTCTATGCGTTTCTTATATGACTTTAGAGTAGTTTGAGGAGGAAAAGGGTTAACTTCTGTCCAAAACATCGATTGTCGAACAAAAACAGTAACCCAATTGGTACTTATAAAATTTATTTGCGTGTAATAATATTAATTTGTGTACATAAATCGAATAAAAGCACACATGTATAGTTTGAAAGAACAGCTGTCCATCTTTGTTGATTGTATATTTCTTTTACAATATATGTACAATATGTCTAGTGGATACTGCCTAGCGTTCGATATCAATTATAATTTTTAGTTTCTATTCGTTCTTCGTTATGGCGACAAACTCAGAAACCGAAGAATTCGTTTTTTTGTTCATTGTTAGGAGCTTCACCACAGCCATTTTGTTAGACTGCATTTCCTCAACAACGCCAACAAATCCGACAAGTCCCCCGTTTGAAAACATCACAGTCTCGCCGATCCACTTTTCTTTTATCTCTTTGAACATTTTTGCTTTGGGTTGATGTCTGTTCAGGTGTTGAATCTCACAGGCCACCAATCCGTCGTTGATAAGATACGTGTTGACATGTACGAAAGCGTGTCCTTTGTAAACGTGTTTCAGCACTCCTCTCAGTCCAGCAAAAGGCCCGTTGTAAATTTCAACAAAGTCAACACGTCTGGGATCGACTTGAAAATCTTCTAACAAACGCATTGGATTCGATTCTTTGGCCAGCATTTCGACGTTCTTCACGGGTCTCTTTTTCACTGTGTTGTTGGGTGTTAGGATGCTGGCTGTTTCATCGGTCACAGATAAGATCACTCCGAAATGTGAAGTGTCGTTTTTGATAAATTCCACCAGGTCTCCCCACATAAATTCGTTACATTCGTTATTCTCGTCATTTGCTATGACAACGTCTGTGGTTGCAACTTCAATTCTTTGAAAACTTTCCAGACAAACAATCTCGATCTTGTCTGTTTTGGTGCTTGAAACTATACCTGTTGAACCTTTGAATTCGCCTTTTGTAACCTGCAAATTTATAAACAAAATTTGCAAATTAGGTTTGATTTGGTATTGAATATATTTATGTTGGTATTTATTTATTTGTTTTTATTTGAGAAATACTTACGAAAACGAAATCACTTATTTCAATTTCCTCTTTCCATGTTTCTCTTTTTGACGAACTGACACTTTCCCTTGTTTCTGCCCTGATGTGGAAAAATTCATAAGAATTAATGTACAGTATGTTCGGACAAATCGATAAAAATTGTGAAATCGTGATACTTACTCTGTATAGTATTCAAACCAGCTCAAATCCAACGCGTTATTTGTTTTTGGTTTCATTTTGTTGTTTGTCGTTTACACCACTTTTGCTGGACTGCGTGAAAATTGTTTTGCGTTCTTGTCAGTTTAACAACTCATGTCCTAATCAAAATATTTCCCACTCACAACAATAACCGATTTGTTTTCATGGAACTTAGCAATCTGAAGTATCTCGTAAGTCTGATGTTTTCGTTTTTGAAAGAATAAAACCAAATTGGGATTTTGTTATTTTTATCGAGTATGAACTTCAATCAGAAGTATTGCATAGATGATCGTAAAACATTATTTTTGACAGTTTAAAATTTTATGTCAATTCAAGACGTAAACATTAAAAATTGAACGGTGACAAATTTTCAAGTTGAAAAATTGAATTGAATGTGAACGGAAAGCACTTATTTGTTTATAATAATATTTTTGAAATAATTGAGATAAAAACCAGAATTGGGAAATTCGTTTTACAAATGTTTATTCACTTAAAAAATTACAAACTTGAAAACATTGAACAATTGAACTACAATTTAGTTTGAATCACCATCCGAGCACTCATCGTCCAAATCATCGTTCATATCATCAAATTCATCGCCTTCATCTTCAACGACTAATTTTTTCAGTTGATCTAATACGTCTGCGTTGCTAACACTCTCTTGATCTTTATCTGAAAAAAGAAAATAAGAACTCAAGGTAAAAACTAATATTTACAAGTAATACAATTTTCATAGGTAGAAAAATTACCTTTTTTCTGAGCACATCTCAAAAAAGCACGTCTTTTCCTTTCAGGTAAACTTTTGAGTAAGTGTTGAACTTCCTGGTCGAATTTTTGTTGCTCCTCCTTGGACATAGTTTTCGGCGCTACTAAAGGCGCTTTAGCACCACAATTCGGACAACATTCATTCGTTTTTGCACAACCTTCGCACATGATGTGATAAGAATGCTTGACATTTCTTTGATCGCACTTGGTGCACTTCGAGGGAGCGCTCAATATTTTATACTTTTTGTACTTGATTCTCCACTCGAGTTTGCTTTTACACCTCTCACAAACGTTTGCAATCTCTAGGCTGTTGATCAGTTTAATTTTTGGCGTTGAGTCGTGCAAGTTATTCCTGAATGCGAATTGGTTTTTGTACTTCTGCGGCCTTGAACGACTCCCGTTTCCCTTTTGACAGCTCATTTTGAACCTTTGTAAACAATCATTTATAAATTCAATTTTCACTTACATTTGAATTTTAAATTGAATCTAAATACTTACTTTCGTAATGTTCGAAGATTATCTTGTGTTTTCGATCGATTAAAATAATGATCATCGATCAACAAATGCGGTAAAACATTGTTTTGTAATTGCAACTTTTAAGGTTATGTTTATCAACAAGACCACGCGAGAACTATTGGCGCGCTTCGACAGGATTTTTCAGGAACTAAAATTAAAGAGTCTCAAAGTTTAAATTGTGATTATCAAAAAAATTGCAAAAAACTTAAAATGTCTCATTTTAGTTCAAAACAAAACAACCAAAAACTTTTTGAAACTTAATCGCTTTGATTTTTCAATTCAGAACTACAAAAACTAAACTAGGCAAAGAGATGACCTTGACCATTTGAAGGTCACTGAACGCAAGATTGATAATTGGAACATCGCAAAACGATATTTTTGCATAATTTTTTCATCTTATTTTTGACGTTTTAACAAATAAAACATTCCCTCGATTATAATAAAACCACACTGGAAATTCCATTGAGGTCCGAGGCATTTACGAGGAATTTCATAATAAACGACAGAAGTGAGAGATCGCGATAATCATCAGATGGCAGATGACGCAAATAGAAGCCCATGCCAGGGGGATGAATCGATAGACACCAACAGCGGACCTGCGTGGATAGCGCCGAGCCAGCCGAGCCACGCGCACACGTCAGTCGTGCTCTATCTGTCATCGCAGTTTTTCAATTCCGGTATCGTCCAGTTTCGCAAGTAGTGTGTAGTTTCGTCAGGCAAGTAACAATAATCTCCAACCAATTTCAAAAATAACAACAACATAAACAAATAACAATCTTCCCTAATGAAACCCCTTTTTCTCCACCAGATGTTTGTTCACCAAATTTTTAGTTGTTTGATCTCTTTGCAGCAAGATGCCGTCGATACGGCGTATGATCCTGGGCCACGTAATGTCGGGGATGTGTGCGAAGATGAACCGGAGGAAAAAGTTCGAGGGTGATGTGATGGACACGGCGTTGAATCGGTGCTTGTCAACTTTTGACATTACGTTGTTGGGTAAGATGAAATTAAAATATATATCTTTCAAAGTCAAGGTCAAGGACATGCAGGTGGTTCAAACAACAATTATTGGTTTCAGGAGTGGGTCATATGATAGGAGCTGGCATTTACGTCTTGACAGGAACGGTTGCTCGTGATATCGCTGGACCAGCTGTGATTTTGAGTTTTCTCCTAGCTGGATTAGCGTCTTTACTAGCAGCTTTGTGCTATGCTGAATTTGGTTCCAAAGTGCCAAAAGCTGGTAGCGCTTATGTTTATACTTATGTTTCCATTGGCGAGTTCTGGGCATTTGTCATCGGCTGGAATATAATCTTGGAACATATGATAGGTGGAGTAAATTAAACGTAAACAAAAAACTACTGGTTGAGTTTGGTTTTGAAACTGACTTGTTGTTTTAGGAGCTGCATCTGTGGCAAGGGCTTGGAGCGGGTATGTAGACGCGTTGACTGGAGGTGCTGTGACGAATTTTACGAGTTACATCACTGGAGAGTTTATCATGGTACCCCCCATGGGTCGGGTACCTGACTTGCTGGCAAGTTGTTTGTGTATTATTTATTCTGCTATGATGGCTTTGGGGGTGAAGAGCTCGACTACGGTGAACTCGGTTTTGACCATGGTCAATCTCGGCGTCATGGCAACCGTCATAGTTCTTGGATTCTACTACGCAGATCCTGCCAACTGGGTCAGCGTTAGAGGAGGGTTTATTCCTTTTGGATTTAGTGGCGTGCTTGCTGGTACGAATTTTTATCATTTCATTTATAGAATTATGAATTATGATTTCATTGAACGAATTCATAACTTCATCTTCCTGGAAGTTGATATAAAAAATGGGATCAACATTTCAATTATTGCGAGTTTTTTGTATGTTCTTTATATAAATAAATATACAATATTTAAACAAAGCAATTTATATCGGTAATTAAAGCTTTCAATGTAAATATTGTAACTAAACGAAGACAATTATTTCAGGTGCTGCGACCTGTTTCTATGCCTTCGTTGGATTCGATTCAATCGCAACATCCGGAGAGGAAGCCAGAGATCCGCGACGTAGCATTCCTTTGGCGACTGCAATATCAATGATTGTCGTTACTATTGGTTACGTTTTGCTCAGTGGTGCTCTGACTTTGGTTGTGCCGTACTACAAAATCAATCCAACCGCTGCTCTTTCTGAGGCATTTGCCGTTCAAGGTCTTGTCTGGGCCAAATATGTTATCAGGTATCAGTATATAAACAACCTTAATTATTATTTAATATTACAAATTCGTTTTCAGTTTTATAATAATAACTTAACGCTTTTCTTGTCAGTATTGGAGCACTATGTGGAATGACTACAACTCTATTTGGTTCCCTATATTCCCTTCCTCGAACTATGTACTCTATGGCCACTGACGGATTACTCTTCGCCTTCATGGGCCGGATCAACGAACGCACCCAAGTACCGATTATCAACCTTGCAATCAGCGGGGTCGTTAGTGCCGTAGTGGCATTTCTCTTTGACTTAAAACATCTTGTAGAGTTTATGTCCATTGGGACGTTCCTCGCCTATACCGTAGTTTCAGCTAGCGTCATCATTTTGAGATACAGACCAGAAAAACCTATCGAGGCAATTTCATCCAACAGTTCCAGTTCCTTACCCTCGCCCCCTACCGAAGGTGCGGATTCTAGTGACTGCAACAGCATTGCATCTGCTGAGTCGGAGGTATACTTTCTAAAAACTGCCATTTGCATTTAATTTTTTTTTATTTTTGCTAAACAGTTACTAAATTGAAAATTATATTTTGTAGCTGCTTGACTACTGCGAAGGACCAGGAAAACTGAGAATGCGTTATGCATGGCTTGGCAGATTCATCGGTGGTTATGCTCCAGGGACAGTTGTCACGTTTTCTGTTCTCGTTTACATCGCAGCGTGTATTATCTTTTGTATCTTCTTATTTGCCAGGTCTCATTATCAAACAGAAAGCGACTGGTGGTACTATGTCATTCATGTAAAACTCATCCTAATTATGGGAGCTAGTAAGTTACCTTGAAATTTGTGTGAATAATACAAAAATTTTTATATAACTTTTGTTAAACAACAAATCTTTTTAATTGTGTAGGTCTTCTTATAATATCTGCTCATCGTCAAACCCCAATGACCGACCACTTTAGGGTACCTTGGGTTCCACTACTTCCAGCCATGAGTATCCTTATAAACATCAGTCTTACGTTCCACCTGTCTTTACTTACTTGGTTGCGATTTTTTGTTTGGATGATTATAGGTAAGTTTAACAAAACTACTCAAGTAGATAACATTGCAAACGAGCTAATTAACTTTAACTGAATGATTTGTATTATTTTTTCAGGAATGATGGTTTATTTCCTATACGGTATCCACTATAGTAAAGAGACACTATCTGCAAGTTCATACTCTATTTTAATGGCAACTTCTGAGGCTGTAAGGGGGGCAAAATGGGGAGCAACACTAAAATCAAACGAAAAAAATAGTTGCAAAGTTCCGATCCTAAGCGAGGAAGCACAATAAAAAACAGTTCAATAAGTATTATTTCTAAGCGCAAACAATTTTGTGTATCTCTGAAAGTACATTGGTTTTTTGATCTCAACTTTTACAAGTTTTCGTTTAGATACGACTTTTATCTATTTAATATATTATTATAAAACAATCAATTTTTTAATTTAATTAATCAGAGCGTGATATCAAACTGACACAAAGTAAACATCGTTCTATGTTATAAGACTGGTCTTTTTTTCAATTTTACGCGCTGACAGATCTATTCGAGTTATTTCTGTATAAGACAAACATCAAATTAATAATGTTCGTTGAGTTACAGTAGCATGTAACATGAGATTGTTTGATAAAGTTTATTTGTTGAAATTTATCGTCGCAAAAAGTGTTATGAAAGGAAACAAAACGCTTGAATAAAGGGTCACAGTGGCTGTCGCCCATTGTAACTGATTGTTGTTGTAGTTTCACCAATTTTATGTCAATCGTGATAATCCTTTTGTTAAATCGTGTCAAAGTGTGATTATGAAGTGTTATATAAGATTGTTACGAAGGCACTACGACAAAATCGAGCCAGCGGGAGTAACGGTGCCTTGCTATAAAACATTTTGTCCGTTTCAATGTTTAGAGATTTCACTTCAGTATCACAATCAACATCAGATCGCATATACGGAAAGCGAAGTGAAATTCACATTGAGAATTTTTAATAATAAAAGCGTGTACAATAACTGAATTCAGTCTTGTACTATTCTTACCCACCCTTCATCCCATATCATCTAACTCAAACAGAAAAAACTTAATTTTTAAACAAAAATTTGTTATCCTGAAAATTTAATTGTAAATTGTTGAAAAAGTGAAGGAGTCGCTTAATTTACTGCAATTCAATGCAGTTTTTTGACTAAACGTTTGGGATCCGTTATCTTATTTTATGGAAAACAGTTTGCTATATGTATATAAGGGACATCTATAGTTGTCGCAAAAGTTGGCGGTGTTCTCGGGAAACGCGATTGTGCCGCCCAGTTTCAGGCGAGTAATTTCGTCGACTGTCCGCCTCAGGCTAGCGTTCCGAAGCTATTTGTCCACGCCCCGCTGACTGGACTGTTTTTTACGAGCTGAATCGAACGACCTGCAAAAGAGTTGTCCAATGTGCTGTTTGTTACCATGGAGAGGAGTCTTGTAAAAGCGACCCAAGTTTTACTGCGCTCAAGAAAAAAAAAATAATCCAAGTGACGAAAATCCGCTTTCATCAGCATGTCTCTCTCTTCTAAAATGGTCCTTTTTTACATTTTTGTCCCCCCAGTTAATTACTTAAGTAATTACAATCAACAAGTTCTGTTAGTAAACGATAGTGAGTAACAAAGTGGAATGTTTTTTTATTAAGAAATTGAAGTTTAATTTTTGGTATGGAATTTGGCAAAATTTGGATAAGTTAAAAAGCGATGATTGGTAGCGGTCAAAAACTGATTAAGAACGTTGGAAGCAAGGAGCGAAGAAAAAAACGTGATATTAGAAAGGGAAATGGGAAGAGCGTAAGAGCGAGTTGGTTTAGCAAGAAATATCGGTATCATGACTGCAGTGTAATCAGCGAACCACGCCCCGTGGCATGAAGCTCTCCGGCTCGATCCGCCTACCGTAGCAATTACACCCTCGAGTCATTCACATTAAAGGTGGGGAGCAAAAGTGGATCGTCATAGTCGTCGCGCGTTGTGTACTCCTCAGCACAAATTTCCTTCGATCCCGGCGTATTTTGTATTCATTATGGAATATAATGTCTCAGCAAACCTTCCTTCTTCTCTCTTTCATCATGTTCTCGTGTTTTGCCAACAGTAGCATGAATTTAATCATCCCTTTAATTTAGGTTGCAATTTTCTTGTTTGATTCATTAATATTTTCAAACATTCTTCATTCTGTCTAACAGTTTTTGTTCTCAAACTTTGAATCAAATTTTTTCGACATTTTCTTAAACATTTTACGTCATGATTGTGAATGTTTCATTTTGTGCCCGAATTAGATTCGATCAATTTGATTTGCATAGTTTAACGTTGCAAATCGTGCTATGATAAAGATTAAATTTGAGTTAATTTGGTTACAAATGAGTGAGTGCAAAATGCAAGGGAAAATTAATGGTCCGCTGTTGCAAACACAAAGTTTACATTTATTCTAATCGTTATGCCATCAATCTCAATTGTTCCCGTTCCCCAATCTGACAACGAGTCGCAACAATGCCCCAATGACAGACAAAGCTTTTACCCTGCGAATCGCCGCATCTCCACGACAAAACGTGCGCGCCGGGCTTATTGAATTATTATAATAGTTTTGCTTGAGTAATGCGCGTGCCCTTAAGTGCTTTTAATGCAAAACGGAAATCCGTTAACTGATGTCGCGCAAAATTGTTCGCTATTTTTTTCTTCCCTTTATTACCCACATTATTACCACAAGTCAAATGAAAAATTAACTTACATTTATCCAACATTTTGTCAAAATCCATCAAAAATTATACATTGTAAACTACAATTAAAACTTATTTGTAGTCTGAAAAAGTACATTTCTGAAACAATTCAGTTAAGCTAATTAATGCAAATTCGCATAGGAGCATTTAACTAAAACAAAAACAAAACTACATGAAAAATAAAAATAAAACAAGAACCTTGTATAGAACATCGAAAAAAAGAACATAAAACTAGAAATAAACAAAACAAAAACATTGTTTAAGAATATGTTGAAAAGTATCATTTGATCATAAATCGAGCGGTTTTGTTATGCGAATGTTGTTATGGGTAAAGACGTTGAGGATTCTTTCTCAATGACATTGACTCCGCGGTGACATTGTGTTGTCTGTGTATGTGAGGGGGACACGGCGGTTTGTTCGTTTGTTCGGCCGACGTGTCCTTTGGTGGGCGTGGTTGCGCGCGTGAAATGATTTATTTCCATCGCTCCTTGGCGGCGAACGCTAACTGCCGAGCGTCGTCTAAACGCCGAGTCCCCGGCATTAATCGTAATGCACTCCGCTTTATTATTGATATGAATTTTGCGGCCAAACTTGATTTCGTACGTCCCTTCCTTTTTTCGTTCAATCTTTTCATCATACAAAAGGGAGTCTAATTTGTTTTACTCATACCCTTTTTGTGACCTAACTTCGCACAAAGTTCGCAAGCTCAATTCCAGCTCGGTGACGAATATCAAAAATCCCGAGTAAACCTAAAAGTAAAAAAAAGGCAAGAGACCTGCCATGGGTTGTAAACAGTGTGAATATGAAACGAAAATGTGCAATATTGACGCGCAATTTGACGAGGCAGAAAAGTGAGCCGTGCTGGCATAAGGCATGCATCTAGTGGGCGTGACTCCATATGTCCGCGTAGAGGCACAAGCAATGTTACGCCGTGCGCTATTATTCGGCGTGTAACATATATGTTCAATAATACATAGATCACTGCTAATTCGTTTGGCTTCGAAGTGTGCGTGATATATGTACAGTAGAAAAAAAATGCACCTGGGTGTACCACGCGAGTTTTACCAACTGTCTGACTGCGCTTTTTACGCCTCGTGACCAGGTGCACTCGTTTCTGTTTACCTTAGTTGAAATTATTGTCGCAATGTGAATACTAACTTTTCCTTTTGATCAACAAACGTTTCACTTCACGCCATTTGTTTCTGCATTTTTGTAAGTTTAATTTTTAAACTTTTTGCAAATAAAAAATGTTGGTGAGTTTGATGATGCGAAATGTAGAAAGTTTATATTATGAAAATGAAACAGAGTTGAGTTTTTTGGTACATATAGATTTTACTCTTTCTATGCAGATTCCACTCTTTCTACATCTTCACAAGTTTATTGTATCAGATATTTCTTTTTCGTTGACTAGACTAGTTCTACATCGTATATTAACTTTGTTACCATTTTATATTTAAAAAACTGTACAATCCTATCGGAGACGATGAGAGACTGAATTTCTTGATCAAATTTAGCTTTAGGAAGTCCGAGCATTGAATAATTTTTTTAGTTTCTTAACCAATAACCTTTAACTACTTTTACAACATTTCCTTTGAACGTTTAAAAGAAAATAAAATGACTAAAAAATCCATTTTCAACATTGTAACCACTCAAAACTCGCCAAGTTCAGACTTCCTAGCTCCAACGCAAAGTTAACTTTCATATCATTACCACCTTAAAAAACCCTAAAAAACAAACGAAAAAAAAGTTACTCATTCAATTTTTCTGAACTTAATCTAGGTTATCTAGAGGACAAAGTCGGAGAGGTCGAAGCGGTCGCATTATTCGAGAGCGGTGACGAAGAAGTCGAGGAAGACAGCGCGAGCATCGGGGACGATGCCATTTGATTGGGTACGTTAAAAGCTCGCATGGTGCCCGTCGACGAGAACGCCAGGTGTCCCTGGAGCAGGTCCGGGTGAGCAATTTTGTTAGGCATCCTGGCATCAGTGGGGTGAGCGGGTATCGAACCAATTAATCCCATGGGTCTCGAGGCGACCGCAGCAGCGACCGGTCCCTGAGGTTGGCACTTCTCCAGGTGATGATGGTGCGACCTGACCGCCAACCTGCTCACGTGTACTGGAATAGGTACAACGATCCTCGAAGAATTGAGATTGTGCTGAGAACCGCCGTTGGAATTGTGTCGAGAAGCTCCTGAACCGGACCCACTACTACCACTCAGACCTGCCTTGACTCTTTTCCACTTGGCTCGGCGGTTTTGGAACCAGATCTTGACCTGGACCTCGGACAGTTTGAGCGCATGTGCGATGTGCGATCGCTCGGTTAAACTGAGGTACTTCTTTGCATGGAACTCCCTTTCAAGTTCCAAAAGCTGTTCTGATGTGAAGGCCGTTCTTCTTCTGCGAGCCTTGTTGCTGTTACAGGAGGAGGAGCTAGTTCCGCAGTTCGATCGCGAGTTCGAACTGCCTTGGAAGTAATTCTTCTTTGAAAGTTCGAGCAGAGAGTCGTTGGCCGTTTCGTCCTCGCTGTCTGTCGATAATCGGCCACTCTCCGATCCTGCAACAGGCAGAATTATACCCTCAAGGATGTTATTTTATACGAAGAAACAGTTTGTCAAACCACATTTTTTGAACGAACATTAAAAAATGTTTTTCTGTTTCATTTTTGTTCGTTTTAATTTTGATAACAGTTGAATGATCATCGAAAAACAAAAACAAAAACGAAAAACAAAAGAATTGGTAAATTTTGTGATCTGAAAAGTAAGATTTAAGTAAGAGATACTTTGTTAATGGAAAAATTTGCGATCGATGACCCTGTTTGAAAAAATATAATTTTGAATTTAAACGCCCACGTCAGTCTCATTTTTTGTCCATCGTTGAAGATGAAAAGATTGATGAATTATTTCCGAGGTAGTCGAGGCATTGCTGAGCGCGGCTCGATTCTCATTAAAATTGGCACCTCCGGAAGTAATTATCAACGCTGATAAGTTAATGCACAGCGCGATATTTTTGTACGTCGGTTAATTTTTAACGAGCTCTATATTTAATCCAATGAGCTGAACACGAGATCAATTTTGTATTCGCATTACCGGATATGTTATGAAATTTAGAATAAAAACAACAAGCGATGTTTATGAATATAAATGCCAGAAAAAACTACAGAAAAACTATATTCGGAAATGATAAGCTTTTTGTTTGATTTGTCTGCTTTCGATAATATTTCAGTGATTGAGGAAATAATCTGATTCGCTGGAACACGAATTACTCATTAAAATTGGAATCTAAAATTGATCTGAATGCTTTTAATTAATGTTCATTCAAATTTATCGGGAAATGCGGTTACTCGGTGTATTTTTAACTCGGAATATTTGATAGTTGAAGTAACAAAAAACGATTCTCCAAAAGGATACTTGTACGAAATGCAAAACGTATTGGCATATTGTCTTGTCCAGATAAATACCGAATGTTTGGTATTTAAAATTTCGGAAATAACATCATCAAAGGGGTACGTAATTCAGCGAAGCAAATGAATTTCGCATACGAATTTCGGAAGATTACACGGGCCGCCAAAGTTTCGATCCGATAATAATAATTGTTCATGCATTCCACCGTCGCCTCGGCGTACGTGATCGTGACTCGTACCACTTTTTGGCCGCTTTGACGTTCCGGTCCTTTATCTCAAATTTCGTTTCATCTTTCCGGATAGATACTTCTTAGTTTCCCAAAAACTAACATTCTCAATCAAAGCCAACTTTCTGCATTTCCTTTAACGACAAAAATCATTTCAAACTTTATCTCGCCATTTTTCCAACACAAGTGAATCAAAAATAATTTGAAAAGCGCTGTTCAATGAAATTTTGAAGTGACTTATTTTTGATTGATTGTCGATTAATAAAAAGGTTGATGACATGGTTAAAAACCTTGTTGGGATTTGGAATTGTGGTCGTGACTAGGTGAAGCAGGAGATATGCTCCGATCGTCGTCGCTGTCGGTCAAATTGGCATCTTGTTGAGAGACGGAGTGAGATCGGTATACTTCTTGAGCGTGATTCACACCAAAGTTCAAGTGTTGTGACATTTGGTTCTGACGACCGGATTGAAGTGGAAAAGCTGCCGTCGATAAGTGTGCTGGCAGAATAGGACCATTCGGTACGCTCCCGTTGTAGATTCGCATCGGTAGCCAAGAATTATATAGGTTCAGAGGCATTGTGAAACCTGCAAAAGAAAAGTCTTTTTCATTATCACAGATATAACTTGGAAAAATTTGTTCGAGATTATTTTTAGAACAGGTTATTTTAGAAACATTTTTGAGAACAATTTTTATTACTCACTTGGCAAACAGTTGGAGACTGAAGTGAGAGGTTGGAACTCCAAATCGTCCTCGATTTTTTTATTGTTGTTATCAGTCTGTCCATTTTCAACATCATCAATTTTATTGTCCAAGTTTTTTCGTTTGTTGCTGCCAATTATGCTTTCGATGCTAAAAGGCTTGGGTGTTGCTCGCAATTTTGATTCGACCAATTTCAATTTTGTTTTCTCCGAATCAAAATCGACAGGTTGCGACTCTTCCATGGTGCTGAGGGATAAACTAATTGTGATCCATTTTCAATTCACTCTGGGACACTTCACATCATTTTTCACAGTGTTTTTGGAGTGTTAACACATTTCTCGCGATCCTTTTGTACAAATTTTTCATCAGTTACATTTCATTAGTTTGAAATTTGACAAACAATTTAGGAATTGTACTTTATCATGACGTGAATGAAATAGTCAGAATGAAAATGTTCAATTCACCTAATTAGTGGAGAATACAAGTTTTTGAAGATTTTGATTGAATATGCATAATAATTCACTTGAATAAACTCGGTGAGTTCTATATTTGGTTTTACATTTTCCGACAATTTTTTTTCAATCGATGAAGAATCTAATTATGGTATATTAATTAGTTTCGTTTCATTAAAATAGCTTTTCTCTCATCGACTTTTTTCAGTTCTATACTCGAAAAGCGATTCCAATAGATGTGATCAATATTGAACATAAATTTATATCATCAAAAGTAAAAACTGATCAATCTCACCTCGCTAAATTTACAGGTATAAAAAAATTTAGAACTTTTGCACCTGTTGAATACGTGTTATTGATATATTTATCAGGAAAGATATTATTTCTAAGTTTCTGGTGACAGTCATTACTTTATTTATACAATTTTCTTTTTGCAAAACTTATGTTTGATGTAATTTTATTGATACATTTTTGTGATTCAAAATCTGACTAGACTCATTCAAAATCCTAAGACTCAACTCACCAACCACTATCATACGAATTCCCAAATTGTTTATCATCAAATCACAAAAAAAAACACAAAACACACACTCGAAGAATTGTTATTCTGGACCACTTATCAAGTTGTGAACCAAAAAATCAGCACTAATTCACATGAAAAAAATTGTCCAAACTGTGTTTATAAAATATTGCAAATTTCAGTTAATTGTCATATCTCTTTCGTTTGAGAAAAGGCAAAAAAACTGTTGGAAACATCGCGGTTGAAAAGTTTGACTTGCTCGAAGGTCCTTGCAAGTGTCGGGTCAGTGAACAACTGATTTTGCCAAGTTCGAGTCGGTTGCCAGTGCCTGTCATGTTTAGCGACTCGGATGGTCCGCGGGCGGGCCAGAATTAATTCCTGGGCGTTGATTCGCCGACGGAGGACGAATCGCGAGGCAGCCACCCTTCCTCTCAATGATTCGCGAGAAGACACCCGCGGCGCCATATTGTTTATTTTCTCGCCTGTATAATCATCATCCATTGCAGTGTCGGATTGTTTCAATTTATCGATGCTCACTCGCTTAGTCTCAATTAGACACAGTGGAATAATGCTTGTATAAGCGCTCGAAGATTTTACTTATTGCATCCCATTGTTCGCGAGAATTCTTTTTGATTCGTCGATGCGTGAGATCAACTTTTCAAAATCTCCGTTATATAAATATCAATTAATGTCTCATTGCCAATTATTGACAATTGACAATCAATCAATCTAGTACCTAATTTTATCCAATATTGATGATCTTTACATTTTACTTATTTCAATTTCTCATTCATTTTTCCATACAAAATTAGATAAAATTTAACTTTTTCAAAACTTGCACTAATTTGAATCAAAAAATACTTATAACATTGAATAACATTTTTAATTTGTCCGAACATTTTTGAACATTTTAAAAAAAGATGACAAAAATTGCATCAATGTCATTAAAATTAAGTTGATGTACATCCTCTCACTTTGCACTTTTTTGTCAAATCGTTAGAGACACGCGCGCTTAAAATTAGAACATTTCACGGGGTACAAATTTCTCTCGGGTCTGTCGCGCTCATGTTCGCACTTGACTAATTAGTTTGAAGACAAAAACTGGGGAAAAAAAGAAGAGGAACTGAAAATGCGTTTACACAAAAAACGATGTCAAGTCAGTTGTACGAGTTAAAGAAGTGCACACATGACAGGAACAAATGCTCAGACGGTTCTAAATCTTGTACCCCTTAAACAGTCGGCATCTTTCGTTTTATATGCTCGCATAAATGCGCTGTTGATATACTTTATTTTGACATGAAAGATGAATCGTAGGCTCTTTAGCGGTTCAACTTCTTCGCCGACCTGAAAAGAAATTGTAACTCGATATTTGGATAGTACATGAATTGAAAAACTACAAATGAAGATGCATTTTTATTTCTTTATACTATTTGATAACGTTTTTGTTTGTTTTTTCTTGTTTAATTTCAAAAACTGTTTTCTTTCAAAGGCAATGTTATGTTGGATGTTTTTTATTTAGAAATAAGTCGTTTAAATGAACAAGTGACTTTTGAAAGTGTTTTTAAAATGAAGATAATCAGTTTGGCAACTATTTTTAGAATTATTTTTGTCCATACAAATTTGTAATCATTAATTTGCGCGCAGACGATGCGTACTTCTTAAGCGGTGCATGCATCAACGCGTTCATTTCATGGACAATTGAAAACATGTCTCTTTTAGGGCCGACGATTCGAAAATATACTCGCGTGACACATTACTAAATCTTTGCCCAAACTGTTTTGCCACTGCACGCACATAATTCATTCTTCCGTTGTTCAGCCCCGAAATTTTGCAGCTACTTAGATGTGATTATACTACATCTAATTTATAATTATCATTCTAATATCAAAATAAATTTCTGGATGTTTAATTAAACCAACTTTAAAAAAAATGAAAAACTTATTAAAACTAAGTATGAGTCTGGATTTTTGATTTTATAAATTAATTTGAAAAATATTAAAATTCAATGTTTGCCCGTGTCTATCAAACGAAAACAAGGCCAGTCAAGGGTTGAAAAAAAATGAAAATTTCATAGTCACAAATGTGACCAGTTGAAAGCGTCAGGATGGGCAAATTGTACAGTAAAATGTTTGGAAAGTTTTGTGTGAAGCGAAGCGTGAGTAATGAAGTTTTGACAGAATTATTTGCACCATCTTTCGGCGGACCTGACGTATCCGCCGATTTCTTTGTTCGGTCCCGTTATGCGTCACGACGTTTCCGAGTATTTAGGGTGTAACTGTGGATTCCGCGAGAAGCGCTGAATACCAAATCGTCTGATGCACCGAGAATATCGAATTTGACTCGATGCTTATGAATTTATGCATGCGCGCGTGGGAAATACGCGTATACGCTTAATATAAATATATGTTAAAGCGCGTAAATGCACTTTGGTCCATATAAATCACGCGCGGATTCGTATTATTTATGGCCATTTTGCTGCGATCGATTGGAACGCTGTAAAACGGGGAGTAAACGTCATAACGATTACCATGAAAAAAATTTTTCAACATCGAAATATGTATTCAAATTTTTGCATGTATTCAAACGTTGAAATATAAAAATTGGAAACTTGAACAATAATTTTTTATAGGAAAACATTCATTTTTGTTCGTAATGAAGTACAATTGAACGACAAACAGAAATAAGTAATATGTTATTGGCACATTATTGACGGCGGTTAATTATAGCAAAGCGCAGCCTGATAATTAAATTATATCGATTTTCAACCGGCAAAGAAGGTCAATTATATTTGTGTGATTGACCTTTCATAAAAAGTGTACGATTCAATCTTAATAGCAAAATAAAATGTCAATTCATTTCCATTTCAAACCTGTTCGAGTGTTCAGTTTAGATGCAGTTAACTCACTTTTTACGATTTCACTTAATCATAAGTTTTTATCTAAATTGCATTATTGTAATTGCAAAAAGGGTTCTTTTTGTAAACTGATTTTTTGCAAAAACACTTTAGCGTTTCTAAATTGAGAAATCCAAATGGTAAAAGATGATAAAAAGTGTTAGAAAAGAAGTACTTTTCAAAAAATTGTTATTCAATTCGAGTGGAAAAAAAGGTAACGTGAATTCATATCTCGAGGTTTCCCCTTGCTGAAGAGCTAAAAGCTGGCAAAATTAAAAAGCTAAACTATTAAAAGCTGTCTTAGTCACTCTTAGTTGATATTCAGGCGAAAATTGAAAGATTCGGGGGTATACGGCTTAAGAGGTGAACACAGCTCCGCCTTTAGAGCCGTTAGAGCTTTAGAGGAGAAACCAGCCGTAAAATTCAAAGAGGAAACTTGAGCTTGACGTCGTAGACGAATCCTTGACTTGATTATGCTAATCAAGTTATTCCACTGTTAACTCTGTTTACAGTGGAATAACTATATCGCATAATCACTCTTGAGTGTTTGGCTTTACAGCATCTTCGAGAACAATGCCTCGCTTTTTTTTCCACAAACCAGAGATTGGCCCTCTGAAAATGTGTAATTTATTCAGTCTCGATTTAATTAGATAAATAATTGTTCAAACCATCTCAACTGAATTCTGCGATGAAATTCACTCAATAGTAAACAAAGCTACAACAACAAAATGTATCACTTTGAAGGTGATATGAAAATGTCGTTATCATTTTTGAGGTTAGGGAAAACAGCTCCAGGTCGTGGACTGATACAACAATCTTTTTTGTTATGAAAAATGTTGTTTTATAAGCCTACAACCTCGAGTCGTTTTTGTAAATAAATCAGCAGTTTTTATATAGCTGTAACAATAGAAAATTTTAATTTTTTGAATTTCAACGATTTTTGCAAAAAAGTGTTTAAATTTGTTGGGTGATTTTATTTGTTAGGAGTGCGCGAGAACGCTTCATTGATAAAACTGTGAAAAGAGGATGAATCGACGGCGCGAACTTTTCACAGTTAATGCGCGTGACTAAATATTCAAATATAAAACAATCATGCGAAAAAATTGTATTCATGGACCGAATCGATTACGAATTGGTGTGCGTGGGTGCGATGTGTCTATGAGCGTATACATACATTATGCATCGCGAGGGTCGAGTTAACAATAGAAACGTCATGTGAATCGTATATTTGTAATGCTTGTCATCCGAGAGCAATTCTCGAGCAGAGCTCTCTTCTCTTCTCATATCCAGTCAGTGCTTTGACGTGATAGCATAAATGCAGATACTCGCGAGGGGTTAAGCGAAATAAGAGGGCTATATAGCACGCTGATACCCTCGTGACTGCCCATCAACAGTCGTCACACCAATTATGGTTGTTAATATTCAAACACAGTTTTCAAATCAGCCTCGTACTTAAAATCCAACCACGTGGTTTCAAAACTTATCCTTTTCGTCTCCCCAATCTTCACGTGAATTGAATTACATATTTCTTGTGCAAAAACGAAACTGATTTGTTTCATTTTCCTGACACTTCATTATTACACGATTGTGTTCAGAAACAAATCTAAATCTAATTATCTTTTAAACATTTCATTTTATCCGATTTCTAAAAAGAGTCTGAGATGAAAAATTCGAAAATTGCTAGAAACTGGCGAAGGAACAATTTTTTTTTTTCATATTCAAAATGTGAATCAAAACTAATCCACAATGGGAACAAATTGAAATCAGATCCGCACCAAGTTTGTGATTGCTCGGTTCCCCACAGACGGTTTATCATGTGTCAATTCCCCTGTGATTAACTTATGCTCTTTTCAATTCTTCAAACAAAATGTTACGATTAAAAGGAAGTAGAAATTTCAGACAAACAATTCCCAAAAAAAAACTAAAACTTGTTTGTTATGCTGAGTTATGTTAGAATGTAATAATTAACAGATAATAATAATCATAAATAACAAATAGTTCTTTTATCGTGTGAAACTCACGATTAAAAAGATGTTTGAAGTTTGAAAAAGTACTTACAGAAGAAAGATCAGGAACATGTTTGTCAAGTTTGTCCTCTTGAGGTTTTACAACTCATTGTCACAATTTGCTGGGCATTAAATCAACTTCAAATAAAATTACATAAACGAAATTAACAAAATTGTGTCTTTGAATCGCGGCTTATCAGGTGTATACTCAGAGCGTTTTGTAACAAGTTTTTTTTAGGGTAATTTTTATCTTGTATACAATCTTAAACGGGATACAGAGTTCTCGTTTCATGTAATGTACATTCAGATTAGTTTTCTGTTTTAACACATTTGATTTCTAGATAGAATCTCAATCTGAACTAAGTCTTTGGAAACAATATTAATTTGTTATACCAAAATGACTTTTCATTCCATTGAATGCATAATTATTCAGTTTAAAACATCTTCAATTTCTTATTTCAATAATTACAATTTAACTCCTTAGCGATATGCAACCCGATGAACAAAGTACCTACGCCAAGCTCAAACGAAAAATAAAAAAAATCAATCTAATCTTTCGAATTATATTTTATCTGACAAATAGCAATTTGACAAAACTCTTTTCCTTCAAACTTCACATTATTTATAACAAAAATATTCGCACTCAGAGATGCTATTCGTTTTATGATTTGTATTGATGTTTAGAAATAATTTTTTAATAGAAACAAAAATGATAATTTTCAAAATTGATTTTTCAGGTGAAGCTTTTTTCGTTCTCGTCTTTTTTCGCATTTTTTCGCACAGTACAAACTGCAAACACACAAAAACAAAAAGCTGAGAATTGCAAGCAATTTTTAATGTTCATTTCAATGGCTTTGTCGCGTTTCAAATTAGGAATTGTTTTCACTTGAAATGTGAAACTCGCATGGGCATATTGAGTGCAATGTTCTACGATTGTACACCACAGTTAGGGAAACACGTTACAACACCGCATAAAGGCGAGGTATTGGTGCTAGAGATGATAAGAAATATGCCCGTGACGTCAGGTCGTACAGGTATATGAACCAATGCTGAACAGACCTCCACGTCACTTGTTCTTACACATTCGTTCAACGCACGTTTGTTTCCAATTTTTGCTCCACATTTTTTTCATCAACACTACTGAATACGATCCAGTCTAAGGGTCGCCCGGAAATCGTCCTCAACTCAACCTGGAAACTCAATAAAATCTTCGTTAAGGTGAGTAAAGAAAATTAAATTTTATATTATTTTCTGCAATTAAAACTAACATTCAAAAATTGTAATTAAAGAAATTTCATCATTTCATCTGTCTCTAGTTTTTATCATTTTTGATATAAAAATAATAAGAATTTATAATAATAATAATAATAATTTGGAGATTTTCGTTTATTTGTTCATCATTCCATAAAGCGTTTCAATTATCCGATCTTCATATAAAAAATTATTAACTTTTTGCAAGGATGAATATATTACGAAGCATTGACTTTAAAAAATGATTTATCATTCAACTCGCGATTGCATAATTCTTGGCACACTTTGACTAACACCGGCGAAAAGAAAGAAAAGGAAAAAGTACAACGATATTTTTCAGGTGCGTTTCATCTCTTGCGCCTCGTTACGGTTTTGCAGTCGTGGACAGTCGTCATTCACGCAGAATAGTAAAAACCCAGAAAGATTTCTAATTTTCACTACTATTTTATTCCGCCGAGCATGTCATTAAAGTTTTGTGTAATTTAAGACGTGAGACAGATAACTTTTTTTTTGTTTTCAATATCTTGTTGAGGAATTAGAAAAGAATGTCTTATCAATTATTTGAACAAGTTTTATTCTGTTCTTCTTCATTTAAGTCGAATTTCTTTGCCATAAAACAATAATGAAACAAAACATTGCCTTGCACATTGAAAAAATGGAATATTTTGTTATTATGTTGGATAGTAATAAAAATAAGAGATACAATCTGGATACAATGACATTAGATTAATTGTATAGAATAAATTAACAAAACATTTCGGTTTGTCAAAATCAATTTATGGAGAAAATAAAAGAAAACTCATGTTATACATTTGCGTTGTACTAATGTTTTATTTGAAAGATTAAGAAGTGGGCCAATTATGAAATAATCAAACACGGTTGAATCATGTGTAAAAAGTGCGTTATCATTTATGATTTTATCACGTGTCGCGGTGCACTGATCGCGAAGAAAGAAATAGCGATATTGCTCGCGCGCCGAGACATAACAAAATCAACGCGAAACAAATGCGTCTGCGACGTCGAGAAAACGTTCACTTTAACTACAGAAATTGAGTCGCTCTCATATCTTTACGAGTGCAAATACAAAAGATAGGAATAAATGCTCGTCACATTTTGTTCGCTCGCTGTCTTGCATTATTGCGTAACGAAAACGTGCCAGACGCCGTGATCCTCATTTCCAGCACCATTAAAGTAAAAAATTGCCATTGATATTTTACATTTCATTCGTTCAATTTTAAAAACTTTTCACGGTACAATACAACTTCAATCGAACTTGGACTAAATTAACCAGTTTGCCTATTTGATAATAATTTTTTAGTCAAAATGACTATCCATTTCGTTTCAGACTTATTTGATTTTGTTATCAATTTTTTGAACAGTCGCTTAAATTACGATTATCAAATATTCGCCAAGATATCTGCGAGGGGTGAACGTGTTTCTAAAGAATGATTATCTAATATCGCTGAAAGAACACCTGTATCAATTACGAAAACAAATGTTGGCGCCTAATAAGATGCAATCCATCTTCGCGATTTCAATAGTACATTTTTTTGTCACATAACTTCAAAAATTACGTTACGGTTAGTACGTCACATTCAAATTTAAACACTTCAAGATTTCAATAAAATTATTTCCAACCTAAATCCTAACAATAATCAAAAGTTCGCCATCAAAATTACTTTGGGAATTGCAAGCAAAGCAAATCTTGCATGGCATTTGTCTCTACTGCGTATTTTATATTTGAACAGCTTATCATTGATAAGAGAATAAATTGCCGCGCTTTATTTTCGGTTTACCTGCGGAGTAATAGCGTTATCGATATAAAAACATCTTGTAACTGATAATAATGGGACTGATAAAGTTGAGCAACGTTGTCTAAAATGACTACGAACTTTTGTTCGCCCGTACAGAGTTTTAGCAAAACTTGCGAAGCGATAAAGTGGAACCAAACGGTTAACAAGGTGAATCGATTTAAAAATTATATTCGTTTTGATTTTTTTCCAGAATGGGAATAACCGTGAGTGGATTAGCATGAGCGATGAGCCGACGTGTTAACGATCGCAGCCAGTTATATTTGCAATGCAATCAGCCGCACGCTAAACGATCCTCGCACCACCTTCATAACAACTCGGATCGCCAATCTGCGGCTTCTCATCCGAAGGCAAGCGCTGTGAAGAGAGCTATCCATCGACAGTATGGTAAATGTTAAAACTGTCATGGAGTTGCTCTCTTTGTGGACGTTGCCTAGTTCAACGTACTGGACAAAGTATCTACGTTCCTTTTTACAACCAGCTGCAATTTCCTCTTTTAACAAAGTCATCTAAACAAATCTAACCAAACCACTTGGTTTTGCATACAAAAAATTAATTTATTCGTATTTTTTAGGTCTATTATAATGCACATAACCATATATTATTGTTATTATAATTATTATTAAACTTAATTATCTAATTGTGTGTTTACAAATGACATTATTTATTTCAATCGTATGTTTGGTCATCAAAAGTTGTCTGGTACAAACTATCACGAGCTTTTGGTATTGGACTAAAATTAGACACTGGAACTGCAGACTCCTGTCTGGAAAATTTGATGTTTGGTTTATGTAGATGGTGGTAATTCGGAAGTACCCTCGAGAGAAAGTCAATCTGACCAAGTTGAGCCTAAAAAATAACGATTGGTAATTGTGAAATTGAAGAAAATCGTCTGATTGAAAATAAATGAATAAAATAAAAAGTTTGCAACTTACATATGGCTTGTCACTCATATTCCTTCTGTGATTATTGCTACCGTAAATAATTGTGTTTTCAGGGATGGTTTCTGGTTCGGTTAACGAACATGAAGCTCCAACTATGCATCCGGTGCTCAATTCAACATTTCTTCCAACGTGTGCTAGAAGATTGATTTATTTGATCAATTTTTGGACAACAAAAGTAAAAGCATTTAAGATTGTTTAAATCACTGTTGTTATTATTACCTCTCGTTTCCAGAATATTGTGATCTCCAACTTTAATAGCTTCACAAGTACTGTAAACTTCAAAGACGTTGTAATTTCCAATGATTTGTACTGGTGTTGTGTTTGTTGGATTTTCTCCAGGAGGTAATCTGTAAAAAAAGGATGCAAATATAATAAAAACAAAATATTTAGAGTCTAATGATACATTTTAACTGGAATAAAGATTCATGACAGGTTACCTGTTAACAATAGTGGCCATTTCTTCTACAATATTTCCTTCTCCAATAATAATTGGACCAGCTTCTGCAAGAATCATTGCTCTTGGATGGATGACACATTTTGGTCCAATTGAGATGTCACCTTTGAGTATACTTTCTTCACAAACCACAGCTTTGCTTGCAATTTTAATACTGAAAAAATCAATAGTAAATAATTATAGATTCTTAAGTTGCATATGTCACATTTAATTTATTATTGGCTTGTGATATTTTGCAAAAAATGCAAAATAAATAAAGAAGTTAGGTTAGGAAACTATGTTGATATTTGGAGCTGTTGAGTTGAATTAAAATATAACAATAAATCAATACTCACTTTGGGCGACGAATACTTTCGTCCATTTTAATTTCTGATGGTTTAAAAAACTGTTTTTATAGAAAATATGGGATTTCGAGGAGCTGTCAAAAGTCCAAACACTTGCAGCACTCATGAAACTGCGAAACAACCTGACCTTATACTGAAGGTGCGTTTTCACGTATGGCAACAATACTTGCATGGAATTTTTAAATAAAAAACGTTGATAAAATACAAAAGTGTTAAACAATTTATTGCGATTGATAAATTAATTGGAAACGAATAAGTTATTTTTTGGATTTTAGGTAGAAAAGGAAATTAATAATTTCATTGCAAAAACTCAGTTTAAAAATTTAAAAATGATAAATTAATAACTACTTTCTTCGAGTCATCTAAAAAATACAAATGCATCCCTCAAATTTTGTTCAATTTAAGTCTTGAATGATTCAAAAACAGAGAAAATTGTATCAAAATGGTTTTTATTGAATCGTCCTGATTTTTTTGTACTAACAAATTCATAAACATATAAATTATTAGTAAAGTAAATTGTTAATTTCATTTTTTCAGGTTGATTGAATAACAACATCATATCCTGTTAGTATCCAAGAGAAAAATAATATTTCATAGTATACATTTGGATGTACCTTAGATAATATGTAATGCTTATACGTTTTAATTATAACGTCGTATTATTTATAATAGTTAACATATATAAAAAATAGAACGAAATACATACTATATGAATATTCCAACAACAAAAATGTATTTTTTACTTGCTGGATCTTTCGATCTAACTCGTAAACTTAATTTATGTTATTTTTATTCAAACTTCCTTGAAGGCACTCTGGTATACAATTACAAAAGTTTCAAAAATACTGGATATTGATACAATAGATAAATTTGCGTTAGAAAAATACTTTTCATTCTATTATTAATGGTTCTCTTACGGGTCAACCTATAAGCGTTACATCGTTGCAACTTCCATTAAGCAGCGAATGGAATGTCGCAGTGTCGTCTAGAGTATCCGTCATGATTGATTCCGACTCGTCCATATCCATTTCCATCGTCAATTTGATCTCGTGCTCATTTATTCCTCGACAAAGTGCCGGTAAGTTTTGCTGCGAAATTGAAAATCATGTAATTAACTGATGTTCATGAAAATTACTTAAAATTCCTTGTTTTTTTGATGTTATCTTCAATTACCATGGAATCACGCATTAAAACAAGATCATTGATAGTTTTCTCGCCAGGGAAAACTTTGCACAAGGATGACACAACCCCTTTAAATGCATCGTCTCTTTTATCCATTTCACCTGATCGTTCCATTTTTGTATACAATCTAGAATTCAATTCAAATGGTATTATAAAACAAATAAACTTCAACAATGAGAGTAATTATATTTGGAAAAATTGAAACTAAAAAACATTACCTTCGCAATCTCAAACGAGACGGTTCATCTCCATGTATGATTTTCAAAGTGCCCAAGTATGAAGAATCCGATTGTTTCAGCATGTCTAAATCCTTTTTCTTCGGTTTGAAAAAGAGAGAAATTTCTTTAACTTCTTTTGGGTCCAACAAACACTCTCTGGGAGACAATTGCCAAGTGAGATGAACGTCTGGATTGACAACTGAAAATACAACAAAAGAATTTCACTATTTTCCACGTTCGAACGTTTAACATTCGCATTTTTATATTTAAAAGTAAAATCCTTTGTACTTTTAGGGAAAAGTTCAAGTTTGGCATAACAAGCCAAGTCGCCATTGTTTTTAAGTCGAATTTTAGCCTCTAAATATCCATCGCTGTTTAAATTTCCCAAAGACAGCCACGACTGACCACTCATATCTCTCAAAGTTTCCAGTATATCTAACTTTGCATAACCGCAATAACCGGACAACTGAATCTAAAATGATTAATTGAATTAATTATTATTCCAAAGTATTTCTCATATGAAATAGAATTTTGAAACTGAAAACATAGTTTAGATAATTACAATTTTAGTCGGTCGTCCCTCAACGTTTCCTCGTTTATGAGCATAGTACTGGAAAATAATTTTCCCCGCACAAGCTCCTGTATCATGAGGTTCAAAAACAACGACAAGTGTTTTTGTTTCAAAACTTTGCAACGAGATGGCCAGCATTGCTACAGTCCCATGAGCGTCTCTTACAAACTAGAACAGAAAAACACGGATAATTCAAACTTTCATTCATTTTTTCAACAAATTGTGATAAAAAAGTAAATATATCTAAATACCTTGAAACTTCTATCAGAACCTTCAATGGTTGCGATTAATTTGAGTTTATGATTGCTCATATTTCGAATTGTAAACTCTTTTGATTCTCGTTTTCCAGTTCTAACACTTCCCCAGTTGAGTGCCGAATGTGTAGCTCGTATAGGAATGGCGTCACCGGTGACCGACGAACCTCCACATGAACTGCCTGGTGAATTTCGACCAGATTGCAGAGACCTAAAAAATGATATTGTTTTTCATTGAAAAACAAATTTACAACGTCTGGAAAATAAGATAACAAAGAATTATTATAATTTACCCATAAGAAATGGCACTCTGCGGAGACGAGGGCGAAATAGTTCTCCTCTGATTCAGAGGAGTTTCACATCGGTTGTAATTGTCATGAACTGGCGGATTCAAATTTTTAACACCAACAACTGGGAATGTACAAATTCCATTTTCTGAATTCACTTGAATTAAAGATTGCCTAAAAACAAAACAAGAAACATGAATTAATATAAAAATTATTGAAGAAAGAACAGAATAATTCAAATAAAAGTTACCTCTCATTCTCATCTTTATTTTTTGGATTGTACGTAATAAAAATGCAGCCTTTTTCACCGGGTTTGATCAGAATTTTTTCAGGAGAAACCACGAAATTGTGATCCAATTCATTTTTCAGAGTCGAAGAAGACATGTTCTGATTTAAAACAACATTCGATGTAAGCAACGCAACAATTGTGCCATGATTTTTCAAGTACAACGGTTTCGATTGGTTTTGTAAAACAATCAAAGGCGCGGGCGTGTCACAGGGTTCAATTTTCACCGTTCCGATTCGACCTAAGAGTCCGATCTCTTTTGTCATCAACTCTACGTTGCCGTCTATGTAAACTGTGGCAAGCAATTTGCCGCAGACAGACATCAAATTTTCTGCGAACGATTTTTGATGTAAATCTGAAATACCAGTTTATTACAAATTAGTTTCATTTTTCTGAAAATCACAATTAAAAATGATTAATAGTTTTATTTATTTATTCATTACCCTTTAACGTGGCCAGATTTAACCCGCGAAATTCCACGTTTATAGTAACCGATTCTTTGGATTTCAGTGAAACCCTGTGAGCCCCATCTGAAGTCACGTTACCTTTCAGAGTATCGTTCGGATTGTCGATGAAAAACACTGGTGTTTTATTCTAAAGAAATAATTCATTCAATTATGATGTCTCATATTGTCAGTAAATTATTGAGGGTTGAAAATTTGAAACGATGTCATGCCTGTACTATTTGCATTTCTACAGTCACATCAATACTGTTTTTATTAGCAATCATAATGGGTAATGTTTTTGAGCCTTCTTCTCCGACGTCACCATAAATCAGTTCGTCCTTTTCGTACGGACAGGAAATCTGGATGTTGTTCTCCTCAGGAATGAAACACATTAAATGCGAGTGGTTCCATTTTTCTCGCGTTACCATGTCGGTCATCTCGAGCTGCATGCTTGTGATAATTGGTTTGCAAAGTTTCATCATTGTTACACCGATCTACAATTTTTGAAAAACGGTTATGAATATTCAAACAATGAAAAGTAAAGATACAATTTTGATTATTCGTATAACAAAGAATGTAAACGAACTTTGATTGATTTAGTGTCAGATGGTTTGATCAGCGTAATATCCTCAGGAATTCGCAATTCGATATTATCTTTGTCGCCCTGAATTTGACACAACTTTGCCGATACTAAAATCCATCTTGCGCTCTTGTTTGTAACTTCGATCTCAGCTTTTGTTGGTACTTTGACCAGACACGTTGTCACTTCTTGCGATTTTGTCCCGACTGAAATATGGCCTAAAAAATTATTTAATACTGTGTTTAATTGAACACATTAATTCAAAATTGGTTTTATTTTTAATGTTTCATATATTACTTTTATCCCTTGGCGATTTAGGAGACATGCTTCCATTATGTCCTAAGCAATTCTCCTTGTCGTGAATTTTCATCGCTGCCTTGTTTAAAGATTCTTTCAAATCTGAGACATTTACTTCGAAACCAGAATCAGTAACGTCTTTCAAATTGGAATTTGACACAGAATTTTTGTACAATGTGTGAGTTTGGTCCTCGAATTTTGGCAACGATGCGTTTGAAGTTTTTGAAGGATCACTCGTTACATTCACCGACAAAAATTTTGTAGCTGAAAAAAACCAGCATTCAATTAAATCTACTGAATTTCATTTATTATTCTTACTTCTATTAAATCAATAAATACCAGTTGGTGTCGAAAATCCTTTGCTTAAATTGTGACTTCTCGAGCTATCATTTTTCTTATCAGAAAAATCTGCCACAAGTGTTTTGTCCACTTGAATTTCGTCTGAAGATTGTTTCGTTGAATTTACTGTCGTATCTTTTTCAGGTCGCTGTAAGTCTGCAATCATCTGGTTCGTTCGGTTGAACGTGTAGGTGTTGCTCGCAAGATCGTTTGATTTGGCTCGAGCAATTGACGCTCGTTTGTTTAACTCTAGCAGCTTGTCTATAACGGTCCGAGGAGTGTTCTTATCATTCAAAATCCGCGAGATGCTTGCCAGGTTCATGTGGTAGATCTCGTTTGCACCATCGGTCATTGTTGTGTTGTTTATAATGTCGTCATCAAGTTCTGCTGTTTCTGTGAAAACATCAATTCATTAAAATTGACAAAATTCGAAAACTGTAGAATAAAAATAAGGAATCAAACAAAAAAATTATTACTTTCTGATGATGACAAAGTGGTATTGACCAATTTCCTCGCATGTCCTGTTTTTTGTGGACTTTCAGCCAATCCAAGTCCAATACTTGGTCTGGTAAGATTATCAAAATTAGACCAATCGCTGTCATCGTAATTTCCACATTTCTTTTTACAGTAATCTGTAAACGATACCAAAGATGCGTTTTCAGACATTTCGACCAACTTATGATCGCTCATCATGTTCAGTTCGTTGAAAGTGCTAGTCTCTGGAATTGGCGGGGCTGAGTTATTGAATGAAAAACCTCGTTCGGCCTCAAATTGCTCAGCAACTTTAGAATTCAGCTCGTGGAAATCTTCAGCTGCGTATTTTGCCATCGCTGCTGCGGTCGAGCTTGACATGCTGATCCCACCGAAGGTCTGTGATTTTGGACTTAATGAGTTACTTATTTCTGATGATCGAGCTAATATTTCACTTGGTTCAAAATTCATCTATTGAAAAAAAAAATAAACAAAAACATAACAAATTCAAGGAATACCAGAACATTAAGTCAAAAACGTTAGTAAAAATAAAACTCGTAATTATAAAAATATTCTGATCCGTCAATTTTTTGCTGAAAGAAAAATCAATCTTACACTAGTGTTACTGGATTTGTTGTGATACTCGAAAGAGTTTCTTCCATCTTTAGTTTGCGATGAGATATCACTTTTTTCATGTAAGCGATTTTGGCTGAGATTCATTTTAGACGCATCCATTACTATAAAATGATCAAAAGTTAGTTTATAAATTCATAACTTCTTTTTATTTTACTACAAGTTTACAAATCGTCTTACTTTTTTCAAATGATGATTGTTTCGTACACTTCTCTAACAAGTTACGAGCCAGTTTTCTTTCATTGACAATGTTTGAGGATTTTCTGTCTTCATAATTTAACTCTGAAACTGTTCGTTGTTTTGTTGTTACAGTTTGCTTTTTATATACGTTTTTTTAAAGTACATATTGTTCAAAAACTTACTGCCAGCAATTTCATTGATATCCAAAAGTCCAAGAGATGTGTTCTGAGAAAATTCTTCAGATTTTTCCTCAAAATTTGAGAAATCGTTGTTTTTATAAACATACGATGGTCTCGTTTTACGCCTGAAGAAAAGTTAATGAAAAAGTCAAATAACATAGCAATCTTTTTTCATCAAAACTTTTAAATAATAGCGAAATAATGACTTAATTCAAACTCGATACAAATGTTAAGTATTAAAATATTTCAAAGTTTTTGTTTAAAGTTAAGGAAAGTTAAAAAAACAAGAAATTTTAACAAAAAAGGGACTTTGATTATAAAACTTCTGATATAAACAAACTTAACCTAAATTAACCGCGTACTCATTTCATATTTCCATAATGACAAGAGAATAAAAATACAAAAGAAAATAAGTGTAAAAATTGAAAAGAACGTTAAAATACTAAAAAATGAGTTTTGAATGTATTAACGATGAGTACTCACCCCTGTTTTCGTTGAACCGTTGACGCCGCTTGTGGCATCAAGTGACTGTTTATCGTGATATTCTCAAAATCCGGCGTCAAACTCTGCGCGGCGGAAGACGACAAAAGAAAGTCGCGTTGCTTTCTCGCATCTCCCGCACTTACACCCTCCATTGTAACAATTCACGCAAAATTACATTCCAAAAATCATAATTTGTTGTTGTTTTCAATTTCCACAAGCCGTATACAAAGTGTGCATTTTCAGTATGGCGGTCACGACAAGGGAGGGGAGAAAGGATACGCGATTCATTGAAAACATACCTTAACACTATATACGAAGATGTACGAAGACAAGGGGACAAATTTGTAAGTCCACTTTTACTCTTGAAGTGCAATATAAAGGTGAGAAACTATTTTTCAAATATTTTACAAAAAATTCGTTATTTTATTTATTTATTTACTCTTCAGGTTGTGTCAACTTTATAAAAAGAAATTTAAAATCCAGAAAAATTACTCCACAAAGCTAAACGAATTTTACACGCAATATATCAATGAAAATCTTAAATTAACAAATATTTCTTACAAACGTTTTAACGTGCCAAACTTGGCGCTTTTCGCATGGTTTTTATTTTTTTGTTGAGTAACCTTAACTAAACTGAAAACGTTTTGTAACTTTCAATTCTAAAAGCTAGTTTTGATCGTAGCAAGATTAAAAAGTTAAAACATGACAGCTAACAAATGAACATATGAAACTTATAAACCTAAAAATGACGCGGCGGAACTTTCAAAGTTTCTTCAATGTTTTTCAAAACTTTGGCGATGAACTGACGTATTGTATAGATTTCAGACGAAGGCTTCGTAACGTACTTATCGAATGTGGCAATGCAATCAAACAAACGTTGAAGAACATAAATGAAGTGTTCAAAACTCATCTCTGATGAATTCTTCAACTTTTCGTAACCATTCAAAAGGGGTTGAATCGACTCATATTCCTCCGCCAGCAATTTCTTGGTTTCCCTATCATATACTAATTTCTAAAAGAAAAAATGAGACTGTAAATTTGATTGCTAACTTAGATTGTCATACTTTTGTTTTATAAAATAAACAAATTTTACCGAGACTGAGGGAAACATTGGTAACAGCATCCAATTACTTTTACAAGCATTACATAGGCATGTGTCCAAGTGCTCACTTACAGCACGAGTTTGGTCTTTGTCAAAATTGTGAGATATGAAAATCTGGAATCATACATTTTTAATTTAGCACAGTTCTCAAACTGTTGATACAATTTTATCAACAAAAAATAAATAATCTTTCATTGCCTCTTCTCCCTTCTTGATAGTTTGGAGAGCAATTATGGCGTTGGACCCAGCTCGATGAGTAACAGTAACGTTTGGATAACATTTATGTCTGATAAAGTTCATAGACGACATCAACTGTCTATTCTCATGGTTGGGCTAAAAAAATTATAAAGTTGCAACAAATTATAATTATTAACAAAACGAAAAAACTCGTTAAAACATTTCTTACGCGAATTCCAAAATTGTTCTTTTTAGCTATCGCCAGATTCTTGGTAAACAAATCAGCGACAAAGAGAATGTCTTCATTTTTGATTAATTCCTCCCAGCCAGAGTACTGTCTACCAAAGAACTTTGTCTTCGTTGCCAAGAGATGTACAAAAATAGCAGCAACCACTGGAGTATTATCGGGATCCAAACTTCCTTTTTCAAGACTGTAAATGCTTCGATATTTGTCACTGTGAAACTTGCCGTCAGCAGAAAAGCCTTTTGTACGTTCGTCTGAAAATAATAAACAATACGTCACAAACGTTCAGTTACCATTAAACGAAATTAAAGATAACAAAATACTTCATGTACCTGGATTCGACTCGATATCACTGATCTCTTTTCTCAACCTATTCAAGCTTCCAAACTCTTTCACAGCTGCAATAGTCATCCTAACAGCTGTGCCACCGGCTTGCACCACGTCCGTTCTTCCAAAAACGACTTCCATGTCCCAAATCAGGGGACATTCAAACTCATGAAACGTGTCCCAGGATTCTTGTCTGCACTTTTCCGAGCAGTAAATTACCATCACACAACGCTTACAGGCCACGGCATTGTAAGCTGGATTCATGCACTCGTAGCAATAATCGAAACTGCACAGTCTCTCTCGGGCACAGTATGGTTTTTCAAGTACCAAAATCTCGCCCGGTTTGACGTCTTTTGCTGCAACAAAATATCGTCCCTTGTTCTCGTCATATTTCAACTCCAAAGAACTCGAAGCCGCGGGAATTTCTCCGTTTGGCAAAGGTATTCCCAGCACTTGTATCATCCTCTCAAACCAATCGTCCTTGGAAATGTAAACACCAGGTGCTTCCAGAGCTTTTGACAAGGAATCCCGCATCGACTGTTGATTTTTCGATGGTTGTTTGTTGATCAGTTTCATCGCTTGAGAAATAGTTGTGTCCAGTTCGCTGTCCTCCATGATATTTTGGCATTCGACTTTGCGGATCAGAAGTTTGAGTTTGGTGCTGTTTGGGATGGATCGAGCCAAACACCTGTCGATCATCTCTACACACTGCTTGTACTTTTGAAGTTTCAGAAGCACCGCTGACTGGTTGGCCAGGGCGAGCGACATTTCGAGAGAACGTTCTGGAGCCAAAGCTATACTTTGGAGGTAATTCTCGGAAGCTCTCAACAACAAGCTTGAGCTGAAAATTGCGTTTCCTTCTTTTCTGTAGACTTCAGAGCCGTGTTCTGATTTCGGTATATATGAAGCAAATAGAGAGGTCATGTTCTTTTTTTGGCATTGTTTCATTGCGAATTTGATGCGCTCGATCATGTAGTTGGGATTCAATGTCGACATGCTTCTTTTTGGTTTCTTGAGTCTTTTGTTCATCATCAGAGGGATTTCTTTGAGAATTTCTTTGTTTCTGTCTGATATTTTGTCATCTTCATCTTCTACACGTTGACTGTTTTGGAATTCGAGGAAAGCCTCATATAATAACCTTTCCATTTGCATTTTTCTTGACATTTTCTGCAATGTAAAACTAATGAAATGAGAAATAACAATTATTCAACAGAAAATTGAATTAAATTTTGGATTTACGTTGATGTCTTGAGAGGTTATGCAATTTGCTTTGACAAATTGAATAGATTTCTTTGTATTTGATTTTTGCTCGACAGGATGTAATGTAAAACAAAAGAAAAAGTTGAGGAATGTATAAATACGTACGTTAAATTGTTGATCAAAATGTTTTTTGGAAGACTTTTCTCTGCTTTTTATTATTTGTCTTTTCTCTGTCCTATGGTAACAACTAGAACTTTGCTAAAACTAGCTAAAATGACTGAAAACGACGAACGACGACTTAAAAATTACCTGTTGTAAGTTCAAATTCAAACTGGTAAACAATGTGAGATGGTAGAGTGGGGAGGGGTCTGAATGAAGCTATTTACAGTGTTGCCAACTACATAAAAACTGTTGCCCATTGATAAAAATTTAAAACGTTCAAAACGCCGTCTCAATAAATTGCAAAATTATTTAGTTGTAAATGATTAATGAATGATTAATTATTCCAAAATATACTTTTAGGATTGGAATAAAAAATGGAAAAACACGTGCACTTGACTGGTAAAAACTTATTTGTTAATTTATAATTTATTCTTATTTATAGGCACACCTATATAATTGTTTTTTGTGAAAAACAAAGAGATACACTTGCAAGAACAAAACTTATTTAGAACAAAAATCTTATAACATAATATAACTTTAAGTTATAAGCAGGAATCAAGTTACGAACTAACGGAATAACTTTTCAAAAATGCAACCACAATAAAAAGAAAAAAGCAAGCTGATGTAATGGGAGCATTGAATCATTTTGGTAATTTCAATTTGAGTGAACTTAAACATTATCTAATGATAAACAGCTTTTCGTGAAGGCGCTGACGTGACAAGTATCGATTTAAGCCCCAAGAACATTGAAAAGTTTAGCGATACATTCACGCAACTCATAAACTTCATAACTGGGTACTTCCAAGTACTTGTCAAATACACCAATACAATCAAAAATGCGTTTGAGACTGTAGATCGAATGTTCTGTGCTGAACTGGGAAACATGCTGTTTCACCATTGCTAGAAAAAGTGGCTGAAGCGATTCAAATTCCTTCGTCAAGATTTTTGTGACTTTTTGATCAGATAGCAGTTCCTACAAAAATAAAATACTCAATTAGTTCGTTTCATAAGAAAGTTTCACGTAATAATTGACAACGATTTACCGCAAAGTGAGGGAAATCTTTCACTGCCATCCAGCGGTTCTGACAGGCGTGGCATGGACATTTGAACATGTACCTTATTGCCACGAAATCTAGGTCTTTATCAGTTCGGTGATTCAGGAACAACTGAAAACAAACAATGTTTATTAATTTCAATTCAATTAGATATGTGACAAATAAAATTTTTGATTATAACGGAATAAAAACATGTGATAATAACAACCTCTTCTCCCTTTGCGATTGTTTGGAAGGAAATAATGATGTTGGAACCTGGACGGTGAGTTACATGGACGTTTGGATAACAGCAGTGGCTGATGAAGTTCATCGTTGTCATCAACTGTCTGTTTTTACAGTAAGGCTGAAAACAAAAGGCATAAAGTAATGATTGTCAAATTACAAAATGCAAATAAATCGGTTCATTAAGTATCTCACTCGAACACCAAACGAATTTTTCTCAGCAATGTCCAGATTTTTGGTCATCAATTCTGCGAGGAAGAGAATGTCTTCATTCTTGGAAATGTCTTTCCAGTCTTTGAACTCTCGACCGAAAAAGTTTGTCCTTGTAGCCAACATGTACATGGCAATGATTGCAAGCATCGGATAATCATGAGCCGGTTCTTCAGAAGCTTTTCCATCATGTAGGCCGTAAACGCTTCGATACGTGTTGCTGTGAAACTTTCCATCAGCTGAAAAACCTTTTGTCCGTTTATCTAAAAAAGCAATATCAAAAACATCTCGATTAAAGTAAACAGTACTTGAAAATAAAAGTCAAAATTGAACAAATAAAATTCATTCATAAAAGTTTTTATAAGAGCCATCAAGTTTCATACCCAGATTAGAATCAACGTCTTTGATCTCTTGCTTCAACTTGTCCACACTCTCATATTCCTTCACAGCTGCAATGGTCATTCTCAGAGCGATACCGCCAACTTTCTCATGTTCCATCATCTTTCCAAGAGCTTCCAGATCCTGAATAACCTTACACTCCACGCTGTGAAACTTGTCCCAATCAGTATCTCTGCACTGCTCAGAGCAATACACCGCTTCCGTGCAGTGATCGCAGGGAACAGCATCATAATTCGGCTTCAAACACCCATAACAAGAATCCATAACGCCCAGTTTTATCCTCGAGCAATACGGCTCTTCAACAATCAAAATCTCCCCTGGTTTGATGTCTTTCGCTGCAACAAAATGTCGACCCTTCTTCTTGTCGTATTGAAGTTTGATGGAACTTGATGCCGATGGAATTTCAGAGTTTCGAGTCACTGGAATGCCTAGTGCTTGAACTGTTTTATCAAACCATGTGTCCCTTTCCAAGATCAACCCTTTGCGTTTACAGGCATCCTCCAAAGCTTTTTTCTGGGCCTTCTGCTGGCTCGGGGGTAGTTGTTTTATCAGCTCCAGCACTTGTTTACGAGTTTCCTGCAGTCCTGGTTGCTTTAGGGTATTCTGGCACGTGGCTTTGCGAATTAAAACTTTCAACTTGGTGCTGAGAGGGACTTGGTTCAGAGACAAACATCTCTCGATAACTTGCAAACATTCTTTGTGCTGTTCAATTCGAATAAGAAGCGCTGATTTGTTGGCGTAGGCGAGAGCAAGTTCGAGGGAACCCTTTGGAGCAAGAGCAACGCATTTGTTGTACAATGGAAAAGCCTCGCCAAAGTTTGGCACTCCACTGGCGAAATGTTTGTTTCCCAATATGCGACACTCGTTGGACAGGTGCGCTGATTTGGTGACCGGCTTTGTAAACTGAGAGGTGAGCTTCTTCTTATCGCATTTTTGTATCATAACCTTAATCCTTTCGGAGATTCCATTAGGTGCGCTCCACTTTGGGAACTTTTGTTTTCTGTCGCGAAGAAGAAGAATATCAATCAGTTTGCGTTTATTTCTCTGTTCGATGGTCATCGTGTAATCGTCATCGGTGTCCGACGATGAAGATTGGGAGTTGGACATTTTCTGCGAAAAGAAAAGGAAAGTCAACAAAGCTGTGAGCTTTGGATGGAAACGAAAAACATTGCATTTGGTAAAATATAGGTCATTTATGGAAAAAAATGTGTTTGTACTAGAGATTTCTATAAAAATAAGAGAAACGTCAGTTAACTAAAATAATAACTCAAGATTTTTCATTAATATGTTAATACTTAAGTTTCAATTAAAAATTCATTTGTTTTGCCGTTTTCTTATGTAAAAATAAAGGTTAGATTTTTGCACCGCTAATGTAAACAAAAAATAAAGCAATGCTTTGTTTTTTGAAAGCACCACGAGGCTTATGTTTTTACTTGGTTACTTCAATCAGCTAATAAATAATAACACAGTTGCAAGGAAAAAAACAACTATAATTATATATTTTCTCTTTTTTCAACGACTTCATTTAACAAAGCAGGTAAATCTACTCGGTTCTTCTATGGGAAGACCAAGTTAGAAGTTTTTCGCAAGTTCGTCAAATAAACTTGCGAAAGAATCAAAAAACAGAAAGTTTTGCCTTTTTGGAAAGTGTACAACAATAAAGTAAACTTACGGTTTTAGTGGGTTTGAGTAATTATCAAAAAAATGAAGTGCTGATCAAAAAAACAAGCGATTAAAGTAATTTTCCGTGCAAACACTGGAAAGTCACAACGCGTAGTGACCTTTTTAAAGAGTCAAAACAAAGGGGTATCTTTGTCTCTGGCGCTGAAGTCGAGCGACCAATTCAAAGCCTCTGTTTCGGTGTCAAATTGCAAACATGAATGAATTCCTTTTGTAGACATAACAATAAAACGTACTACAATCAAATGTCATCAGATAAATAATAAAACTGCAATACTTCTTCTTTCATCGAATTTATTGATTTGCAAAATCATTCACAAAATAACTTAAAAATAAGAAAATAAAAAGATTTTCGCGCGATCTGTTATTGTATTGATTCTTATTTGACAGAATATTATTCAATGTGGAATTGTACACAAATAATTAAATAACTAGTTGTTGAGCTTACTATCTGTAAAAATTAATCCATATGAACTTTGTATTTCGTTAATCTGTCATATATTCCTCTGTACAACTACAGTTTACAACAAACTAACTTACCGAATGGAGCATCGTACTGTCTAATGAAAACATACTGCTTCCACTGAACTCAGGTTTTAAGTGAAAAAGATAAAGTGAAAACTCCTCCATCTGAAATATGTTTTATTTTCAGCAACATATTAATTTGTAATTGACATTCTGCATACCTGATCGATGCAGTCTTCATTACAAGTTGTCATAGACAAATCATTTAACAAATCTGCGGATTTGTCTTTTATCTAAAATGAAATACAAATGATGGAAGAAATTAAATTTCAACTATTTCTTTTTGTTTCAAATACCTCATTTAAAAGATGGTCAACTTGTCTGCACAAATCAATGGTTGGCACTCCAATAATAATAAGCCATACCGATTCGTTCATCATGGACGGGTAGTACTGGATGAATCCATACTTTAGATTGTTCAAAACCATGAAATAAATTCCGTGTACCATGCACATTACACCATACCCAATACTTATTGCAATCGGGAAGGAATACCACTTAGAAATCATTTTTGAGACTTGAAAAATTCGATAGTGAACCTTCCTCAAAAGTACAATCGTGGTGTAAAAATTGTACTCGTTAAATTCGTTCATCTCAGTGGAATTTTCAACTTGTTGACTTTTCAACAACTCTTCCAACGATTTATTGACATTACAAAACCGAATAGCAATCGTTTTTATAATCAGCGAGTACTGCAGAATGAACAATCCTGCGATAAAATGGCATATATAAATGTACCACCAATCGTCCAAATCATTCAAAGTGAAACGTTCCGTCAGAATCATGAATAAGATAAAAACCATGAGAAGCAGTGCAAGAAAATAGATGCCGAAGATTTGATTTTTATCGTTATTGTTGAAATTGTGTTTGAAGAAAAGTTGGTCGATTTCTATTAAAGAATTGGCCGCTCGTACCAAGGGCTTTTGATGCAGACCGTACTGAATCACGATGATGGAAGTGTTTAAAGTGTTCATGACCACGTAAATGATAATCAACATGTCCCTCTCGCCTGGACCGCCAGGAAAATCTTGTTCGAAAAACGAAGTCCATAGTAGTGACTGAAGTGTAATCACTGTAGATGCAAGAACGAAGTTGTAAATAGAACCTAAAGGGGATAATACTACTTTGAAATCGATTGATTTTGATCTTGTCAACTGAACGAAACTTAGATGACAGGGTGCAAGGCCGAACAATTTGAATAAACTCCACGGTATTAAAATTTGGAGAAATTCGTTCTTGTACATGCTTGCGAATCAAAGTTGATCGCAGTTTCAAATTACTGAAAACTAGTTGGATTAGCTCTGATGGACGTCTCCGTGATTTGCAAATTGATTTTTTTAATGCATTCATTACTTAATGTTTGCGATATCAATTCGCGTCATCCTGTTTTATCGATTTTGTCATTTTCTGTCAGTTTAAAAAAAATAAAAAAGAATAAATGTCATTAAATTTCAAAACGGTCTTATAATAAATGTTAGCATTTAATTTTGACTTGTATAATTATACAGATTTTTTCGCTCAGTTTTCAGAGTTATTTTTTATTCGCTATTTAATTCCATTTTCTAAAGAGCGCTGCTATTGACCTATATAATTGTTGATTCAATCCACTGCGCATTAAATACTATTTAAATACGAATCAATTACGATCAGATTGAAATATACTTGAAAAATTAAACACATCTTTTCATTGTCGAAAACAGGTCAGTGATTGCATCACATAACAAAAATGCGTAAACGATCAGATAAAGAACGGTATAATAGACAGTATAATTGACATTATAATTTCTTTAATAAGCAGTTAGATGCAAAGACTTTGCTAAAATTAAAAAGCTGCCAAAATAATTGAATAAGAAGACTTGCAAGTTACACGAGTTATAAGTTCTATGAGAGTTTTCAACAAGTGCCAATTGAAAAAAATCATTACTGCTAGTCACGGTGAACATGAAGTTCATCCTGTTGTGTTATTTTGCAAGCGCAGTCTTTGCTTATAAACATCACAAGCTGGAATCAACATCCCTAGAACTGGTGAGGAAGGTGTCATTGCTATTCATATTGAAGTAGGATACAATCAGAATAAACAGTTGTATAAATTTTTTGTTTCGTTATATAATTCATAATATTTTGTTTTTTGCAGGCTAAATTACTTGACTAGTAAGCTGTTTCAATGTAATTTGCATTTACATTTGATGTTTACTTTTCAAAATAAACAAAGACATAACATACTTTAGATGTAAATATGTAAATAAATCAAATTTCCTTATGTGGTTTTCATGTAATTTTCTTATTTACTGATTTTGAATTGCGCGGGCTGATCTAATGTTTACATTTCAAAATAAATAAAGAAGCTGCATTGACATATTTCAAATGTAAGTATGTGCAAACAAATTAATTTTCTGTGCTTTCACGTAATTATTGATTTTGAAATGGGCGGGCTAATCCAATGTTTACAATTATTCAAAAGTTTGAATTCAAAAATTTAAATGTTCGAATTCTGCGCATGCGCGCGCCAAAGCTCGTGGGACTCACAAGTGAGTGGGGGCATCAGTTTACTCCCGCGTCGCAAGCTCAACACATCGCTCGCCTGAAACTTTTTAAGAAATTGTAAAATTTGATTTAGGGGGATAAAACGTTATGAATAACAGTAATATGCAGACTTAGGCAAGTTCAAAATCAACAAATCTTTCAACCATTTGATTATTAATCCATCAAACTCTTTAGTTTGTCCAAAGTAGACAAACCATAAATGGCGGGTTTTTGCAATTCATAACAATTAGCTTCTTTATGTTTGTGTTTGTTTGGTTACTTTCCAAGTTTTACCAAAAACGGTTTTGTAATTTCTTAATTTGTAAATATACATCAATTTTGTTTGTTTATATTATATTATATGCTCAAAACGACAGAGGAGGGGGGGGGGCAATCGTTTCCGACGAGCTTAGCGGGAAAATGTTTGTTGTTGTTCGGAAACGACGTATGCCGGGAATTGTTTTTGCAAATGTGTGAGTAATCGAGTCACTTTCGGTGAACGGGGGATAAGAAGTTGTAAATAACAATAATAGACCGGTGTAGACAAGTTCAAAATCAACAAATCTTTCAAAAATATAATAATTAATACATTAAATTCTTAGTTTGTATAAAGTAAACAAACCAAAAATGGCGGTTTTTCGCAATTCATAATAACAAGCTTCTTTATGTTTGTATTTGTTTTGTTTTTCCGAATTTTCATCAAAATAAATAATAATTCTTTCAATTTCTTAATAGATAAACAGTTTTTTTCTTTATATTGTTTTATTCAATTAAAACGACAGAGGGTGAGTGATCGTTTTCCGAAGAGCTTTTGGCGGGAAAATGTTTGTTGTTGCTCGGAAGCAACATACGTCCGCGCGCGATTCAAGAATTGTTACGCGAAAGCGTGAGTGATCGAGTGTTTTTTTTTCGGTAAACATCATTTCGGTAATTAGTGGTGTAAGTGTATCGTGTGCTTGTGACGTCACAACCTGACAGGGCTAATCGCCAAAACGGCAGCGACTTTCGAAGCGTCCTTTAAGCTGTTTTATTTGCACAAGCCAATCGCAACTAAGGTAAAATCACACAAATTGCTAAATAAAAGTAATTTTTCGTCAACAAATAACAGCAACATTGACTTCTTAGCAAAATTTTGCTCTAACATTCTAAGTTTGACAAATTTTGCTCAATAATTGTGTAAATCAAAAAATAAAATTTGTTGTTGGGGTGGTTATGGTGTATAGAACAAACTGTTTTAAACTTGAAATTGAATGTTTACTTTACTAAAATATCGTAATTATTTATTTACAAAAATATCGTTTACATGGCGTACAATTTTCGACTTATACAGGAATCATTCAATATTGTAATACTTCAAGTTTCAAATTCATAATTGTATGGAAAAAATGTCCATGTTTTTCGAACCTCACATCTTCTGGTGTTGTACATTGAAATTCATTATGCGACATTGAATCAAATAGTAAGACACTACTTTATAACAACAATCTGTTACACCGAGAAAAGTAATCGATTGAAAATGTTCCATGGTTGTCCAGTTGTCGACTGTCTGATGAACATAATTTACATATTGGCTCGTTTTTGTACGTATCTTCTTTTCGCATTACCGGGATTCGATCACTATTTAATTTGTGGTCTTAATCTTTCGACTCACCTGCGCTCAATTGCTCGCACACCTCTAAAATACTGGAAGCGGATACATCGTTTTATTTGTTATATTCATCAAATTGTATAAATATTTGGTAAAAAACCTCACATCGGTACCGGAAGATAATACACCGACTTCCGGTGCCAGGTTATATCGGGGCGGTATATCATAATGAAAATTCGAAACGACAATAAATTCCATCACGATCGTTGTTCAAAGGTTACTCTTACTCGTTTAATATCATTGTTGACAGTTATGTTACTTACATATATTCAAAAAAAAATTAAAAATTACATCTTCGAAGCGTACACTTTCTTGTGGGCGGTATCTAAAAAGTAGGTGCACACATCGACATCTACGAATTTGTTTCTTTTCATAAATCTCGTTCGGACAAAGTTCATCTTAATCAATTTATTTTATTGTTATACCCTAAAAGTTCTGTACGACGATGAAACATTAAAACTTGTTATATCGTTTTTCATCCATTCTGTTTCTCGTTCACAATGAGGTCTCCATATTAATGTTCTTGTGCTTATTATCTGCTCTATTAGTAATGCGTTCGGTATTGTTGTTCCTTAGCATTCTAAGTTCAGGTCTAAGTGGCTCGGATGTTGACCGTGGCTCCGGTCGCTTTGATCGTAACGCATGTTTGCGGTCAAAGAAACTTTCGTTTGCAGAGGTTGCTGATTGCTCGTCGGTGTTGGACACCAAAGCCGAAGTCGTCGGCAACGCCTCCAGTCTCGCCGCATTTTCTTGAAGCTCTTGGGACGTGGGTGCGCTGGTTCTGTGCGCGACCTCCGGGCTGTCCCGGAAGGGCGCGTAACTTATATTGCTCGCGCTGTTTGTTATGAGCGAGGTCGCGGAATCGACACTCGTAGCTCGACTGTACTTGCGCGACCGCGAGTTCGACGCTAAATCTTTGTCTGTAAATGGCCGCTTCAAACGAACGAAAAATGGATTGCTCGTTGGTTCTTCGTAACTTGATGAATCGTGCAAACTTTTGCTTGCGATGAGGCTCCGACCTTTGAACGGATCCGATGAACATATCTCTTGAATTGGACTCGCAAAGATGAGAGTTCTGAAAAACGAATCATTAAGATTTCAACCAGTTGTTACATCTAGTTTTTATGACGTCAATCGATAACTGGCAAGTTATTTTTATTATCCTGACAGTGTTGGAAATCGAAACTATCAAGTATCAATTTTAAACTTTTAACAAAAATCATCTGAGCTTAGTCTAATTTAAAATAGGTCAATTTCTTAAACGAAAATCTGTGTCAGATTAAGAATCAAAAAGTATTTATGTTAAAACTTGAAAATTGCAGTTATGAAATTTGTATCCACATTATCTGTACCTTGATCGTTTACATCCATCATTGATTAGGCAAGGACCATTTGTTTCCAGTCTCGCAGGCGACTTTGGTATAAAAGATCCAACCAGCTGGTCACGATCGTCACAACTACGACAGTTCAAGCACAAACACTTGGTCGATTCCTCGGGCAAGGAGCCATCAAGGTTTTTGCAACTGTCCAACAATCGATTTGGATCTTGACCGTGTGCCAAACTCTGCAGCTCCTCTGTCGTCACTAGCGTGTACCGTCTGCGATTGTGCTTGAGTATTGACTTCAAGCAGTGGTACGTCTTCGATGCTGGGATTCGTTTCACAGATTCAGACACGCTACTCGCCGTCTGATTTTTCAACTCGGGATTTTTCGGGATGGCTCCTTTGCAGGCACCGTCAGAAGGTGTCGACACAGAAGTACTCACGAGGGGACGATTCTTCGACGCATCTGTTCTACCTGGACGTGCTCTGGAACTTGGCAATTCTGGTTCGTCGTTTTCCAAGATGTTTGCCAAACTTCGTCCGTTAGCGTACGCCAACCTGGTTGGAACGTCTATGAATTCCCCACTGATTCTCAAATTCGGTTCTGAGATCTCTCGCACCATTCGGTCCATCTAAAAATGTTTCAAACGTTTATCTAAACTCTTCAACATTGTAACTGTTTTATCTATGAGAAATGTTGGATAGTAAAATTGGATACCTGAGCAAAGTTTGTACTTTTGTGACAAGCAGCAAGGTCGTTGCCATCAGCCAAAAAATTGAGAGTACAATTTGAACAGTTTGTACAAAAGTTGGGTTGCGATTGGGTTTGATTAGAGTGCTCTTTGTCGAACTGCTCTTCCTGAGTGACTGTAGTGCTGCAGATGTCGTTATCTTTTTGTCCTTCGCTGGTGATGAGTTTCTCGCTGGCTCCAAGGTGACACTGGCACCCACAGTTAGCAATATCACATTGAGAGTTTCGTCGGGGGTGTAGCGTTGAAGAATTTCGGCTCGCGTAATTCGAGTCTTGTGCGCGTTCGTAGAGCAGAGCCTCGGAATAACTAGGCACTATTTCGTACTGAGTTGAGTCGGTTTCATTGTACGTCGCGTTTACGTTCAGTGTTGAAGAGGTCGGATCCATCAATAACGCCTCGCTGTAACTCGGCGCCAGCATGTAAGAACCTGGTGCGCTTAACTGGCTCGCGGAAGTATGAATTTGAACACTTGACGGAGTATCGTAATTTATTCCAAACAACTTTGTTATCTGCAATCCCAAACACAATACTTGAATTGAGTTTTTTTTTAAAAAAATGTGAGTTACTCGATTGTAAATTGTACTTTTATTTTGATTAAAAAAGTGCTTGGTTGATTCGTACCTGATAATCAACGTACTGAGTTTTGTATTCGATGATTATCCTAAGTGGCCAGCTCAATAAAAGTGCACTGAGAAACCAATAGACGTAAGAGTTGGTGAACCAAGGATTACCAAGGACAGCTACCAATGTGATTGGATTAAAATTGTAACCGAGATCCAATCCCTCTCGCATTTCCATATAATCGTCGCTAAATTCCTACGGACACAATTTCATATATAAAATTGAATTTTCGTGAAGAATCAGATAAGCCACTGTGATAAGACCCATGTAATTCTGGCTCCAACTTAAGTACCTGCTCGCAAAAGAAACGCGATCTCGCTTCCTCGAATTCCGTCGCTGATCTGACGTTGGAAAATGCGAAACCCTTGGTCAGAGTAATCTTCGTTATTGGAACGTCGGGGTCAAGAATCAGATCCTTACTGATGTCTTTAACACCGCAATAATCGTAAAAGTAAAAAGACGTTGCGGCGTGTGTATTCACCCTCTCGTAATAAACCTTGGGGCAGAAATCACGAAAAAAGTTGATTAAAAAAGAAACAAAAGTAGATGATTTTCCGTTGAAAATGAACGCGATCTGATTATTACACTATAATTGAATTGCTGGCAATTAGTCAAAGTCAATATTTTGCGCCAAACTTCATTATTTCATTTAGCTTGAAAACGACGAAATTTCCATTATACTCGTTATTAATTTAGTGAGAGTCACTTCGACGCTCGTTATATTTCGCAACGAGGCATCGAATTCACATCAGTCGCAATTAATTGAAAGCGCAAACAAGCCCAGTGCGACGCACGGCGGGTGTTGTTTTTAAAAATTTTTAAAAATAGCAAACATGTACACAAAAGTTGGGCGAGTCGCAATTGAAAACGTACTTGAGTGGTCGTATAATTATCCCCGTTTCTGTATCGGGTGATCTGTCGTTTCCGTCTCACGTAATGATAGGAAATTGCTTTCCACCAAATTGTTGGCTGTGCTAGTTTCAATTGTGTCAGCTTCGCCAAAACTCCGTTCTGACTTTCCGCGTGCAGGAGATCGATTCTAATTGGTGAATGATAACACTCGACCAAGTACACCAAATACAGCATCCCCACGAATGCAACCTGTTTAAAAACTTTGCATTATTACAATTATCACTTGTTAATTGATTTTTCGTCGCGAACTTTTTTAATCATTCAGTCAAACAGTCGACGAGTTTTTCGTTTCAGGTTTGATAATTGGGTTTTGAATAATTTAAGTCGATGAATGATTTTGCGTTTGAAAACTTACGGGTATGTAGATGTAGCCATCGTCGCAAGGAGAGACATACTTTTCATTTATAACTGGATGAGGAGTAAAATCAGTAACAATCTGCAAAGACGAAACTTCGTTTAATTACGTTTTCGAATTTTCGGATCACTTTGAAGTTGTATCTAACAACACAATTATAAACAATTTGAGTTCAAGTAAAGTCATAACAGTTTCGTTCGTGTGAGAAAAGTAGAATTACATTGTGCACGTAAAAGTTGGAAAACGGAAAGTTTGATTTTGATCGTCAAGCGTTTGATTGAAAAAGTAAAACCTGTATGGATATTTGAGAATGTGGAAAATATGGGCGGTATGAATAATCATTTGTTAGACAGTTAAATTTGGTTGCAAAATGTGACAATTTTTTCACATTTTTCTTATTTGCTTAAGATAAGTTGGAGCGTGCGATTAAAAAAAATGTTTAGGGTACATCAAAATACGATTAAAGCAGGTAGCAACTAATCAGCAGAGGCATGGTGATCACAAGCACTATTTATATCCCCAGTATACATTTATGTGAAAATAAAGTGACTAGGAAAAATGGACGTGATAAAATTTATCAACAGCAAAATTACTTTTTTCGATGAAAAAAGAAACTGGAACGAGTAATTAAGAGCGGAATTTATAAGGAATTTATAACCAGTGGTGTACGTCAGTTATTTCATAAAAATGTTAAAAACTTGAGGTACAAAAAGAATTATGGAAACTTAATTCTCATCTACTTTGAGAAGATGGTTTTAAAAATATCTCCTTCAGTTTTGCCCTATAAATTGCGCTGGATACGCCAGACGTTTAAAGTTGAGATAGTTTATATACGAAAATCTAATCACCATACCGCTGACTCGATTATCGCAGCAAATTTAATTTACATGTTAACGACGGTGTCAAAATAATTTAGAATGAATTGTGCAGACCTTCGTAACAATAGCGCATCTACACCATGTGACGGCTGCGAGGCATCCGTATATCAACACGGACAAAACCAAACATTTACAGTTAACTTCTTTTTGCAATGCACCACAAAATGTTTGAGGGATAGACTTTTGCTGAAAAGTGATGCAAGGAAGATTAATAGCAGAATAAAGAAGTAGAATTAACTCTGAAATTCAATGGTCAGTATTTTGAAGCTTCATCTGAGAGGTATACAAAAATAAATTTCAAAAAAAAACTGTTTGATAAAAAATGATCTTGAAAATTTGTTGTATTTTGTTAGTCCAAATTGTTATGGTTGATTTGGTTCATACTTACTTCTTCATTATCACGATTCATTTTTGATTTCACTTTCTAAGTTGAGCTTTTTTCCGAAATTGCTATATAAAAAAATTGATTTGTGCCATTGTCGTGTAACGTCCTTATTCTCACCATTCTGGTCATTTCATCTGGAAAGTCGTCAAAAAACCTCACGTTAGCAAAGGAACTTTTAAGATGACAACAAAGTTAGAAAAAATAATGATTAAAAATGTTATAAAACAATTCTGCACGTGTGGAAAAGTATCCACTCCAGCAAACATTTTAAAACAAGACTTTAATTTGATTCCGAATAAAAATGTTTAAGAGTGAATTTTAGAAGAGAATGTTTTTCATAATGGTTTGAGTCTAGAGACAAGTGTTTTCTACTCGTCCTAGGTGTTCAGCCGAGTAAGACATACAACAGAGAAGCTGTTTTTAATTGCAGTAAAACTGTACATTCAAGAAAAGAGTATAATTTACTCGTCTGAATGAAAAAAACAGAAGATACACACGTGAATGGTTTTAATCAGACCAAATTGAGCGTTTTAATTTACGAATAGGATATCATTTGCTTGTACAAATGCAGGGGGTCTTATTTCATTACAGATCGCAATATCATTGTAATTGATAGCCTAGCTTATTAACAAGTGAAATAGTGAAGGTAAGCTGGGACATAATTTACAACGAAATAATCCCCTAGTTCAAATGAAGGCTACAAACAGAAACAACAAAACAGACTTGTTCGATTCAACTATGAAAGTTGAGCAAAAGTTTAGATTTTTAAGAAACTCCAATTTCTTACTGTAAGAACGGATCTTTGCATGACAGCAGAGTTAAAATTTTTTCACGATTTTGATTCCGTTTCCTTCGAATAAAGCCAAATGAATTCTTCATTTTGGCACCTATCCAAGCCAATCGATTTTATTTTCATACAAATATTGCATTATTATTTAAGATAACTTTTATTTGGAACAGCCGCAATCTCTCACTTCTCAAATCTTCCATTTTGTAATTTTGCGAAAGATTGCATTTCTGATGATGATTCGAAAAATGCAATATTATTTTGAAGGTTCGTTCATAAATCATACCTGATCTACATACTCTCATTTTGATCGCAAGAAAAATTCAATTTCAAAGTAATTTTTGGATCTAACAAGTGACGAGAATATCAAATCTTGTTATCATCGCAAATAAAACTTGTTATAACGGAATTGGAAATTGTAGCCTTGAAAACGAGGTTTTCTGAAATGTTTCTAGTCAGGAAGAAGTGAAATAATAAAAACCAACAAAGTCCAAAACAAATCGCCAAACAAATCATAAACCGCAAATGTGAAAGAAAAAGTTCAGAAGATGAACAAGACGCTAAGAAAAACATTTGTCTCGAGCAAGGATTTTATAAGCTGACGCGAACATTTTGCACTGATTCGGCTGAATCAATCGAACTATATTCACAAGCCCTCTCATACAAACTTGATAATAGCGCGGAAATATTTGTCAGAAACAATATCGGGGAAAATGAAAAAACAGGCCACTTTGAGATTAAACATACCTTTTTTTTACATCTTCCGCCGGACAAACTTTCGAGCTGATCGCACAAAATTTGCGTGAGACTTGAAATACGGCGTCCGTATCATATTTAGTCGCGAGCAATGGCAACCGACTGGATCGAAGGGGTGGATCCGCCCTCGATGAAAGCTCGAGGGTAACTAAAGTACGTCAGTAATACTGCGCCTCTCTTCTTATAGACAACTATTATGAATACCCCGGCGTGTCATTCAGATTTTGCAATTAAAATTCTTTACGATTGTTTCTATTGAGAGAAAATAAATATTTGATTAAACCTAAAATTGAATGTATTGCGTAGTACGGAAAACTTGAAATAAAACAATTTGCATACAAATACAATTTTAAACATACTCTTTTTATTAAAACTGGATTATTCGATGTCGAATAGGGATGGAAATATTGTTTGAATAAATTTTATTTGTTGTGAAATTTAATGTTTCAGTTACTTTCATGAGAAATGCAAAATTAAAATTTGTTTTAAAATATGATTTTTAACTGGTTTTTTGTCAAATAATAAGTGTGATTTGCATGATGTATCACAAATGATTTAATAAATAATTGTAACTGTCTTTTGGTCGGTCGATAAACTACCCTTCGCGGGCTTGGAGAGTTTCTTCTTCCTTTTATCATTGCAGGATCACAATTTTGAGATAGTACCAACTGGTAGTAAAAGATTTACAGCGATCAAAAAGTCATTTGTTTCCTAAGTTTCAAATTATCTATCATTTTTAATTTGAACAATGCAATTTAATCAAGAAGTGAAAGCATTTGTTGAAGATTTTTTATTTTGGGTATTTTCAGGGGGGTTTCTTGTCAAAAATTACACTTCTTAGACAAGATTTGTTTCTTTATTTTAATATGCCGTTTTCATACAAATTACATTTGACCTTAGTAATTACAATGAGTTTTCTTGTTCTTTATTCGCTGACAGATTTTGTTTAACGATATGTATACTATTATGGCTATTCTGAAAATGTCTTTATTGTAGCAAATTGAAACAACTTTATTGAAAAACATATATTGTTATAACAAAAAAAACCGACGACGTTCCAGGAACATACATTTTGTAAAAATTCTTTCCTTTCAATGTTTGATAAACTTTGTCGTTGTTTCCAATAACTTCTTCTATAGTCATTTATTTTCGATAGCTTCTTTTCAATATTTCTTTCAATAAGAATAATTGCCTACAACTGTCATAACAACATATCTTTCTCAAAACGTTGCATTGATCACAATAGTTTTTAGAATCAAATTATCTTGACAATTTTGAATTTAAAATTTTCCATCACTTTTTTTTCTCATATAGAAACAATCGTTTTCATTTTTACACGATGACATAATAAATGGATAAACAACGCTTGACCTGTCATTTTATTACAATATTACATAGGCCCTTTTTTGTATATGTACAATGTAAGTTCACATGCTTCGCATGGTTTGTTCGATTTTACAAGGAGCATCCTTTTTGTTCATTTACAGTGAATGAAAAATATTACAATTACGTACTGAATCGGACTCATGGCAAGCACAAATGAATGTCAGTCAAAATTGTTACACGAATTGACTAAAATCTAAAACAAGTATGATTACAAAATATAAATTTCGATAATACTAACGTTAGTTAAGTGCCGTTTGTACAATTAAACGTAGAATGGAATTCATGGAATAACGTGGACTTTAAAAGAAATAATCCGAATACTTTAGACTTTCGTTAAATTAAATAAATACAAATTCAATGGACAGCGAATTCAACAAACGTTATTCTAATATAGAATAAGGTTTTGTGTCTGTAACTTTTTGTTTCTTGCTTTACTCCGATCCTCGTTCACGTGGTAGAAACTGATTAAAGCATGGTAATACATTAAGATATATTTATCAAATTCACCCTGTTTCATCGTCAGCATCAATTCGTTTAATTTGTGCTCAAAGATCAAAGTGAAAAACAACGACGGTTCTCCGCGCAGAACAGGAACATAAAAAATTACTTCTGTTTTTCATCGTCTCTTGTTTATATAAAAAAATAATAAAAACTTATCGGTTAGGGTTATTTATTTACACCTCGTACGGAGGATGCTGTCACAGGGACAGCACAGTCGAAAATGATATCACTCAGAATGTGGAATGGGCTGCAATTTTCAGTTTGAAAATCATCTCGGCTTTACTAAGTGAACTTGTCATTGATCAGTCATACGACGAAACGTGTCCGCTTATTTGTTATGGCGCTTCAATTAACATGATTGGCAGTTTGACATGTCTCAAGTAAAGGAGTAGTAGTAAAACAGTACGATAGGTCAGACCGGTGTAAAAAAACGTCGACATGTAAAATGTACTTTGGAATTGAAAGACGCTTTTATTATTTACACAATTTTTTTGTTCGTAGGATAGTTGAATGACGTATGACTTGATTGATAATGAAAGTATGAAAAGCGGCAGTACTTTTGTTTTTCACCAAGCAGTCTTTTTTAGATAGATATATAGTTAACGGCGAGTTACAAATGATGTGAATCCGGATAGGTTCACGTGTGCCCTTCGTATGGTGTGCAAAATGAAAAATGCAACATAAAATGCGATATCTTGTTAATGATAATAGGGGTATATGCCACCGTTTTGATATACAAAATCGTTTTGTTCTTGAATTATTTAACATTACAATCATTCTGGTAATAGTTTATAGTTTCACGATTCGATCATTGTAAAAACATTATTATCATCACAGTAAAAATATTGTATATCTTTATCTTTCATTTCTTATCATAAATATTAATTGCACGTACTGCGCACAGTCGCACGAAATAAAAAAGCGATACACTTTGTCATTCGTTTCTCATAAATACTGATTCAAACTTACCACCGAATTCAACTAAGAATACAAATCGACATTTTATACAGAGAACATTTGTACAAAAAGAATAATTAACACTTGGACTAATTCTTCAACGATACACGAAATCTAGCTTTCTTTATGATTTGACACAAATAATAAATTACAAAACAAGAGAACCGAACCGCATCATAAAATGTATCGCTTGCACTCATACATTCGCTCAGGTTTCTTATCATTTTCATTTTCCACGCAATTCTGCTTTTCTTTTTCACAATTCGATTAATTTGTCACTAGGTAAAAATTGTTTTCACGCACTTCTCAATTCGCTAGAGAAATAAATAATTCGAAATTGATTTCAAAACAAATCAATCAAAGGTTCCTCTCCCGAAACTAAAACGTGTAAAGCTGCCTAGGCAGGACTTATCATAACTATGTACAAAAATTTATCTCGTTAAATTTGTTTGTTCTGTTTTGTTCAATATTTATATTATAAAGATCGGGAGAGAAGAGCAACGGATGGGATCTGTGTTCGTCACACCGACGTCTGGGTGATGCCGTTGCCCGATATCCAGATGCGACCGTTGCTCTTCTGATCCGGGGTTTCAAACTCGGAGTCATCGATTTCACAGAGGTTCGTGGACAGGTCGCTGTTGCTGTTGGCTCCACCCAACAACGAGTTTCGTTCCTCGAGGGTGGTGATGACCGAGCCGATCTCGTCCACGTCGTCGCCCTTGTGACATCGGTTACGTCGAGTGCTCGGAAAACCGTAAGGCACTACGTCTTCTTCCTCGTCAGATTCGAGAGTACTCAGGCGACCGTTCAACGGGTTCGCTTCGCTTTCGATGTCCGTGTGAATGTTGTAGTGAGGCAGGTACGAATTCGGGTGACGCAGGTAACTCTCCGAGTCCTTGTACTTGTACTCGCCCTCGCCACCGCTGTCCAGTGGGTTCAGACGTTGCATCTCCGAACACCGATAGTGCTCGGAAAATTCTGTGTTGCACTCGGAGTCACCCACGTATTCCGATTCTTGATCTTCGTTTAGGGTTTCTATGTCTCTGGTTGGGTCTACTGAGTTGTGCACTGAAATAAACCAATTTTCTTTAGTTCCATGTTTTTCTTTAAATACTTCAAGGAATTCATTACTATTTCGGGGTTCAACTAAGCGAACAAATTATAAATTGAATGGTAATTCATTTTCTAAGAATACCGCTTCATCTGCTAATTTTGTTAGTTTTACTTAGCAACCAATAGATCGATAATTTCTTAACAAACATTCCTTAATAGACTTGGCGGATTTAATTTAGTTTTAGATTCACCGAACGTTTTCAAGTTGTTTCGAACAAATACCGTAAAATTAATAATGAAATTTTACGATGGTAAATCATTATTGATTATATTGTTAATAAACAATTTGAAATTACTTAAAATATAATATTACAAACAATAGCAAGGTATTTGCGAAACAGACAGTATGACTTCGAAGTATTTTAAACAAATGAGGTTAAGTGGTTAACAAGCTACTTACACAATGGTATTTGATGGGTATTTGATTCGTTACTCTCGTTACTGTGAAAGCTGGACGAGTCAGGAACCTCACTTCCAGGCACTTCCGTGATATTCGGCAGTGGATTTTGGCTGGGCCTAACCCAGTCTGAACAGTCCCAGTGATACCCTAAAAACGTTGTAGAAAATAACTGTACTTGTACGAAACTAAAAATTCGTTATCAAAAAATTGAAATGGTTTAAAATGATTTTTCTATTTCGTTTCATTAATTTTGATTAAATATTTTTTTCAACAAGTCATCATCAAAGTTGGTTAAAAGAAAGTTTATGACAAAAAACAAAGTTGAAAAGGGAACTTGGATCGAATTGCACTTGGCTTGATCTCAGAGGTCTTGATTGGTTAAACAGTGTTTGCGAGAGGTACAAGCAACAAACAAAAGTTGGCACGGAGAGACGGCCGAATAAACAAAATTTCAAAGCGGTTCCATTTAGAGCAGAGAGAAGTTCTGTAACTCACCACCGACAAGTCGAGGGTCATCCTCGTTGGACGAAAGCGACGTTATCGAAATTCCACCTCCATGAGGCGTCCGTCGATTGGAATTTAATAGAAGTCCTCCAGTGGACAGCTCTGGTACCACTGGACTCGCTCGTTTCAAGTCTGTTAGTGCATACACAGTACACGAGTTTGTTAATTTGATAATAGAGACAATTGAGAGATTTGCGAATCATCATTCAAAGATTAACAAATAAACAGTTTCAGGAAAGCTAAAAACATTAAAGTCAAAGCAAGAAAGAATCATTGTTAGACAAAAGGTCCACTCTAAAAGATGAAAAAAAAAGCAAAGTCGACGAAAAGCGTAATGAAAAATTGGCAAACAAAAGTTCGTTAAATTACAAATAAGAAAATTAATTTCGATATGACAATTTTTAAGTTTACCATTTTTGATTTTGGTCGTTTGGTCAGTTATGAACGAGGCGAGTTGCATTTGTTCTTGCCACGTTGGTTTGTGGAGACTGTCTGCATCGCTGCCAGTGGTGTTTCCGACGACTGTATTTGTCAACGCCAAACTCGGCGGCGGTACCGGAGTGCTGCGGTTCAAATTGCGAAGGTAATCAGGAGGGAAATTTTCAAGCTCGTCGCCGGCACTCCCGTAACTTCGCAGAGTGTCCAAATTGTTGAGGGTCACTGCAGCTGCATTGCTGTAAGCTGTGGGGTCTGTATTCGAGCTCGGCGTGTAAGATGCAGGCCGTGGCGGACACTGAGGAGGTTCTCTCTGAAATCAAACATGCAAATTCGAAATGTCTCGCCGGTACAAACTTTGAAAACAAACTAACGATAAAAAAAATTGTTTCTACCTGAATAACTTCTACGTTGCTAAGTTTTGATATCCTTTTGAAGTCATGGTCGTCCAATCTGGTTGAATTGGAGTTGGAAACGATCTTCTTTCTCTTCTCTTTCTTCTTGTGTATCCTGTTCCTCATCCTCCTCTTCCTGCACTTTCTAATCATCACAAAAATGATGATGAAAAAGATATTAGCCAGCACCGCGATTCCAATCCACATAAGTTGTTCCATCGTCAAGTTCGGAATAGGAATCAAAGTGTTCGGGAACGAGATCGTGCAGTTGGTTCCACTCATGGCATAAGTACAGACACACTGATAAGAACCTTCTTCGTTGATACAAGTGCCGCCATTTTCACAGGGTGAATTTTCACACTCGTTGATATCACTCTCGCACCAATCCCCGGAGAAGCCTTTCTTGCACTTACAAATCGGTCCGTTATTGCCTTCCTCACACTCCCCACTGTTTCGACACGTATTTGCCTTACAATACATCCCAAACTGGCACCGATTTCCGGTCAGACTTGACGCACACTCGCAATAGAAGTCGTTTCCCATTGGAACTTCGTGACATTTTCCTCCGAACAGGCAAGGAGATGAGGCGCAAGGATCAGAGTCGATCTCGCAGGTCGATCCACTAAACCGATCGAGACAATTACATTCAAAACTCCCGTCCGAACTTTCCTTACAGGTTCCTCCGTTGTGACAAGGTTGGGACCCACAGGGACCTAGAGGTACCAACCCGTTATCACAACTGAAGTCCACTTTGTAAAACCCTTTCAGAGTTACAGCATTGTTGCCATTCGGAAGTAGTACCGACTTCGCTAGAACAATATCAGCCATGCAGCCGACAAAACCTCGTTGAGGAATTTCCGTGCCCTTGATAGTCGACATCTGTCTGACCTCTGCCCCGAGGTACAGGTCGTCCGACTCCAAATTCAAGATGTCGTAACTACCCATAGACACGTTCTGGGCCACGTGTATCTTGTCGACTTTCAAGTTAGCAATGTTGTTGGTTCGTTCGAGCTCAATCTCGTGCCACTGACCGTCGCTGATAAACCGCGAACTTACACTCACAACACCCTCTCCACTTCCCAAATCGAAGCGGTACTGAACTATCCCGTTCTCGATCTCCAGGATGTTGTAATCGATCTTTCCTGCTGCATACATGATGTTCCCGGACAGCTGCATGGTTCGAAGCTTCAACGAAAAGCTCAGTTTGCTTTCCATGGTGTCTTTAATCACTGACTTGTTGATCTTGTACTTAACATAACTCTTTCCACTGAACGAAATCGCACTTTGGGGATTGTAGCACGTGCTGTCGGTACACTTGTTGGCGTCAATTTTGCATTTGGGACCACTGTAACCCTGCTTGCACCTGCACGAGTATCCCTGGCTAGTATAATCGGGCACGCAAATCTCGTTCTTGTGACAGGGTTCGTAGGCGCACTTGTTGACCATCATCTCGCAGCGATCACCAGCGTAACCCTGCTTACAGTGGCACTCCATCGTGTGTCTGTGTTTCGGTGACACGAAACTCATGAGGTCCGTGAGAATCGGCGTCGTTTCCTTAACATCAAGGACGATCTTGTCCTGGCACTCGCCGTTTGCGCAGTACATCTTGGTGCACTTGAGTCTGACTATCTCTTCCACCACCAGCTTCGTTGACTCCTCCAGAACTTCGACTCTCTGGTTCAGCGCTTCCCTCACCACTTCGGACGAAAAGAACGGATCGATCAGGTTCATCGGACTGACTTTCACAGCAAACAACAGGTCCAGGTCGTTGTGGACGGTTTGCCTAATAGCCCGCGACCTGACGGTGTTCAGTTCCTCCATAGACGGCTGGATACTGATAATCACCACGTCTTTGAGTTTCGAGTTCAACGCATGTCGAACCGTTCGAATAAAGCCTTTCCGATGACTGGTCAAAAAGTTCTCAGGACTCACGTCCCGGAACCGGACGATCACAGAGTTGTCCAGCATCTTCTCGGGGATGAGGTCGACGTTGACCTTGACTGTGGAGTAGGATATGAATTTGCTGTCGGTGACGCTCACGTTGACGTAATACTCCCCGACATCGAGACGGGGCAGGGCGACCAAAGTACCATCCAGTCGGTTGATCTCAAAGAGGTTGGTGTTGGGTAACGAAGGCACCAGGTCGTACAGCAGAGTGTCGTACTGATCCTTATCAGAGGCGTGCACTCGACCAATTATCCCGCCCGGAAACTCGTCTTTGAACGAGTTGATGGTTACCTCCAAAGGCGTTATTACAGGCGGATATTGAGATTCTTCGATGACCTTGACCACCACCCAGGCGTCGGAGTACAGAGGCGGGCTTCCGTTATCAAATACACGGATGTGCAGTGTGTATCTGTCTTTGACTCGGTTGTTGAATTTGGTAGCTGTTCGTAAAGTGCCGTCCTGCTCAAGTCGGAAATAGTTGCCCTCGTTGCCCGAACGGAAATCAAACGTGTAGGGATCCGCGTTGGGTGACACGTCTGCGTCTGTGACGGTGAACTGTAGGATTGCGTGACCGATCTGTTTGTCTTCCTGGACGACTGTTGTGTAGTTCGTTTGGGAGAACAGTGGAGGATTGTCGTTCGAGTCGATCACCTCGACATTAACTAGAACGAAGTTGGACATCGTTGGGATTCCATTGTCGCGGGCGTGGACTTCCAGGACATAGTTTTGTATCTAAAAATATATCGACAGGTCAAAAATTTGTTTTTCAAAATAATGACAAATTAATTGACAAGTGAAAAAAGTTGTTTACAGTCTCTCGATCCAGTGGTGCAGCTACAGTAATCTCTCCAGTTTTTTGGTCGATGGCAAACTGCTTCAACCTGTCTCCCCGCTCAATGCTGTATGATATAATGCCATTTTCTCCACTGTCCAGATCGTTTGCGCTTATCTGAAAAACGAAACACAACGAACCCATTTTATTACCATCCAAAAAACAAGATTGCAAAATAATGACAAATTGCCAACACTTACAGTGACAACGTAACTTCCAATCGACGAATCCTCTCTGATGGAAGCCTTGTATGAACCCTCCGTGAACACTGGTTGGTTGTCATTGCTATCGGTGACCGTGACGTTAACAGTCGCGTGGTTGCTCAGCGGAGGCACCCCGCCGTCCACAGCCTGAATGGTCAGATAATAATCCTTAGCTCGCTCGTAATCCAGCTGTTCAGCAATCGAAATGATTCCACTTTTTGTATCAATCTGGAACTTTTTATGCTCGTTGCCCCCGACTATCGAGTAATAAATCTCCGCGTTCACTCCGGTATCCTTCGAGGTTGCCAGCACCCTGGCTATCTCAGTCCCAACTGGATTCACTTCCGGTACCTGTGCGTAGTACAGTTTGGTCGAAAACTCCGGCGGATTGTCGTTTATATCCTGCACATTGACTATTAGAGACGTGACACTAGACAGTTGCGGAACACCCTGATCGGTTGCCTGGATCGATACGTTGTACATCGCTTTGGTTTCTCGGTCAAGCGGTTTTGTCAACGTGATGATCCCGCTGTCAGCAGCTATGTTGAACTGGTCGTTAGCATTGTCGATAAACTCGTACCGGATCTTTCTGTTAATCCCAATATCATCATCGGTCGCATGTACTTTCGTCACCAAAGTTCCAATTTTCACATCCTCCAACAAGGTTGCGCTGTACTGCTGCATGGTGAATCTCGGAGGATTGTCGTTCAGATCAGAGATCGAAATTTCCAAAAGGGAAGAACACTCCCAGGTCGGTTTGTCTCGGTCCTGGACATGCGCTCTTAGAACGAACTTCGCCTGGGCTTCTCTGTCTAGTGGTCCTACTACCTTCAAAACTCCGCTCTCTTTGTCCAGCGCGAACTTCTCGCTGTTCGTCCCGGTTAGGTAAAACCGCAGTTTTGCATTTGGTTCGTCATCGTAGTCCGTTGCCAGGACGGTTAAAACGTACGTTCCAGGATGGGAGCCTTCGGAGAGAACCTCCTTGTAGCGATACCTCAAACAGTAGGGTGGATTGTCGTTCACGTCCATGACCTGGATAACGACCGTCGTTTCAAAAACAAAAAGACCATCCGTGCCAACGATAGTCAGTTCGTATCTATCGATAGATTCGCGATCCAGTGGTTTCGCAACGTAAATTTCGCCAGTCGGTCTGATCTGGAACTGCGACCTTGGATCGCCACTTGTGATATAGAAGGCACACGAGTTGACTATCTCGTCCTTGTCCACAGTCGAGAGTGTCTCGATAACAGTTCCTGGAATCGCATCCTCGTTTACAGTCGTCTCATACTTATCGTTTCTAAAAGCTGGTGCATGGTCATTGTAATCTTTCAGTTTGAGATTCACAGTGGTCCTAGCAAAGTGTTTCAAATTTCCGTTATCGATTGCGATGACCTGGAACTTGTACTCTGGTTGTTTTTCCTTGTCGAGAGGCACGAGCGTTGAGATCCAACCAGTATAGGTGTCCACGGTGAAGACGTTGGCTAACTCTCCAATGTCAGACCCGAAAGAGTACCTCACTTCTCCGTTGCTACCGAGGTCCTCGTCGTGAGCTATGACTCGTAGGATGGAAGATCCTTCGTTTACATTCTCAGCGACCTCGATGTTGTAGGGGTTGCTCTCGAAGACTGGCTGGTGGTCGTTTTCGTCGAGTACATGAAGAGATATCTCGGCTAGGGCTGTGAGAGGTGGACTCGAGTCGGTTTCTGCCAGGACGCCTATCAGGTAACTGTCTTTGGATTCTCGGTCCAGCGGAGATGATAAGGCGATCTGACCGGATTGGTCGATGGAGAAGGGTTGTGACTCCTCGTCGTAGGACACGATTCGGTACTTGACGGTCATGTTTGTCACGGTTTTCAACCGGGTTACAACTGTGCCTACTGAGGATGCCTCGGAGATGAAGAACTTATCTTCCTTTCTTTCGAAAAGTGGAGGAGTGTCTTCGGGACTCATTATTAGGATGTCTAACGGAGCATCGGTGTGGTGCTGCGGTGTTCCCTTGTCTTCAGCTCGGACGAACAGTTGGAACAACTGGTTTTCTGTAATGATATTTAAAAATTAGAACCAATCAGATTAATATTAATTTACTCTAGCAAATTTCAAGGTTGTGTAAACTTATGTGAAGACTTATTCTGATAATATTGCTAATATCTTGTATAAGAATATGTTGATTAAAAAATAAATGATAAAATCTTAAGGATTGCTTACTGTAAGGTTGGGCACTTTTGGATAGATAAATCGTGCCGGTATCTTTGTCGATTGCGAACAAATCTTTAGCGTCCGATGTCTGCTTTTCTAACGGTAATGAGTATTCAATCTTGGCTCCATCCCCCTCGTCTGCATCCGAAGCTTTGACTTTCAAAAAGGGTGTTTTGACAGTTAAATTGCTGTTGATCGAGGCCTTGTACTCCTTGAGCAAAAACGTGGGTGCATTATCGTTAACATCCTCAACTTTGACTCTGACGTTCAGGAATCCCGACTTGCCACCAGTGTCGGTTGCCATCACGAGCAGTTCGTACATGCGCTTGCGCTCGCGATCCAAAGACTTCTTCGTCGTGATCTCGCCAGTTATTCGGTTGATGTCAAAGATCTCCTCCATCGAGCTGGACGGGATGGAATAAACGACGGATCCATAGTCGCCAAAATCGTCGTCAGTTGCAACGACGGTGGTCACCAGATGGCCGGCGTATTGATTTTCAAGCACGGTCACTTCGATAACTGGATTCAGGAATTTCGGACTGTGCTTATTAGATGGAATAATTTCGATCTTCATTCGGGTGAAACTCGTGTAAACACCGTCGGTAACTGAAACGTTGAGCAGGGCGAGCCTCTGCTCGCCGAAATTCTGCATGTTTATCAATGTGATGACGCCGGTCGTCTGGTCGATGTTGTACGTCTGCTGCTCATTTCCCCCGACGATTGTGTACGTTAGTTTATCGTCCACGAAATCCGGATCGCTGGCGGATACCACTGTAACGAACTGGCCCCTCTCCGCGTCTTGCGACAAAGAACAGGAATACGAAGGCTGTTCGAATTTCGGAGGATTGTCGTTCATGTCCACCACGGTCACCCAAACGTGTGCTGTGCTCGATAAACTTGGCACTCCGCGGTCCACCGCGAGAACTGTAAAATGATGCGAATCGAACTCTTCGTAGTCCAATGACCTTTTTAGATATATCGTTCCGTCTTCTGGATCGATGTGGAACAGGTCGTTGCTGTTGTAGGTGTCGTTTTGGATGTAGTAACGTACTCTTTGATTGATATCTAAAAATAAATTAAAATTATTCAGTTATTTTTTATTTCGGACATTTTTAGATGTAAATCAAGTTTTTGTCAGTTTTACTGCAGGAAAATTTAATTATCTCAAATACTGTTTTAATTCAGTTTCAAAATTTAAGATTGATAGGAACTCGAATTTTCATCTGATTTTAATCTCATGTAGTAGAAAATTTGTGGAATTTAATACAAAACAAATCTGTTCGACGGAATTTTGATTGAAAAATGATGAACGAAAATGTTGAGAAAATCTAAAAATCAGAGATTTTTTCTCTGATTTCCAGTTTACCGAATATATTGAATTATACATATTAATTAACGAATAAAATGGTATCAATATTCTGACAGAATGTTTAAATTGAAACCAGTTAAAAAAGCGAGTACTTAGAACTCGTTGAAATTGACCTGTTTTTCGATTATTCATTTATTAAAAGTCGATCAAACAGATCAAATTTTAGCTCTTTCACTGGATAGTCTCCCTTAATCAAGTAAATAGTGGCTTTTAAATTTGAGTTTAATAAAACAACACTCAAACAATGAATATTTGAAGTACGCAGTGATTTGAAATCTCAGAATGAAATATCATAAAAAGTATCGAATAACACAAATTGTACCAGTAAAACAATTCAAACATTGATTCAAACTTCTTCTAATATCAATTCAATCTAAAAAATTGGCCAGATCACAAAATGTGAACAAGTTTCAGATTGATTAGTTTAAAAACCAAAACGAAATACTACTCACTAGGTATTTCAGTGTAACTAATTATTTTTGAAAAAATGATTACAATAGTACCTGTATCATTATCCAAAGCAGTAACTTTGAGCACGGAAGAGCCGAAAGGCAAAGCTTCAGAGACGGATATGTTGTAAGAATCCTGTGTAAATTCTGGCGAACAGTCGTTAACATCAAGTACAAGTATACTGACGAGGACCTCGGCGTAGATGCCGGAAACGCTGTCGGTGGCTCTAACAGTCAGCTCGTATTGGGTCTTTTGTTCATAATCCAGTTCATCCACCACGTAGATAACACCTATGCAGACGAAGGGCGCATGAATAAAAATGTATATCCGCTCACGTGAAAACAAAAAACGAATGCATAAATTGCATCTTATTTGCATAATAGTTGCGACGCATTTGCGAGATGCCATTATCGTCAATACGCAATTCAGGATGCAGAGCAGTGCAGGCGCAGTCGATCAATTTTAGAAAATGATAAATTGATGCCTGATAATAAGCATGCAGTTCTAATTCCGCCACTGAAACTTGTTTTGGTATTCCTCTTTAAGCAGGCTTTGTTAATAAAAACGAATTTTTTTTATATTTTTTGGCTTGAAAGAGCAATAATGTCGGATTTTTATATTTTTGATGAAAAATGAGAGAGCGATAGCCACCGAAGTGGAAATTGCAAGATCATTGGAACGCTTTGACCAGACGCATTTTCCAAGCTCGTACTTGCAGAAATTCTTTAGCCGAGTGTGTTTTTTTCAAGCTAACATAACATTGTGCTTTTTTCGCATTTTCTTCTATTTCTCTAAAAATCGTCAAAAATGTTTATTTAAATGAAATTAAACTTGAATGAAACAGTCGTTTGTTAGTGCAATTTGTTTTTCAACATGCCAGCATGAATTAATAGCGTGACATTTAGCGACACAGCAGACCTAAGTAACTTATGTTTTATACTCACAAGGGCCATTGTTACTGTCAGGGGCTGCGAAACAGGGAGATAAAAAAAATATTTTAATTTCTTAGTACCATGTGCGAGTGTCTTTGAAAAGTTCATTCCCCTTTTTCTTGTGTTGCCTTTCTGTTCGTCGACTTGAAATTTGTGTAAAATAATTATCGGAAACTACTCAGTTAGTTTTTGGTTAATTGCATTTAGTTAATTAGTGATTCCAATTGCAACTGATAATAATCTTGCATAATACAATTACCCAAATTGAACAGTCGATGAAAATTTTCTATCGAATCAATTAATTCATGCGCATCTCAAATCCCAAGTCTGACTTTCAGATAGATCAAAAAATTGAATTCTTAATCGTTTTGTGTTCGCTCGTGTAAAAGAATGAACCGGTCTGCCGTTGCCCAGTGAGTTTACTCGTTCACGCCCTATCGCTACCGACTTTTTCCAATCTAAGAAGCTTAAACACCTAATTTTCCATGAAAACGATGATTCGGAAGATAACTTACCGGTATTGAAATCGAGAGCGAATTCCTCAAAATCGTTGCCTTTAGTGATGCTGTAAATTAGCTTACGGTTCAATGGTGATTCCGCATGAATCGACAATGATAATGGAGAATTCACTTGGATGCTTTCAAGAACACTGTCCGTGTAGAATTGCTTATCAAAGGTGGGCATTGAACGATCGATGACCTTCACATTAACCGGCACTTCAACTGAACAGGGGGTGATTCCTGCAAAATGCGATATTACATTTTATCATTCCCTTACAATTCATTTCGTTCAACAATAATAATCGACGAAAAAAAAGTATTCCATCATCACCTCCGTCATAGACCGCGATTGTAAGCTGGTACTCTCGATTTTGTTCCCTATTGTGGCCCTCCAAATTTTGTTTCAAAATAATCTCGCCCGTTTTTCTGCTAACGCGGAACAATTCGCCGCTGCCTTTTTTGAGCTCGTAACGCACCTCGCCGTTCTCGCCGCTATCCATGTCGATGGCCTGCACCTGTAACAGAATATTGCATCAACAATTTTCGTCCGGCGATAAAGCGCGCGCTGTTTGCCTTCTCCAAAGTGTAAACTGAAACCCGTACCTTGGTAATGACGTCGCCCTTTTTCGCATCGACCGACGCCACCGCGTAGTACGGCAGGTTTACAAATATCGGACAGTTATCGTTAATATCAATAACGGTGATGTTTACAATCACGTGAGCCACCTTCAGGCTCTTCTTCTCGCTTTTGTAGCTGCGCGCCTCGACAATCAGCTCGTATTTGCTTTTCATCTCACGGTCGAATCGAATGCCCGTTGTTCTTATGGCGCCGGATGTTTGGCCAATCACAAACATGTCAGTTGGATTCAAAATACTGAAAATGATGTGCTCGTTGAGCTCGCTGCCCAGCACGTTCACCACCAGCACCGTTGTGATCTTCGTCGAGTTCTCCACCACGCTGCCCTCGTACACGTCCTTGTGGAACACCAGTCCCGAGTTCTCCGACTTCTCCACGTTGATGTGCGCTTTTGCGACCGTCGAATATTTCCCGTCCGACACTCGAATGTGCAGCAGATACTTCTTACCCATATGATCAGGATCGCGAACCGTCACCAATCCGCTTTTCGAATCGATCTCAAAACTGTGACCTTGGTTACCTTCGATGATATCGTACCTGCGAATCAAAATTCAAATCAGTTTAGAATTGCTCAGAGTAACTCAAATTTCAGTCAAACTGGATGAAAACTCGCGAAAACTCACTTTAAACTTTGCTTTTCAGTTGTGTCGGCATCCACAGCCTCGACCCTCAAGACAGCAACGTTCTTATAAGTTGGTAACAGCACAGTCGCGTTGTAATCATGTTTCAGGAACTTGGGCGGACAATCATTAACGTCTGTCACCTTAATGACGACCTTAGCAGTGGTCTCCGAAGACAACTTGGGTTTCCCCAAGTCCGACACTTTCACATGAAACGTAAACTCGGCCACCTTCTCGTGATCCAAAACCATCACCGTTCTAATAGCCCCAGTGCTCGAATCAATATGGAAAAACTTCCTCGGCAGCTCCTCCACGATATCGTAATTCAACAACGCATTCAATTCCGAATCAGCATCGTCTGCCCTGATGACCAACGGGGTGCTTGTATTGGTCAAAATCAACGACCCAATACTCGCCCCCTCGCTAATCTCGCCAAAGTACATCGCCTGCAAGAACTTCGGCACGTTGTCGTTCTTATCCAAAATATGAACTATGACGTTAGTTTTGGCAGTGCTGCCAGCCATGTTGGTTCGCGCAAATCGACAGGTTGAAAAACTTGGTCTTCTCGTAATCCACTCTGTTTTTCGTAATGATAACACCGGTACTTGGATTAACAAAGAACGAATCGTCAGTGTTTCCTCCAACAATCTCAAATTGCAACGACGAAGTACTCCTTGCCTCGACGTTTATCACATAAGTGCCAACCGGTTGGTTCTCGTAGATCTCGGCTGCGAATTCGCGTTTTGTAAATCTGGGTGGTGCGTTGTCAGCCATGGTGATCATCACGTGGACAGGAACAGTGTTAGTCAGAGGAAACGAACCATGATCCGAAGCTTTGACTAGTAAAATATACTCTGACGCCACAGCCAGGTCCAGTTCCCTTGCTATCCTGATGATACCCTGGTCGGGATCGATGGTGAAGACGTTACCAACGTTTCCAGAGGTGATGGAGTAGGTGATCCTGGCATTGTCTCCTCGGTCCTGGTCGGAGGCGAAGATCTGAACCACCTCGGTGCCAGCTGGCGAAGTTTCGAACACTTTTCCCTGGATGATCTCGCTGGTGAATTCCGGCGAGTGGTCATTGTGGTCATGGACGGTTATTATAACACGAGCAAAGTTCCTCTTGGCTGGAGTGCCTTGGTCCTTTACCATCACTGTTAGGATGTGCTCCTCAGTTGTTTCTCGGTCCAGGGCGTCGTTCAAAGTTATCACACCTGTGACTGAGTCGACGTGGAAGATTCCAAGGGATGCTTGGTTCTGGGCATTGTGCAGGCTGTAGAACAACTTTTTGTCCTCGTCCTTGTCGGTCGCGTGGAGTTGGAGAATCGCCTCGCCCTTCTCCACATTCTCCGAGATCTCCACGTGGTACGTGGTGTCGGTGAATTCTGGCCGATGGTCGTTGATGTCTATCACAGTTATGAACAAGTTCGTTTTGGTCTCGTGAATTCCGTCGCTTACACTGATCGTCAGATTGTAGAAATTCTGACGTTCCCAGTCCAGCTGTCTGGCTAGTAGGACGTTCCCTTTGTCTCGACCTATGTAAAATTCGTCCCTCTCATCCCCCGCTGTAATGACACCGTTTCATCATTAATTACGGGATTGTTATTGTTGTAAATTATTGTTTTAAGGGTGAAAAATTTCAGTGAGAGGCATTCGAAACTGTTTTGTTTTTGTTAGAAGAGTAGAATCTTTGAAAAATATTAGAACGAAAAAAAAAGTGAAGACGGATTCACTTACCAACAATATCGTACCACAGCGTATCCCCGTCCTTGTCTGTGGCTTGTATTAAAGCCACCAAGAAACCAACTTGATCAGTTTCTGTTACGTCAACATTTTGGTTAACAGTTTTGATAACCGGAGGGTTCTTCGAGTCCTTGGGCGACTCGACTACTTGCACTGAAACTCGAGCCTGATGACTACGCTGTGGATCTCCGTGGTCAGACGCTCGTATCTAAGCACAAATTTCAATCTTGTAGAAAAAATACTTTGCACTCAAAATCGAACGCAAAATTAAAATCAATACGGCGTTATCTTACCAGCATCTCAAACTCCTGGCCTGCCTCGAATTCCCGTTGCGAGTAAATCATTCCCGTTGTGGGATGGATCTTGAATTTCCCTTTTCCTCGACCGCTCTTGATGCTGTACTGCACTTTGCCATTTTCGCCGCTGTCTTTGTCGTGTGCCAAAACCTGGTTCGAGTTAAAAGCAAACAGATGTTTTATTTTAATCGTGCGAATTATCAAATCATGCTTCGATTATTAATTGAATTAATTGAAACTGTTAATTGAATCGATTGATTTTGGTTTGCGAAAGTTTCTTTTTAAATTTGCCAACAGCAATTTAGCGATGAATTATCCAGATTCAAATGAGATTGATTGGATTGGACTATATTGAGAGAAATAATCAAGCCATTTGATCAAAAGTATCAGATTTTGTTCGCGGAATTTTGGTATCGTTTAATAATATTTAACACGCGATATGCCTTGGAGTCGTACTGTTCCACTTATCACTCCGTCGACTACTCACGTATGGCCATCGCTGTAGTATTGATTATTTCGGAACCAAACGACGTGGTTATTGAATTTTGATACAACGCAAATCGCTTCATTAGCACTTTAATAATTGTACAAACTCATCGTTTTCTCTATAATTATTCGTTCAACAATAATTTCAACTTCGTGAAAACAAACTTGTAAGAATAGACGTAAGCGTTAAGCATGCAAAACATTGGACGATGCAAATAAAACATTGGGTCTCAAAATTTCTATTGTCTCTAGATGAGGGATTAAATGCAATTAAGTTTCCTTATCTTACATCCATGACACCATACAGTGCTCCCAACTATACTAATGCCGCTGTCACTTTTGCAGTAATTACTACTGTGTGATACCAAATAGCGTCACGTGACAATCAGCGTGCATTAATTATCCAATTATTGTTCACCCGAATAAGAGATTAATTCAGTTACGAATGGAATCACGCGAAATTTTGATTAATTTTTGTTATCAACCGCAAGTGAGATGGATGACAACACTGCAACTTGTCATTTGGTTATAATAAATGTCATGTTCATTGCAAAGTAACTGGCATAAGCGAAACGTTCAACGCAGATAAAAAAAAACAAGAAAGGTACACCATTAAACGCATTAATTTTGCATTAAAATGTTGAGTCTAGAAAGCCGAGCAGTGTGCGCAACAATGAAAGGTGAGATAGTTTTGTTGTGGTTTTTCCAGTACATCGTGCGCTGCCTGGAAATTGTATCTAGTTGAAAAGTAATTATTAACGATGACAATAGAACATTTTCAGGCGACAGAATTCACGAAAAGGTATGATGCAGAAAATGTACACACACGTGTACGCTTGCAAAATATCAAAGGCTGGATTTTACACGTTAACCCACGAAATATAAATACTCATTTCGGTCTGAGGTCGAACAGCAAAGTAACAAGTATATACAACTATTTACAAGAGCTTTTATTTTTATAGTTTCACATGGCTGCGTTTCTCTTTGTCCGGACGATTGAAAAAATTTTGTGAACGAAAAAATTTGTATTGCGACTTTTTTCAATGTCAAAACGAATGTTCATTCAAACTGTTCGTGTATGATGTGGACTCTAATGCAAGTAGTAAAAATTTCAAGCTGTGAAATCCAGGCTGCTATTCCGTGACTACAGAATATAAAATATAAAGCAAAACTTGATAGTAGTCCTGTGCTTCCGCTCCTTTCTTACATTTATGTTACTTCTTATAAGTAACACAAATGTGGTCTTTTCTTTCAGCCGTAGCTCTCACCACTGACTGCTGATACTACCGACTTTACGCGCACTTGAGTGAGTTCTCGAAACGGTTGAGGGAGAATGTAAAGAAAAAAGTTACACCGAGGTGCAAGGCGATTTCAAATTATTCGATGTACCTTTAAAGTGGACGATAAAAACCAAACGCGCCTTCTCTGACTTTTTTTTGTCATCGAAATTTAATACGTTCAAAACCCGATACCCTATACAAGTCAGTCATGTGCTAAATTTCTTGCATACACAAAAACAGTGTGCAATCAAAATTAAATGACGGCTGATCAAATTCGTTATTGCAAACTGAGTGTCCAGGTCTGTGTGGGTGATGTTTGTTTTCAAAACGAACTATTTCATCGATGCAATGTTTTTTCTACTGGCGACTAAAATAGTTAGTAGAAATGAATGAAAAAAAGTAGTTTTAAGTACGTTCGTGTTTGTCTCGTACTTTACGTGCCATGGTGTCTCTTACCCTGAAAAAATGATCTCCTGAAAGAGTGTCGGGGGTAAAAGTCTCCCAAGTCCCATTCTCGAGTAATGTATCAATCGAGAGGTCGTACTCCCGCGAACGGTTCCTCGTTTTCTGCCGAGAACCAGAGAGAGAAGGAAGAATGAAATTTTTTGTCTTTGCTTGATTTTTGTTTGTTAATGTTAATTTTTGGTATCATTGCAGTTTATTCTAAAATCTTGACTTTTATTTTTGTTCTCAGCTTCTATTAGCCAGGACGCGGTGGTATTTGGCTGCCGAAACGTGGTTTTGGTCTTATGGAAATTAAATTCTGCACTACCCAAGTAAGTACTTTTTGTAATGCACTTTTGTACACGGTTTATACATTTGGCCTGGATGGTAATTTACATACAGACTATGGGATACATGTAGAACGAAATTCTATGACTGGTAATACAGTTATTAATGGACAGGGTTGTCAAAAAAGGTTCGTACGAACAGCGGAGGATAATGAAAATACATGAAAATTAGGCCGGGCTTTTCAGTCATAATTATTATTATCAGACGAGAGAAATTATACCAAAATGATATCGAGCATACAAATTCATTAAGAAATTAATAACCTAAAACTCGTTAGTTGCCTAATTGGCATTAACCATTAACATTTTTTTTTGTGAAATTCGTTTTTCATGTTTCGAGAACGTAATGAAGTTTTTGAATAACGGAATTTGAAATAAATGTCATTATTCGGCAAATTAAAGCGAATGTGCACGAAAATAGCATGGGAAATTCAGTTCTTCTGTTCCACGAGCTTCGAGGGATGTGTTAATTAAATGCACGGGATTTTCAAAAACATATTATACACGTAAGGGGATGAACTCGTGTGAAAGACTATGATCGATATAAGGCGCTCAAGATTTATTCGCAGCGCTGCAGGTCAACCGGGAACATTTTCTCGGCGCTCCTTTGAAAACACTCAATAATTTTACGGCCACAGTGAAAATGGAAGGTGTGCGACAAATTTTTACATTTACAATGGTAATTTGCACTTGAAAAGTCTTCAACTCTTAGAAACTAAGTAGAATATTTCAATTACAGCTAGCAGGCAGGCAATGGAGTTCAAGAGATTATACGATGATCAGTGACAAAAAAAAATATGAACAATAATTTCATTTTAAAGTTGAGCCGATTTTCGGAGATGTTTTTTTTTAGACTTTTCTCGCTAAGGTTAATGGTTAATATAGCAAAATGCACGGTTTTTTTTGTACATTCATCGTGCCTTATTCTGACAGTTTAATTCAATTAGTATGAAAAAAATTTGCTCGGGGTAGAAAAAAAAGAAGCATTTTTTTTGACGCACAGAACGGGCGGATCTAACGTGACGTACGTTGGCATTTTCATGAACACAAATTTCGGGATGATCATTCGCGCATCTTCCTGGCACATATTTCCCGTTCGAAAATGCTATTTAGCTTTTGCTTGCCAGCTTTTTATCGAATTTGATATGAGGATAAATATTGCATACTAACCTGGAAGAGTGGTTTATCGTCATACGTCAGAGCTGGTATCTGTACTACATAAAACTTTTGTTCAAATTCGGGTCCGTGATCGTTCACGTCGTCTACAGATATGACGACACGAGTCGTTGATGACAATGATGGTTTTCCATCGTCCCTGACAGTCACCTGAAAAAAAGATGAAAATTTTTATCAAACACGAATTTGTATCAAAACTTTCCTACTAACTTAAACTCGAAAAACAAGTTGAACAGAGAGAGAAGAAAAAAAGAACTGATTTGTTCTCATAAAATTGTCGCAATTTCTTGAGCAGCGATTTGCAGCAAAAGATCCAAGCATCTGAGGGAAAAGTCACAAAGAATAAGTTGAAATGAAACGTGGATGAAAATCATCTTAATTAGAAGACATAAATTATGATTCATGTCAGGCGTGTAATATAGTTTAGTTAGAGTTTAGTATAAATGGGATATCACTCGAACGCCTATAACGCAGCAGATGTTGGTAGTTCGGTCGTGGCTCTTAGACATTACGTTTTGTCGTGGAGGATTTAACGCGCTAGGTGACATCGTATCCTTGGAGGACACACGTAATATATTAGGGCTGAAAAATACCTCTTCCTCAACAAGAGAGAGAGATGGAGAGAATTGCGAGCATGTGTTGAACCGAAATGTGTCTCGGTGTAGGCAAACTTAATGCGGCGAACATATTCAGTACGCTGTTGCAACTTCCATCAGCGTCGCCAAACTGATTTCAACTGTTCCATCGCTCTGATAAGCGTAATAAAGTTGTTCGGGTTCTTTTGTGCCGATGTAAAATGTGATGTAAAATGTGAAGCGAGATCAGCACGATGGAATGGCGAAATAATGAAACTGATAGACAAAAAAAATTCGAGCACTGCATATTGTAATGGCAGAGTAAAAATGCGTACAGATTTAACGTGTCGAATGGGATTAATCACGGGCTGTTGTCTTCGTTAATTAATTATCTGAAAGTGACGGGGATCTGATGCAATTTTAATGCAGATTCGTTACGTGCAAATCAATTTTCACTTTAGCCAATGCGGAACACGATTGCGACTTGATTTTGGATTTGAATCCGCTGCTTTATTACTTAATTTGGCTCGACGTTCAATTATGACTGCCAGCAATTACGACTGCTAAATAGGGATTTGTTCATCAAATTTATTTTCACTTCGCGACGACGTCTTTCCGCGAGAAAAAAAGTCGACGATGAAATCAGGAAGCAAGGAACAAAAAAAATAAATCTCACGGATCTTTTGTTACCGCGGCAAATACTTAAAACTTCGATGGAATCACTTTTCTTCATTCTCCGGCGTCCTTTTCATTCTAATGCAATCTTCGAGATTCAACAAAAATTAACTGCCCATTCGCCCGACGTACAAATTGTTGCCCTCGACCAGTTGACGTTTGTTTTACGGAATTAAGTTTGTTCACAGTCCCTCTCTTGATAATATCATCGTTACTGTTACAATGAAAAATGTGCGGTTTTTGTTTGACTTTGCTTTCTCTTTCAATTTCAGCTATTTAATTAGAAACTCCCATTAGGAAACACAATTTTTTAATTAAAACTCGGCATTTTCAAACAAAAGTATCTGAATTTTTGATACACCTTCAACCTTTTATATTTTAATTTCGTGCATGGCCTTGATATTAAAAATGTAACATCAGAAGTATCTTTTTTATATGTGCACATCCTTTCTTGTTTCACCAAAGTACTATTCAATGCGTTTCTTCTTGAAAAGAGACTTTGCTGGCTGACGTGTATGCGATTACGAATTCGAGTGAATCGCAGCCGAAGTGTACTTGAGAAATTACCGTACCTCGACAACAAGCAGGTTTCAAACGTTGCTATGAGTATTTGATACTTTGGAACATGAAATTTCATGAAAGTGAATTTACAAGATCGCTCGCTATCTTATAGCATGTGAAATTGTATAATTAGATTTGTACCAAGATCCTTTTTTTAGACACCAGACGAAAAATATTGCTCTGCCCTTTTTTGTCTCAATTTATCACAGTAATATTTAACAGTTAAATTGTTACGTTTTGTTTAAATTAAAAAACGTTTCAGAGACTGTGTCCATACTTTCTATCAACGATTATATAAAAAATTGTGCATTCATTTGTCTTCGTACAAACCAAAGTTTTTCCTCAACTTGTTAGAAGTCTTCTAAATTCAAGCCGACAAAATAAAAGATTTTTTACTCAACACAAATTTAAAGAAGTGCATTTAAATGGAACTGTGAAATGCAAATGTGCGAATTCTGGTCGATTTTGATTGCGCAATAGGGAGATTGGGAACCCGCAAAAATAATCTTGCGAGTGGCATGAAAACGAAGTCGTACAAATTGTAAAAATTGCGTGATGAAAAATTGGCAGGAGCGGAAAGAAAAATGTCGAAAAATATTGTTAGCAATTATTTAAAAGCACTGTGCAGAACAAAGTTCAAGCTCTGGTACACGAGTCGCTTCTGTTTATCCGAATCTGTGTGACACTCGAGAATAATTTAGTCGCAGCAAGACAATGTACATATTTCTCTACACAAATTTCGGAAGTACTTACTTATAGGAAACGAGGACCTAACTTTCTGTGTTTAGGTATACCTGGGCGTAGTAAATAAATTGCATGGTACAGAAGTTTGAATAGATTGAATGAGAGTGTGGTAATGTGTTCCATTGAATAAAATGGAATGTCTTACATTACACGAGTTACATTCATCGTATCGAATAAGTGCACTTTGGTGTTACATTTTTTACCAGCATTAGCGTAATTGCACGAAAAAGAAAGGCTACAAATCGATATTGCTGTTCGCTTGAAAAAAAACTTTATATTAATGTTATTTTTTCAAATGGTCCCTAATTTTTTGTTCAACTCCACATTAGTTTGTCGAAATTTCAAGTTGAAATTATCAGGAAAGGAAAGAATTCTGAAAGTTAGTATTGATAGTTTTCCTCGTTTGAGACTTATTTTTGATGACACTAAAGTTATTTATAAAACGAAATTAGATCGTTAATTCTTACTGAGAAAAGCAGGCCTATCAATTATAAGCTACAAGTTGGATGGAAAATTGAAAGATGACAAGCTCGTTCCGCGTTTTTTTTCATCCTCACCACTCGCTCACTGCTAATAGAATGTTTGAAAATTAACTTCCGCCTTGATAATCTCGAGATTACTTAAGAATAAAAAAAGTTGTTCGATTTATTTCTAACTTTTATAATGATTATTATTTTTTTTTAAATTTCCCATCCATCTACTAACAAAAACTAAAATTTTCATTTCTATTAATTACTTTGGTTTGATGGTATGAGTAATGAATAAAACTCACCTCTAGAATGTGTTCTGCCTGATTTTCTCGGTCGAGCTTTCGAGTGCTCGTTGTAATCAAACCTGAAACAATGATGAATACAGTTGATATGTGTTGAAATTTGTTTTGCATCCTTTGCATCGAAAAGTTTAGTATTCAATTAGCCAAAACGAAAGGACAAAATAATTATCAAAAAAGCACGTTACTAACATGAAACAGAAGCTTACCAGTCGTGCTATTAATGAGAAAATATCCCTCCGGGTTGCCGCTGGTTATTGAAAAAGTTAACTGTTGAGGCGACACGTCGCGATCGAAAGCTCGTATTTGAAGCACGCTTACGCCGGCTGGAGAATTCTCCAAAACAGATGGGTAATATACAGGCAGTTCTGTCAGTGGAGTATTATCATTTACATCTAGCACTTCGACATACACCTGCGAAACATAACATATTGCGTTTCAACAACAGATCAATGAGATTCTGATTCACTTATTAAATCAAATCTAATCAATTTGAGGAAACTATATTAGAAATCCAGTTTCAGATTAAGTTCATTGAAATAATTTTCTTTGATTAACAAGTTTGTTTTGACAATTATTATCGATTTTCTTTCCTTTTCTCACCTGTAATTTTGAACTCAGAGGAACTACACCGTGATCCTGCGCGAAAACCGTCAGCCAATATCCATTTTTCGTTTCAACATCCAAGACGGCTCTCGTACGAATGTTTCCTGTTGAACAAATTAGAATGAATTATTCGATTATACTTTGCACTCGCAGCTCAATCTTCAACGTCTCAAAGAAAACACAATTCGATTTCAAATCAGACTGATCTTGCGACGATTACATTACTGAGTAATTTGGTACCAGCTGGGGCTATCAAAAGAGGAGAAAAAAAAAGTTTGAAAACAACCTAAGTATTGGAAAACACTTAGTATTAAGGCTCGGGCGATGTTCGCGATTTGCTGAACGGTTTGTGTGATTTTAAGTGGCTTCAATTACATTAACCATTTAGAGTCAATCGTTGACAATTCCATTATTTGGGCTCGCGAGCGGCGGAACAAAAACGTATCCTTAGTTTTCGTTGGTTTAACGGAATTCAAGTTGGGGAGAATGTTTAAGGATACGGATACACCGGGGATAGGGGCAACTTTTTGAGAGCCAATTGTCAGGTTTATGCGCAAGAGCCTTTTAATCAGAGGGGGCGATGATTTCGTGATTGTGCCGGCATGAGATGTGCGGGCTTGTAAGCTTCAACCGACACCAACATTAAGCTTCGATAAGTAGATGTAATAAGTATTTTCGCCTTGCTCAACGCGTTTATGTGTTGCCATTAGTTTAATTAGTTGAAATGCTAACGCTTCTGTTATACCCTGGGATCTTATTTGATCAAATTTGATAGCGACTTTACAAGCTAAGACTCAAAATTGTTTTCAATTATCAAACTCATTTCTACATTTGCAAAAAATTTTCTACCAAGAGTATAGCTTGAAGAAAATTTCCCAAGTTCAATAACTATTGTATCAAAGTAAAAAAGTTGGTCGAATTAATTTCACTTTAAGCTGTGAGCAGTTTTAAATTTGTACGTTATTAAAGGTAAAAAAAAATAAGTTTAATATAGAGTTTTAAAGTGAAAAGTACGTTACATGTTGCAGCATGACATTTGACGACTCCCCGCTAGATAGACTTTAAAACTTCATTTGCATGTGCTCACGATTCAATGTTCTCGTTTCATAAATTATCACTCCCTCCCACTATTCATCTAGATTTTAATTACCCACGTTGTAATAACGTGGCATTAGTGCACGTTCAATGCAATTTGACTGTACCGCAATTCTATGCTCACGTTATAGAAAAGTTAGGCACGATGAAAGGAGTTTGTTCTGGAACTTTATAATCTTATTTACTACTGCATTTTTCATACAATTTTCTATTTTTCATCCAGTTTGAGTCATTGTCATGAAACTTTTGCCAGCAACTGACGTTCAGCAGCAGGGGCGAATGAAAGAATTTCATTTTTCCATAATCAACCGAAGAAAATGAAAAGCTCTCGGTTAGTTAGAAATTCATGAAAGTTTATAAATTGCAGTATGGTTTTTAGTTTCATTTTTTTTCGATTGAAAACCCTTCAGTGCTCTCCTCAAACTGGGTGAAAATATAGACCGGACAGCACGAAATTGAGAAATATCTTTCTGTATTGCAGTCAAGTGTGATACAATTGGGAAAAACAAATTTGAGGCGAAAACAGTACAATTGGTACTGACAGATTTATTCTCATATTTGTAATCAAAAAACACGATAGTGTTTCGCGTCAAGTACGCGCTCTATCGCAGCTCAGAGATCTTTAATTCCGTCGGTTCGATTTGTTTTCGATCCATATTTCATTTTGTTTCATCTTCTGCTGGTGGAATTAACTTTTTCTTGTTATGAACTTTCGACAGCGATTGGCGTGTCAAAAGGATCATGAAATTCGTTTATGAATTGGGCCAAAAAAAAAGAAAAATTACGATATTTGAGAATGGTAGAAATCAACGGTTTTGGTGTGTGAATTAAAAAGTAAATAAAACAAGTTTGCGTTTGATTGAATGGGGTTTAAGACTTTCGGTTGAATTTCTGTATCAGAGCAGACAAATTTGACAAACCTATTTGTCATGACAAAATGCAACACATGATTCATCTTGCACCAAGTAGACAGCGACATTACTGAAGTCAAATAACCGTTGACCGTCCATCTGTCATCTCAGTTATTGCTGGATCTCGTATATTTACGATATCAACATTTCTCGGTACAATGTGTACCAGTGATTTTTCGTCGAGTAAAATAATATTCATGTTTTCATACAAAACTGAATGAACAAAAAATTGTTTTTTTTTGTATGAAAAAAGTGGACGATCTGTTTTTGAATGTTTAATTAAGTTTTCAACATAGCTTTTGATTTCTTAGGTTGAACAAACACTACCTTTTTTTTTGCATAATGCATTGTATTTCATTTCAGCTCGATCTTTATTTTTGCTGTTTGAAGTTTTTGTTTAAATATCAATAACACTTTGTATTTTGCTAGTAGCATTGTAAAACAGAAGAGAAATCGCGAGTTTCTGCAGAGTTTAAGAAAGAAAAAGGTTGTTAAGTTGAGATGCCATAAATATGTAATCAAATTGGGAGTCCTGATTAAAAATCAATCCGCTCGGAAGTTTATAGAAAATCTTTTCGATCTGAAATTTCTTGAAGTATTGTTAATCTCGCGGAATATGTAAGTTTTGTGTAACTTGTTTTAATAGTTAATCGATCAATCAATTTCGTTCATGTCTCAGCTTTCGAGCGCGAGTATCGAAAGAATATCGCGTTCGATGAACAGAGAAAGGGGAAACTTGCGCCGAGTTTTGATTAGCGCTTGTAAATTATGGAGCACCTTCCTTAATCTTTTGCATGAGATAAACGGAATTTCATTAACCGAATTGTTTCCAAAGATAGGCCTTTAGAGCTATCAAAGTCCTGTAACGAACAGTAAAAAAATGTTATCATAATTTAATGACTAACATTTTATGGTCTTACAGTTTTATATTAATTCTTTTCATCGACGATATAAAAATGCGGGATTCTTAAAGGCACGGATTTTAAACGCACCGAAACACGGCTATTATAAAACGCGACGTTTTTTCGTATCTGAAATAATTGTTGCTGAAATTTTCTTTGAAATGAATTATCTCACACATGAAAATTATTATTATAACGTGGAGCATGATGTATGAAATTTTGCCTCTTATAAAATTGCTTCGCAGCTTTTGAATTGTTTATGCACGTAGACCGGGAGACTTTTGATGCAATAACATACGGCGGGAATTCATGAATATTTCGTTTTATATTAAAACTGTTGTATAAATCATAAACCTAACGAAATATTATGTATGAAACTTTTAACTCGCGAGCTGATGAAAATTGTTATACAAATAATTCCGAGGTACGGATGTTTCGAGTTATTTGTCATGATAAAAGGTAATAAAGCCGTGGAATGTCAATTAAAATAGATGAACCCAGAAACAGAACTACAAAAACAGCAAACAAAAAAGATAAAGCAAAATTAGGTGCGCTCGTTAAGCACCAATGCAATGTTTGTTCCATTTGCCAATTAACAAAAAAGTTGTCACAAAAAGTTTGAATTGTTTTTTAATAACATGCACCGAAATCCGTACGATGTGATTAATACAAATTGGCAGGATTAAAAAGAAATGTGGGTAGAAAAAAATGTGGCTTGTGTATGATCAGATAAAACTCATTGCACTTGATCGACAGGCTGGAATTCATCTGCGCGTGAGTTGCTGGGTGCATAGCAGGTGCTTCGCCAACCCTACAATCTCAGCTAAACATCCTGTCTTCTCGTATGAAGCTATTTTTAACACCGTCCTTTGTTTCATGCTGCCGCTTTCGTGCAAAACTCATGTCCGTGCTATCGTAAAATGTAACATCAGAATGGAAGCGTAAGTTTAACCATTGAATACCCTAATTCAATCTAAAAATAATCTTTTCACTCCACTAAATGATCCAGTCAAAAAAATTGAAATGAAAAATCGAATAAAAAACAGTGCGCAAGAAAATATAATTTAAAAAATAGCGAAAATTCGAGCGATGAACTTGGTTACTAAAATTGGTTGATTTGATTCGATCGGTTCTAAAACTGATTTGTTTAAATAATTCGATTGGATAGAAACTAGAGTAAAACATAGAATTGGATGAGATAATGAAATAAAAAAGCTTTCAAAGAGTTACATTTAGTTTTTTAAGTTGTGTTTTTAACTTTATTTGAGAATATATAGCTGTTGAAGCGCAACAGTCGTAACGTGCGGATTTGCGGCAGATATTGAGCTGTTCGAAAATGAATTTACCACGAAATGAGCCCACCAAAACAAAGTTCTGGTCTCATTACACGTCAAGCGTGCCATTCTACCCCGAACCAACATAGCTATTTACATAAGTACGAATATATATTAGGCACCACGCGCTCGCAGGCTGTCTGTAAGTACTTCCCTTTACGACAACCCGTGCAAATTAAGTTTTAACGGCAAGCTTTGGAAATTATTAAAAGACACACTTTTGCGCTATTAATTTTACGTGAAAGGAAATTTGCGAGGGAAAAAAAAGTTAAAAGAAACTATAATGACATTGAAAAAAGAATTTGCAAAATAGAGAGTTCGTTATTTTGGTTTTCACAATAATGAAAATGGAACAAACTGAGCAACGACATTCAATTCGATTGAAATTGAAATCAGCGATCCAGATTAAATATGTTGTAATAAAATTGCACTGATTGTAGTGCAATTTGTCTTTTATATCTGATAACAACTCGCGAAATAAAAGTTCGAATCGAGTTTTTGTCACGAGTGATCCTTAATTATAAACAAAAAACGATTAAACTCGAATAATTGGCAATCTATGAAGTAATTACAAGTCGCGAACCGGACAATTTCATCGAGATAATGAAACCCATTTAAACAAATGCACATCCATAAAAACCATTTCGCGAGTTTGTGAAATTAATTTCGATTTTCGCGTCGCCCATCCTTTACCAAATATTTCAAACGAATATTTATATTCGTCTATTGAATTGCGATCGCAGAGTTTTCTTGGACCTTGTTAAAGTCCATCGGTAAGTTTTAATTGAACCTATAATTAATGTCAACTGTAATTAATGTTAAGTGTAACCGCATTCATAAACCGCGCATATACCATTGCACTACGGACAGGCAGCGTGGAAAATGTGACGGAGTCAGGAAGACGAAGCCACAATAAATCGCGGTTATTTATTTTCTCTGGTAACGTTGTTATTGAGGATAAACAATGCCCGCTCGGAGCTGCATTGTCGAATTGACCCCAAAACTCGATTTTATCTCTGTGTTTGCAGGAATTGCGTGCGTCGCGTTCTCGGATTACGCGCGGGATGAAAAAAAAAGCCCGTCTGCAACTAGTAATCCTAAGGGAAACGTTTGTGCACACTTTGCAGTCGACATTGCACCTGCCTATTATTGCGATTGGCGCATGTAATGCCTGCACGCATATTCGAATGCGCCTGGGCAACGTGAAGAGAGATTAAATGCCCAGTAAACCGAAACCAATTGGGCCATATCGACAAAGCTCAACTGGGAATCGTACTTTCAATATATCGCGCTTATTTTCAGCCTCGCCCGAAAAAATAATAAATACTTCTCACTCGTTATGACTGGTTTGAAAGCCGCAACGCGCATCAAAAAATCAACGCTCGCGAATTCATATTTCCCACAATTTCGTTGTTCAATTTGATTAAATACTTTTTAACATGATTTCACTCTTTACTTCGTCGTTCTGCGTGATTAGCGAGGCAGCGTATTTTGTTTGTTTCAGTTTTCATATGCTGATTCTTTTGTTATCCGAGGTTTTATGAATTTTATCTCGGTTCATTCCGCGCATTCCCACTTCATTTGTTTCGTTTTCCATTTGGCATATTTTTGTTTTTAACACTTCCATCCAAAATTGGAACGGATTTTTTAAGTAGAGTGCTTGTGGCGGAATATCAGGAGGAAAAAAATGTGTGCGAAATACTGTTTCGGAAGAGGGCGAATGAATGGCGCAATGGAGATTGAAATTCCGAATGAAGTTTAGCGTAATGTTTTTCCATGACAAGCCGGAAAATGAATGTAAATTTAGCAATCTGCAACAGACGTGTGACGCCAGTGCCATGAAATTATGTCGACTTTAAAGATCTTTCAGATCCGCCTCGGCCGTGTATCCATCCTCTTTGTTCCTTCGCATTCAGCTTTTGATATAGGTATATCTGAACGAATTCCCAACAGACTAACTATATTACAACTAGTTTCTATTCTTCACATCAATTTCAAATTGCTTTTACATAAAAAATCATCGGGATTTACAATTTGTTATTGACGAAACAAAGTTGAAATAACAAAATGGAAACTTTGAATAAACCAAAAGCGATTTGAAACTAGAACGAAAATAATAAAACATGGCCAGAAGAGATGTCTGTGGCAGAAAAAAATGCATTACTGAAAAATGTAAATCTGCCACAAGTATAAGCCGGGGAAAAGGTGTGTGATGGTCGGCACATATGGTCGCGTGTGATGTCCTGGCGCTGGATGTGTTTCAGTGTGTTGGGAATTAAATTCCCAAAGGATGATATCGCGGTATTTTTATGTCTATATAGCTTACATGAAAAAAATGTGCCCGCACAAGAGAGAGAGAGTTTGCAGCTTTGAAAATTGTTGCGATCCCCATGTCGCTGTCTTCATTACAGTAATTAGAGATGTTTTACTTCACGCCAAATTAAATTCTCACGTTTGGATGCTCTTAAATTTTGTTTGTCTTTTTTTTCCCCTCTGCGCGAAGAAAAGCTTTTGTGCTGTTTGCCACGTTTAATTGCAAAGTCAGAAGATGTGACGTATGGTAATTTTTTTGCGACAAACAAGTTAACGTAATTGCCTTAAATGTTACCTGACTATTATTTAACATTATACTCTTTGAAAAACATGCTTTTGACGAGAAAATGCTTTACTCTCGCGAAAACAATTGATAAGAGATGACAATTTTAGTAATGATACAAGTTATATTAATTAATTTTGAATATGATAATTTACTAATCTGTATAGTCGGGTTATCATCAAATATCTGGCGAATCTGGAACATTAGGTAGTTTTTAATTAACATCCATCTTAGCGAAACATCATTTATATAGAATGATATGATAATTATAATTTAGCCGCTTCCTCGAATACAGCAATGCAGTTATTTTCTCAGATATCTAGCTTCATTTGTTAGAACAGATATTCACCTTATTCATGCGAGACATAACTTGTCTGATAATATCGCGTGCATGCATCTTCATTAGTTTTAGGATGAAAGTCAATATTTCCCGTGTTAGAAGAAAAATAACACGGAAATAACATCTCGAAGCGTGTGGTTACACATTTTTTCTCTCCCGTATTTGCAAAGTATATATCGCAATTTGTCGTCTAATTTTATATTTCAAATGAAAATTTACTATGTAAATTTTATACCCCCGTCGTTTTCATTTCCAAATGATATTGAGCACGGAAAGCCGGAATACTAAACACACACGGCGAACGTCATATTTTCGAACTCGGGAAAAATCCGCACCGCAGGAAAAATGCCGACAAAAATAAGGCTGATCAGAAAAAAAATTGGTTTCTGCGTTTCGGAATGCATCGATTGGGAAACGAATTTGAAATATACGCTGCTTATCTCTGCCCGCTTCCTGTCACCGATGATTGATTTTTGAACCGACCGGATATCGTAATTGGATTTGAGGTATTTATTATGCGATTACTTTTTTCCTCTGACGAAAAAAAAAAATCAAAATCGGTAGTTCAATATTTAATCTCGCCTAGGCATTTTAAATCATCGCGCCCCGTCTTTCATTTTCCTTTTCAGAGTTCAATCTAAATTGAACAACAATCTAATCAACATTAAATTTTTGATCCCGCTAATGAATATTTAATTGATTTCAAATTGGGTTGGTAATAAATTCGGTGCGAAACGTTTGCACTTTGTTTAGTCGCCTGAAGGAGACCAGATTGACTATTAATTTGTGATTCTGGAAGAATAATGAGGAGCGTGATTGGACTTATGAGGCGATCGATGTCACGGAACATTGTCTGAAGGACTGATATATTCGGTGAACGAAAATGGCGTCGATAATGTGTGGGTTGTCAAAGGAACGAGTTTGATTCCCGATTATGCGCGCACGGCTAGCATCTGGCGCGCCGTTATATACCTACTTGGCATTAACATCACGCATGAAAGCTCACGTGAAATCGTCTCGAGCAGGTGTTGGGCCTGTTTTCAACGAGAGATTGCTCGCAAGGAATGCAAAGCTTGCGAGACTACCCCCTTCTGAGTTGTGTTTATTACCCAAGTGGTGTTCGATAACCATTCAGTATGTAATTTCTTCGCACCATAAAGGTCCGTTTTAATGCCACGCAACAAAAAAAATGCTCACTCGATCCCATGTCTTACCCGAAAAAACTTCCTTTGAAATTTAAATTTACAAGCGTTTATACTGGGATTTAACTTGTATTTGACTTTTTGGAATTTATTTTGGTTCGACAACATTCGGAAAACAATAATTAAATAGATGAATGTAACGGCTGCAGAACTGAATATGAAATTTCATTCACTCCGAAATCGGATTGCACCTTATTCTTTGGTCGATAAACTTTTGCCAGGGTGGCACTGTCGATGTAATGTCTGTAAGTTAGTTTTGTCATAATCACGTGGAATCCGGTGTTCATAAATTAATTAATCAATTCGATTTCATTACATTTCGCGCTGATCAAATATTTTAATTAGGTTCGCAGCAGTGTTTTAATTAAAATTATCAAACTTATACCAAGAGAGAGATTTCTATTTGATTTGCCCAGGCTTATTAATTTCGTTTTACAATGCTCGTTCGTTCACTCTTTTTTAACCGGGCAAAGAATGTCGACCGAAAATCATGTTCGCATGTACCCGTTTGAAAATTTGATCCGACGGTAAAATTATTCGCAATAAGGCGAAACAATGATTTCAGACCAATTTCAGTGATTAAATTGCTACTCTTGTTTGAAAGCAACGAGAAAAAAGAACTTGCAGTCAGCACAAACTGGTCATTGAAAACATACCACCATTTATTCAAACTTTTTTGGAAGGCTCGATTTCGCGCACATTTACTTGAAGCTTGCGGTATTTTTGGTTGCGGCGCGATCACCAACTTCATCATAAACGCTGACTGGCGCGATTCGGCGCGCGAAATTTTACGTCGTTTTTTATCATCAAAATTATAATTCAATTATGCTTGTCAATTAGCGTCACTTAAAACTGATATCCGGGTTAACACTGTATTACCATGATCGTACGTGGTTTCGAAAACCATCAGAAAATGGCGAGGTGCCAGAAATACAGCGAAACACACTTGCAAGCTGGAGACAAAGTTTGCATGACAGGTATCAACTAAACTTGAAATTCCCGCCTAAGATTACGTCCAGGATATGATCGCGCTGAGACGTTGCGAATATGTTAATTTATTATATTAATCTAGATTTATCTTGGCTTTAAATTGAATGCCATTTAAAGACCAGCCTGCAGTACATAATCGTTCATATGTCATTAACATATTTCAACTGTAATGCACATTAGGCCGCCTCTTATAACATGCATGATTGATACGTTGATAAAGAACTGAAAAGAATGATCGAGTGCTAAATTGCGCAATGAGCAATCAAGTTTCGAGCGAACGAACAAAAAAATCCCCAACTTTTAGCCAGTAATTTATTCGATTACACGAAATCTTTGTCCGAAAGAAAACATTGCGAATGATTTTTTAAAAGGCAAACCTGATCGAGTGGTAACAAAAGAAATTGATTCTGTGAGCACGTTTTTGTGCAAAAAGTCAAGCCAGCTTAAAAGTTTGCGGATCAACTGTCAAAAAAGATTGTTTACTTTGAAGTGGTTTGGTCAGAAATTGCAATTTTAATTATAATGTTTTTCTTTTGATGGTGTACTTTTCTAATTAACGAAATTGGAAAATGATTGTTAGACTGGGGTGAGGTAATATATTAATTAGTACACTGCAATAATTCCTGCACAAATTTACAATCGAATATACCGAATTTAGAGCTAACAATCGTTTTCAAACGTTAACAAAATATGCTTTATATCGGTAAATACACTTGGTTCAATTTGCGATCAAATTCTGACGTTTTTAATTGAAAAGCGGTTTATCTTTCTATGCATAACAAATAATAAAAAGTTACACTGCACAATTTTTCAGATGATTACGATGAGAAAATTGATGAAAATAAGCTGCACGAATTGCAAAAAGAATCACATTTGAAAAGTCTGTTTTTCGAGTTTATCAAACAAGCACCTTACATTATAGCCTCGTGAAAGTACTTGGATGAATGATAAATATTGATTGCTTAGGTTGGAATAATAACAGCGTCTTTTGTGAGAAGCTCGATGTTTTGAGGCTCGACTTGAATCCAATTTTCATTCATGAAATACTCCTTCGCGATTAACCGGATGAATAATACTATTAAGAGCTTCGCCTGCGCCCCCCATCGTCTCTCTAGCTTACTCGCAAGTCTGACGAAATTAAAAGCTTGTTCTGGCGACGCTCTTTTTTCGTAGCGTTAAAAAGAAACTTTGAGAGAGTAGTGTTTATCTCAATTTATCTCCGTGAAAACTCGTGTTCGTGTGCATTTGCACAGTCGCAGTTTTCGAATGTGTTCCGACAGTAGAGCGGCGTATGTGTTTGAATGCGTCGCTCGTAGAACCTCTTAGATGAAACCTTTTATCCCAGCAGTTTGGTAACAAGCTTAGGGCGTACTGTACAGTTAACATACAACTTGGCAGTATTTAAATTTTATCGATGTTTACCGAGTGCTTCCAATTGAGGTAGATTTTTGAATACCATTTTCTTCATTTCCGCTTGCCTTTTTATTCTCACTCTTGCAGAAAGACGAAAGGAGAGAAAAAGGGTGTGTTCACTTTCAGTCAATTGGAATCTCGAGCTGAAAAGTCCTGAAGTGAGCATTTATGGAATTTTTAAGGTTATTATATCGAGAAATCTAATTTTGAAGAACGTGCAAATTGCTTTTAAATCAAGACGAAAAATTCAATTTACATTTAATTGAACTTTGAAAACATCGGGACGATGTGTGAGCGCACATTTCTGAAATGAAAGAAATGGGAATGGATCTGAAAAAATTGAATTTCGAGCATTTATAAACGTCTGATCGTAATTGAATGATGTATCCGGTTTTAGAAAGGTTTTTAAGCTCCTGACTTTGACTAGATAAAACATAATAAATCTTTTTCTGACACAACCTGTGCTGGAATAAATCACTTTGCAGAAATTGCTCTGTCCTAATCAAACGACCATAGCGTGACCGAAAAAGTTACGAAAAATTTAAAAAAAAACACCGATTACCTACCCTGAATAAATGAAAAACGAAATAAATCAAGTATTCTCAATGTTGGTTTGTAAATTCAACTCTGAATTGTGTTACCTTTTTCAGTTGAAAAAAAAATATCGAAACCAAACGTAGAAACCCCACCTGAAACAGAAAAACAAAACGTTTGATTAATATTATGTTTATCTGAAGTTCGATATTCGGCTCATAATATAAACTAATTAATATGAGATGTCATTGATGAATTAATGTTATTACAGCTCTCAAAGAGATAGGCTAAACCGGATCGATACGTTATTACGTTCATCTTTGGTTTATGTTATGTTATAATTATTTGAATGAAACTAGGAGTTTGCCAACTCCGAATAACATTGCGAGTGTGCCCGGGCTGGCTGAAGTCGTAGCATCATCCTCTCAGTCATTATTACGTGGAATGTATTACCTCTGATAAACTCTTGCCAATAATACACAACTGATAACGACATTATAACGTCAACGTTTTTAGACGGGCGTGCAAACAAGAGCGACAATAACAAAGTTCTACATTTGAATCGACGCCGAATCCATTCAATCAGCGTAACTCGGTTTCTTTCCACTGTTCAACGATCATTTCTCTCGCGTTAAATTATACCATCAAAACAAACTTTAACCGCTTCGAAAAAGCGAACAAACAGCTGCACATATAATTTTATTGCCACGCGACTTTTTTTTCCGATGTCTTTTCAAGATGTCTTCAGCTGAGAAGCACGAAATTTCCATGTCTAAACTGATTCTTATGATAGCCTGAAATTCCTCAGCTTCGGCTTTATTGTTCCGAGTTGAAACTGCGTACGCTTTCATTATACTTCATTACAGCGCGATGCCCTGCGGTAAACATAAGAACTCCGAGCCGAGACATTAATATACTGTTTGCAGCCGTTATTGGCCTTGTACCGAAAAATGACGGTTTTCTCTTTACCACTCGCGATTTCAACGAAATATTTCAATTCGCATGATAAGCCATAGAAATGTAAAGAGAGAAGAAAACGTAAAAATAATCAAAATCGCATACGCGTATAACCCTTTTGAAACCCGAGTGATTCAGCGAAATGATGAAAGGCCTTTTTGTTCGCTCATGTTGATATCTCCTTGTATCGTATGAAATTATTACGAATATATTATAGTTTGTCGCGCGTTATTACCGGCGAGTGATTTACACGACTAAAATAAAAATTGTACGTCGCGATTTAATCAGCCAAATGAACCCGGTCTCTTGTTCAATTTGGTTTCTCTAAAGGGTTAAATTCAGCGGAATAAAAAATTATAAAAAAGTACAGAGAAAATAATTATCCGGGGGAAAAATGTCTATGATCGAATGATGTTGAACCATTCAGTTTGCGTGCGAAGAAGAACGAAAGCGAATAACATTTTTGTTTCGGTTTTTGCGTTTGTTTGTACCCATGACGTTTCTAAACCGCATCTGCGTTCGGAGTATATCGAAGCCTCTCTGTATGTTCAGTTTGTATCACAAAGCTTTTTGTTAAATTTAGTTGCGACGTCACGACTTGGAAACTTTAGTCAAAGCTCTTTGCCCGCGGTGTACAACATCAACGATTTCGCGGATACTCGTTATACCGAGACAGAGAGGCAACGAGTTCGAATTGTTGAAACCTTAGAGGAAAGTCGATTACGGGGTGGTACACTTGCGCAGTGCAAGGCGCGCGATTATATATAGACCGCCAGTTTACCGCAGAAACAAACTTCTAACGGATTCGCTTAAGCACTTAGTTTATACCATTCTAATAAAAAGCGCCAAGCATAGATTTGATCACAAGGCGACGCGCTTTTGCACCAACTTTTTTCATCCCCCCGTATATACGATTTACCGCCGTTTTGCAGCGTATACTTTCAAGTTTCGTTCTCATGATTACTTTCGGTACAGCGTCTTGCCACACGGTGGAGCCACATTTTTTCTCCAAACCCGTTACAAGCCATAAGAAATTTCAAATCAACGAATTAATATTAACATTCTCAGTTGTCATAATGGAGCACTTTTCAACATCTAAAACATCGGAAAGAAATGTTCTCTGGTTCAGTTTCATGGTTGTTCGTTAAAAAAACTAGTTAAAATTTTGGCTAAAGGCACATGTACACTTAAGGGTTATTTATAGGACTTTTCTCCTGGACTTTCAATCTTTAGATTTTGTCGGCCCGTTTTGGTAGTGGATTTAAGTACTCTCGCCGGGGTGGCATGTTACGTCGACATTAGATGCATGGGCGCGTAAATTTGCGAGCCACAAATCTTGAAACTCGGCCGAGGAAGATTGATACGCATTCTATCAGTATTCATGAAAGAGTTATATATAGAGGCAGAGCGTCAACTTTGACAAAGTATAGAAAAAGTGGGTACGCCATTAGCCAACTTTTGTTGGATCGGCGAATCCTTTTCGCGCAGTGCATTCTCGTTAGGATAAAAAATGTCTTTCGCACGGACGACGGCGCTGCTTGTAGGGCAACTTTGCGAAGCCGTAAAAGCTGGACGTTAATTCGCGCGAGAGTCACGTGGTGTGTGTTCACGACACATAGAACACAAGCTTGCAGGGGAAGGCTTTGCCTTTGCGACTGTCGTTTCGTGCACTCGGCGCAGTTTCGAAGATTTTGCATTCACGCTGGCGCGCCAGCGAGATTCAGGAACTGTCGCGGCGCCACATGGAGAATAGGACGCTGCTAATTAAAGGCAACTGGCAATGGACTGCACGCTTCGGTCCGCTCGATTCTACTCGGCTAATGAATAAGGATGCGCATTTGACAGTCAAGTCAAGCGTATTATGTTGATCATCTTTTAATGCGCCAACTTTTATTGAACATTTCACTATCCTTGATTAGCAGTAGGCATGTTTTTCAAATTCAACATCAAAGGAAAGCAACAAAAATAACGTTTCGGCCAACTTTTATTGACACGCCGTTCGAAGAATGGTATTATCCAGATTCCTGGCTCGCTTTCAGGTGCGTTTTTTCTTTTTTCGCCGAGTTTATGTATGTACGTACACTTATCTTGCGGTATCAATTAAGAGTTCGGAACAGTTTTATGAAAACCGCTCTGCTGTATCGAGGCTTAAATTGACGCTCCTTGGGGTGAAGTTTATCGGTTTACAACGCACGCGACGAACTGTAAAAGAGTTCGTCGACCCGATTCTATACCAGGGAGAAGCTGGACAACTCACCTTTACGTAAGAGCACATGCGCACAATTAACACGCTTATTCGCCAAAGCGTATGCAATAAAACGCAATCAGTTAAACAGAGGCTAAAATAAATTCAATTTGCATTCTCTTTCTCTTCCCTCCAGATGCTTCTTTTCATTACGACCGAATCGTTTCCGTTCTAATTCCGGTTAAACATACGTCCGCATGACATAATGTTGCGATCTCCTTTACTTTTTTTCGGGTTGCGTTTTAAATCGACGCAAAAAGTGGATTGATCGAGTCAAATGAAACTCGATGCTTTACAGTATTACTCGATTGAAAAATATAACTGTTTGGCTACATTTATGAGTATTGATTTTCGTTGCAAAATTAGTCTAACGTAATTCAGTTGAAGCTTGGGATTTGAAAATTGCACCGGGAGAGTTTATTATTGTACTGCGGGAAATGCGATAGCCTTTAAAATGACTCGAAGCGCCTAAAGTTGTTATTAAGTATTACCACCTTTTGTAAGGGAATCGTTTAACTTGTGAACTGCGAGTGCAAATAGCGACAATAATTTGTGGATGCAAAGCACAAACGAAAATGCTGAGGCTTTGCGCTTCAATTGTCTCTAATCCAGAGCTCTCGAGAGCCGCGCCAGAAGAATAGTCGAGCAATGCGAACGGCACACGGTGGGGACGAAAAATGAAGAACGAGCCGAGATTAAAATACCATCCACTGAGAGTCCATTGTTTAGTCGCGTGTAGCAAGCGAACCTTTTTTTTTACTGCTGTTGCACAACGACGAAGACGGGCCATTATGCGCCATCTACATGTGTCAATTATGATGGACATGATGTATCGAATGGAGCGTAACTGATCACACTCGAGTTACACATCTACCGTCTGTGCCTAAACAAGTTTTGAAATCTAGAAGAAGAATGCATCTTTGAGAGTGTTTCGTAAAGGACGAACGAAATTTATAATCGAATAACTTTTTGCGAAGAAGTAAATGTAGGTGTTTGGAATTCAAGTTTAATGGCTGCGGACGTGATTAGAATTGTCGTTTGACAAGTTGAGAAGTTAGCTTTCTCACATTCTTTATGAACTACGAAAAGGACCGAAAAATCAGCAAGGCTGATGAACCTAATCTTGATTAAGTTGAACAAAAAAAACAGGAGTCGAAGGAAATGACAAAGACAATTTTCATCGCAGTATCTCGTATGCAAATACGGAGCCAACTTCTTAGTTATCTCAAAGCCGGATGGACCGATTAATTATTTTCATCTTCGTTTTCAACTCTTCCTGATGCGTCTACAAATTCCAGATGAGCCCCAGCGTTTTAATTGAAAATGTTATAATTGGCTGGCTTCGATAGTGTGTGCCGAGAGTGAATTTTAATTTTCGAGTTTACACAAACTCGGCTCGTTCTACTCAATATTGTATATTATTCCACTTTATTTCACCTCCGAAGCTTCTTACTAACTCGGCTAAGATCTCAGTTTGGTTTTTTCACCCCCCGAAAAGTTCGGCCTTTTTGTGCCCTCGCTCGTTTCTTAACAATCGGCGGGGTTATTACTTCGGTCTCGGCATCGGAAATGGGCAAAATTGTCAAGTTTTTTAAAGTGACACAAAGGCTGTAAACAGTCTTCGTGGGAATGACGCAGCGAGAAACAGCTCGGAGCGAAGCAGCGGGTTCTCTCGACTACCGAACGAAATTTAATACCACGCGGGGCCAACGCTAAGAACCAACTCGCGACACCGGAAAAACAACGATAATTTAGCGGCCAAGAGTGGAAGAAAAAAGAAAATGCCGAAGCGAGGAAAAAATTCAAATAATTAATTACGTCGAAAAGAAATTAAACTGGCGCGGTGGGTGGATCGCACAGTTGTGGCTTCGAGATCGATCTTCGCGGTGCAACCCAGTTTGTTCTCAAGTTTTGCCCAAAATCAAACTCAATTAAATTAGACGCAGCAAAAAAAGGAGGAACGAAAAAGGCGCGCGATTTTTTTATCGGCTTGATGCAAAAGTGCGAGCTCGGGTAATCAAGTTGAGTGCGTCGTAAAAAGTACATAAATTGCCGGACCGAACAAATTGAAAGACATCGGATGAGTGTTATTAATGAATGATGATTCTCGCGGCTGTCGCTGGGTTGCACGGGCGCGAGACTCATAAATTACAGTCACGGGTGAACAAAACAATCGAGATGGATTTTTGTCGCTCGGCGAAGTCCGTGTGTTTTATCGCGTCGACTCTCTTGATCCCTCGCATTTCATCCGTAAAACCAATTATCAGGTTCGTGTGGCTCACAAATTGCGCAGCGCGATCGTGATATAATTCAACATTCGATGCAATTATTAAGCTCGCGACTGTACGAAAAAATACGACCAACGGAGAATAATAAAGCGAGACGAGAAATAGCCAGGTCGACACAATGATACGGCGTTAATTTGGATTAACAATTTCTGCGGCTCGCGTTGCCCCCGGGACCGAATAAGAAATTGATGCAAATTTTTCTCCTACGGTATCCGTTGGTAATTAACTTTCGCCGTTGTTTCCACGTTAGAAGTTGAATGCAGATTGTGCGAACGTTGCTTAAATCGTTTGGCTGTTGCAGGCCGAGCAAAAGGCATTCAAAATATTTCGACAAAGTATGCCGTGTGTCTCGGCTGTTGTATACTCTGTTGGCATAAATTTGGCCCTGCCAGACGTACTTCCCGATCGAAATTGATACATCGGCCACGCGCGCGTTTCACTTGCCATGCAAAGTTGAATTTAGAGACGGAGTTTCGGGAAGGGAGAGGTGTAGCGCGCCGTTCCAGCGAATCCGCAGTTTTGTTTCAACAAACTCGATAAATCAGCGTCTGATGAATCGCGAAAATTATAATAATCGATCCTCATCACTGCTATTCGTCTTGGCCCTTTCAACTTTTTGGCACAACATCCTCGACGCTTATCAAATAAATTTGCCGGCTTTGGCTTTTTGCGCATACTTTCCGCTACTTGATTACAGATATATATTTTGTAACTTCTTTCTCGTGTATAAAACATGAACGGTGCTCCGTGCATCCCCCACTTTCTGCCAACTACTCATCCATTCTAAACGTACGTTCTTCGAAATAAGAGTTTCAAATTGTATACAACATTTTTACTGATTTTCAGTTCACATTCAAAAACGATTTTCTTAATTTTGAAACGAATCTTTCAACTTGGATATTCCTCACGATGAAAACATCGAATTATGAACGCTGCAAAGTCAGTATCTTCCTAATCTAAGGAAAGAACTTTTTGCTTTGTATCTCCTTTTTTTCTGAAACTTTTCTTACAATGTTGATCCGGCAGCTTTGCACATCACGATGCTAATAATACATTTTCAAATCTTTCAAAAAGATTATCGATCACGCGAAGTATTGTTTGAAAGTTTCATTGGTATTTGAATAAATTATACGATACCAAGGGCAAAAAGAAAGTTATACGAAATTGAATTGAAGTGCAGTCGAAGTTTGAATGACAAATATTTATAGCAGATCTGCGCATCGGGAGGGCGAATAAAGATGACTGCTGTAACGAAAAGTCGTGATAAATCAAAAGCAGATTTGAAAGGCGCGACGCAGGCAAAGAAGATGCTCCGATGGAAGCGCGCAGTCGTGTATTATAAGCTTCTAGTATACTCTACGCAAATACAATCGCGGATTTTTTTTCTTCTTCCGCGTTCTGTGCGTAGTTTTCGTATGAAAAGTCAGAAAGTGTGTACCGGAATATTAACGCGAGTGTAACTCGAATCCGCCAATGCAGTGTGATATTATAATTGTCGCAAAACACAGCTGGATCTCAGTATCACAATTTACAATGAAATTTCGTTCCCAACTAGAGAGGAGGTACGCGACACTGCACTGTCATTGGGAAGGTGTTAATTAATTATCGCGTGGCTTTCATGCACACGTAACAATTGTACACGCGCCGGCGAATAATACTCTGTGATTAGAAATTAGTAAATTATAGGTTTATTTAAACGTCGCCGAGCTGCGAAGAGTAGGCAGGAGTTATCGTTATCAGGAACGCCGTTGATGGCATAATTCGAGCGCGATAAATTGATCTTTATGTCGAGCGAATGAAAAAGCAGCTTTGGATTGGCAGAGCGCCTCGTCGGATTTACTACGAAACAATCTCTTTTCAGCGATCGAATTAAAGTATCTACAGTCATTTTAGAGAGCCGCAGAAAATAAACACCCTAAGCCGATGGCGCGCACCGTTCATCAATATTCGAAACCAAAATCCGAGATCGCGCGGCATGCCCTTTCGCTGGTGCAACCTATAAATTTGAAACAAACAAAAAAAGAGCACCGAGGAAGGAAAAGGTAAATTTGATCGTGAATTGTTTCCACTGAATCGTTGCCCGATTCGACGACCATAAATGGCGCTGTTTAGGAAATTTATCTTTGACTTTGACCGAGCGAAAATTTGCCATACCACTCTGTTACTACACATCCTTTGAGCCCCGCCAAGTTTTATTTGCAAAGCTTATTCAATTTGCAATTTGTTGCACATTTTTCGTCCAACCAACGGGGTCTGTTTTTTCTACTTTATTTTGCACTCTTTTGTGGTGTTACGATTTTCGTTATTACCGGGAAAATGGTGTTAGTACGAAAGTCGAAGTTATCAAAAGTTGAAGATAGTAACGCGAATGCATTATAGTCGAGTTTAACAATGGCATTGTTTAGAGCCGAACATGTGATAAGGTATATCAGAGAGTATAGAAGTACAATACCTGTTGTAATAGCCATCAGCGTAACGAATAATCTAACTCATATACGGCCAACTATGTATCGCCAACAAAAACGGCGATCCGTGCATTACACGAAACTTCGCAGACAATTCATTATTGTCCGTGAAATTCATTCCGAGTGATCAACGTCGTGTGCTAATTCCTACGACTGACGTTTCGGACAATTTTCAATTACCGAACCTCAATTAGAGGAGAAATCTGAATAAGAAATGGGACAAAAAAATTGCGAATTCGTTACTCTCCGAACTGGGAAGCAACGTGGGCGACTTCCTGCGGTCGCGAAAAATTGCATTTTTCCGCCCTTAAAGAGATAGCGGCGCATTTATCATAAGCTCAATTGAGAATAGCGGTTTTTTAAGCGCCGCTAGGTTATTAAGTTGCCACCGAGTCTGAAAGGCGCCACGCGCCTACTTAAGGGTTAATCGCATTATAGCATCAGTGTTTCATTGCACAAGCCCAGCTGGAAAAGTGATATCGATTGGCAATACGTCACGCAATCAATATAATCGGCCATATTTATTTCACGTGCAATTAGAATATTTGTCTCTGGTGCATGGCCGCCCTCGCGTTGCTGACGTGACACCGATTATGCAAGAGTTGCAAAAAGTCGGTGCTTGTCTTACCAATTGATCGCAACGGAACGATTGTTCGCTTGTCTCGAGTTCTTTCGACCGATCAGCCCAGTACGTGGGAAGATAATTACGATAGAAGTACCTGCCGATGGTGACTTTTGAACAGCTACATCGAACCCAGGAAGGTATAAAAAAAGCGGCACGATCGAGGGGTTACCGGAAAATGGGTGTCAGCACTGGCGTGACGTTCACGCCGGCAGACATTTATGTGTCAAATTGTTGCGAAAGGCATTATCTATCCTGGCTGTTATTTTTCCTTTTCAAATGCTACTTCTTCGTTCTTTTTTGTTTCTATCAGAAATTCTCTCCGAAGGGGATTCATCTGACAGGTTATCACGGGCACAACTTTTTATTTCATAAATTGATAAGAAAATGATGTTTTCTGCGAATTGCGCACGGTGCTTCTTCTTTCCGGCGGAGCATTTCGCTTGTCGTTTCGTTATGATGACTATTCTAATAAAATGTGATATTTTGAGAACGCCTGTACATAAAAAGGGCGAATTTCACGCGGCTTTCTCGTCGACTCGCTGTAATAATGGTGCACGAAAGTGTCATAAAAAGCGCGCGCGATTTTGTTCGACCGAGCTGGTAAGAAGCATTTAGAAAAAGTTTTTATTAAATCTAAGCGGATCGCGACACGGCAAAAGTTGCCTATCGTCGATGTCTCGGGCTCGCACTTGGATCGTTCGGAGCTCCGGTATTGTAAGCAGCTGGTGTTATCTGTTTGAGTGTAAACGCGAGATAGACCGAAGTTCCATGTGCTGAACTTGAGCGTCTTTTTGCGTCCACATTTGATATCGTTAGTCGAGCCATTAATTATCCGTTTGAATAATAGCGTACACAAACGATCACGACGAGCAAATGAAAAAGAAATGAACGCAGCTATCGCATTAATAAAACAGCCGATTTCATTTTCATTTTATAGGTTACGCGCATTAAGTTTAAAATATGGCGCGATTGTTTACGTCTCGGTAAAATGTGTTCTGTCATATTACTTGTTTTGGAGAAATATGCACAGCAGGCGCGCTGTAATGTATTGCCCGAAACTGCCTTCTCGGCCGAGTGTTTACGTCACAGGATACGCGTTATTAGATATCTAACCGTGATTCATGTTCGCGCGATGAAATTTTGAGGTTAGGCGGGGCCACGTGGCGAGATAAGATAATCAGCAACAGCCGTCGTTCTCGTCGCGAACGGCAGTCATGATGAAGACTGGCGAAGTGCATTTCTCGAACTGTCACACCCAACTCTAATTCGCCAACCCAGTTTGCCACGTTCGCAAATTTCGCACGATGCATTTGTGCCGTGCATAAATGTTTCGTACATAATCGTATTCAGTTTCACGTCGTTCAAAATATTGGCCGTGTCGCAACATTAACAACTTGTCATCATACTTTTGATCCCTCTTGCGATTCGTAACTAAGTAGAAGCTTGCCTGTTTGGACGTTCTATGCCAAAATATTTTGCTAATTAATCATTTCAACCACCACATTTGTCATTAAAATATTTATCAAACTTTTTCTATTTCCAGATACATGAAGCCCGAAGAAATTATGAGGGATCAGTTCCAGAGAACACACAGAACAGAGACAGCAGTAACATGGACTCTACGAACGTCCTCTGCAGCAGGTCAGTGTTGGTTGTCTACTCTATTCGAAAGATTTTTAGAATAATCCACGCCAGAAATTTCGAAAATACTGCGGTTGACGATTTTGATGGTATTCCAGGTTTCGCACTCCTACATCAAGACTTCGAAATTGATTGTGAGTTGTTTGCTGTTCTGATTAGAAACTCTGTAGTTATTCCGGCATTTACCTTATGGGTACTCAAACAAAAGTTCTTGGTATCCTAACCATCTCCAACCTAACTGTTTTTTTATTGGCAACTTATAAAAAGTATTTCTCGTCAATATCGATTGAATGAATAGTTGGCTGTTTATTATCGCTACATTCTAGCAGGAAAGTCTATTTGGAATTTCAGACGTTACGCAACGCTGAACAGTTTTTCGTAGTCACCGACTAATGCAGATAATCTGCACAATGATGATGAATACAGAACTATTAACCGAGAACAAATGGAATTTATCGACTCGTCAGTCAAATTAACTGTGCTGCAAAGTTTTGGAACACGTTAAACTGGGGAATGAGTCGCTGTAAGATGCTGTGGTTAACTTGTGCGATTAACTTGCAAGGTATTCCCATTACGGTGATTCGTGGTAATAGATTGATTGGCTTGCCGCTGTCAATGATTTGGAAGACGGTACTCTTCCAAGTTAAATATCCCCCTGTCTTGGTAACACATCGGTGGGAAAGTGATTTAAGGACGTCTTCTGCTTAATTTACCGTTATTCGATTTTTATGCATGGCGTATTAGGCGACTGACAATTTTATTTGGCCATCAATTTTCAATCGTGTTTAACTTGTGCCTCTCGCCAGAAGTTCGACTTTGCGTTGCACAAACCTCATTTGTCCAAATCAGACGGGCAAAAAAAAAACTCCGGAACAAAAAAATCTGTACCGTTCACGAGCTTCATTAACGTTTCTCGCCCGATACTCGGAACCATCAACACAAGTTCCAGATATTCATCATTTCTAATCAGGTTTTCCTATCCGGCATTGCTCAAATCGCGCACTTGAAACTTTTTCAAAGAGCATCTCAAGAGCTGAACGACGAGATTGGTTTTTCGGTCGCAGGTTAATGTAATGTGCAATATTTCATGCGCAACATCAAGCCGTTTTGATAAAAGGCCTCTCGTAATCGATGACCGAAGGCAATTATGAGAAAAAGGGCCGTCGAAATTATTCCGCACGCCTCATAGTCTTTTCTTCGTCGAGGCACTTTTTTGACGAGGCCACTTCGACCGAGTATGAATGGCCTGGATCCTTTTGTAAATTCTGATGTAAAATAATAAAAGGGACCATGTCGCTCGCCCGATTTCCGTCGGTCTGCCAGCAGCCCTTTCTTCATGCTCGAGGATGAATTTTATTTTTCCCTCAGATGAACGACTCTTCATATTGATCACGTCTCAAACGTTTCAGTTAATTTCGGTAGGTCGCGTTTTAAATGAAAGAAAGGATGACCTCTGCTTAAGCTAGGGTATGTTCCCCTCACAATCTCAGGGTCCTTCGGCTTAATCGCCCAGGACAAAGGAACTCTCGCAAACGACAATCCCCTCGCGGCGTTACGATCAAGTCATTGGACCCGAGCGTGCAACGGAATCATTTTGTTCACTCACTTTTACACGAGAGCGTGTTCTCCTTATTTATTTATGTTTCAATATCACATGCCCTTTGGCTTGATGCTATCAATGGGCGGTGCGCAACTTGCCAAAAATATCGACCGTCTGGATGCAAAACTTTCAAATTCCAAAAGGATTCAAAGATAAAAAAAGTTAAAATACTAATTTGTTCGTTATTCTCAAAGGGATCGTTAAATTACCATCAAATGAATATTCAAGTCAAAGATTTTGGAAGATGTAGACTTTTCACGTACTGCTGTCGTTTGGAGAATATCGAAGCGTGCACTATAGAGTTTGACGGAAATAATACGTCAGATTTAGCTTCTCATTTTTATGCATAAAACGGGAATGATTGAATAAGTGTGAAGGAATCTGCAGAATCTATTACTTGTCATGTCAGGTGGTAGGTTTGTATATGAAAAGATACGATGCAAAATAGAAAAGATTTGTAGCGCACATGTTGACTGGCGTTGAAAAAAAAATCCTAGCGCCTGGAATTGAATGCAACGAACGCACAACGGGGAAGCGTATAAATAACTGATCAAGATGTATACCTGTCATCATGCATTATGATCCGCGGAGTCGTATCGACACTTGCGATATGAAAAGGAAAATTGATTTCTGATGTACGGAATTAGGACGATTCCGTCCGCAAAACAATTCAGTCAACTACTTTTGTCGTTGCCAGGAAACTTTTTTCCCGATAATAATAAAACTTTGATATCAATTTCCTAATTAATGAAACGTACCTATGTCCCTCTTTGAGTCTGAATGTTTTTGTCGACGATTTTAAAAAGCCTCGAGCATCTCAAATGTTTCATTGGTTGAGGATGAAAACAACTTTAAGAATACCGCGTCTATAACGAGCAAGCTCTTAAGCGCTGTTTGCAGTTTTCTTTCTTAGTTGAGTCTCCGTGTGCTAATAACGAAAAAAAAGGGAACAAGAAAAAAAAACAAGAAAAGAAAAATACAATTTCCCTTGGAACAAATTCGTAATTGAATGAAATTGATAGACGATTCGCCAAGACTGGCGCCCATAAATAAACTCGGGCTAACCTCATTTTTCGCGCTACTTTCTCGGCGTGCGGTATCGGGCGAATAAAAACGTTTGAAAAAAATTTTTCGGAACGCAAATTAACATAATCGTACGTTACATTGTTGACGCATTGGTCATTGTTAGCGAGGCAAGAGCTGGCCCGAGGATGCGAGGGTACACGTACTTTCTAACTGAAAGTTTTGCGAGCTTGTCATCGACGGCCCGTGCTGAGTGATCGTTTTATCAGACATTGAAAGACGTGAAGGGTCGAGTCAGCGCGCGGATTCGAATCTCTCGAGTACACTTGATTGACTTCTTTAATGAAACAATGGGCACAACGCGGGAACCATCTGCACTCGAACGTGTTGATCATGGTTTCAAAAAAAAAAAGAAAAAAAAACGAACAATTGACATTTGTTAAAGTGATGAATATCCGTCCAACTTTCTCCGCGGCTGGGAACAAAAATTATTATTTTTTCAATAACAAGAAAGTAAACAAGATTATTTGAGGCAATTTTTGATTCCGCCAATGCACCGAATGTACCGTTAGCAGTAACACATCTGCCGTCATGAAAAATGTTTTATGGCTCTTACATGAGATACGAGTCGGCTTCAGGCTACGAATTGTTTGGAAGTAATCGATTACCCCTATTATTTAAATTTAATGATCATTATAAATTTCAATACGAATTCTAATGTATGCAATTGGACCAGCAAAATCGGACAAATTCGCTCGACCCTTATAATTGAGTACGCGAAAACTTAATTTGCAAATTACAATTGCGAGTGAATTATCGCGCGTGAAATCTCGCGAAAATTCATCCGATTAAGCTTGCATGTCGTTTGAGCTTGGTTCGTCGGTGCTATTTCGATTTCTCTTTTAATTCTTGTCGCGCCGATCTTCTCTCCCTTTCCCGTCGGCTTTTGCGCCCACTCAGTGTGCATTCCAGTGCATTCCAGCTAGTTTCCGCAGACCGTGCGGCCCCGTTGCTATCGTGCCTCGTACATTTTGCTCCTTATCGCCGACGAACTTTCTTTACACGGATGCGCCAAAAAGAAAGGTGAAAAACCCTTACGGGACGTTCGTGAAAAAAGCCTACTGACACTCGTGATAAAAAGTATCAAATATATTGTCCGCATTCGCGCGCACTGTCCCGCCGCTGTTTGTACCGTTATTTATGGCCTTATGCATATTAACACGTATAAGATCGCCGATGAGATGTTTCCTCTACGTCCTTTTCTTTTTCTCTTCCACCCCGAATTAAAATATTTCGCAGCATTCTGCGTTGCTATTGACATGATTATGGTTATACGCTGCGCGAGATTTATCAGACTTGAGTGCTAACAAGCAAACGTTAAGGATTTAATAAGCCCGAAAAGCAGTAACAGTTTTTTTTTGATCCACATTTTGCGAGCAGGTTTCCGACTCTCTTTATCGCGACGAACGTTACTTTGTATAATATTTGTGGATCAAAATTCGTTACACTGTTGAAACGATAACAGACGAGTGAATGTAAAAAAATAAAGGGAGATCACTTTTGAAGGATCACTCTGGCATGATTCGGGCAAAATGTGCCTTTATCCCACACAGAAGATTTTCGGTTGAGAATTTCTCGTAACCGATGCATTTATATGAGAATATGATGAATGGAACATCTTTTTGGCTCTAATCGAGGTAGAAAATGTTGTACGTTATATGCAGATTTTTGAAACGCAAAGCGCTACTTTTATACGGTTGAGAATCCGAGCGAATAAGACAACTGTTTAATGTCGCAAAAGTACTAATATCATTTTTCGCGATCGGACATCGATATTCCGCAAGTTTACGCTCGATTTAACCGGCGAATGATTGCCCCGTCGACCGAACGAAAAAGTCTATGTATTCTGACATCACGAATTGAACTCTGACCTTACCCGATTGGCTAACGTTAAACTGTGATGAATAATTTGACCGTCAAATCGATCCTGTAAAAAACTGAATTACTTTCTTTTCCGGATTGTTTTTTTCGAAAAATTCTGTTTTGATACTAGGGAAATTACTTTTCGCATAGATAATTTCAAAGTTTCGGCAAACCACGATGGAACGAGCAGAGCAACTCTTTGAAGTCAGACGCACCGAACAGTCTATGAAACTCGATTTTCACGACAGATATCAGCGTGCAAAAACGGAGGCTCTCTTTCATCGTGTAGAACCAACATTTCATTCAATTCGCAAAGTTAACGTGATTTCGAACGAATCAATTAAACCAACGAGTTTAAAAATTGGACTGTCGATGGTGTGTATCAGGTGAAAAAAGAACCGAGACGCAATGAAAGAGAGAACAACAATTTTCCATCCGAAGAGATGGTCATTTATCATTCGGGTTTGTTGTCATAAACGAAAGGAATCCGCGAGCGTTTTGGTGCATAAATTTTCGCGACGCATTATCTTAATCAAAACGGCGTTAAGAAAATGGAACGGAAGTGAGGGGAAAACGAGACGAATAAAAAAGGCGGGTAGGGGGAAAAAATAATCAGACAAGCGACCAAAATACGAGAAGACCTTGCAAAAGCGCGTTACGATGCTCTTCATTTAGGTGCGCCATAAATGTCATTATCAATCGTGCCCAACCCCATTTGGGTTCCAAAGCTTAAGCGATTTAAAAATTGAAATACCATTAAGCACCATCTTCTCTATGACTTTTTTTCTCTGCTACCACGCAGATAAGAAAAAGGACAATTCCGTACGGAGAAAGCGTTTGGGAACAATTCTGATGATTCGTCGCATTTTTTTATCTGAAAAGCTTGGAAAATACATTATTATAACTTTACGAGTAGGAATTAGGGCTTTCTTCATGCCATAATAAAATTCGAGCAGCGAACGATTAACTTTTTTCGTTGCTCATTTTTTTGTTATTTTTCAGCGTCGAGAAATTTTATTGCTGTTAAAAGAACAATTCGCCGTGACATAATTACTTTTTTGCGCGCAATTTTGGACGTGCAGCGGCGAGGTGATTTAGAGAATTTTTTAAGAGCTAGAGAGCTGCTTGTAATGATGTGTCTACCTATAAATTTATCAGCTTTGCGCATGCAGTGCATTACACGACTCTGAACGGAGAAAATAAAGGACCTTTGCAGCGGCGGCCGGGTGACGAGTCTTACGACTCTAATGACTAGTCGTGAGAGAAAAAGAAACGCAGAAATGCCCCGTACTCTGATACACGTCGAGATGAGATTTTCGCTCAAGTGCTTAATGCGACTGTAATTGCCAAATAATTTCAAACAGCTTTTCGCAAACTCGTCTTTTTAAGTAATGGCCTATTCAACGGTGTGCCTCAAAACAGACAAATTTACTTTGTCAGCCATTCAGATAGTTAATTCTCAAAGTTTCAATTTTGTTTGGATGCTTTTTATATGAAACATTCGAGTCGCTCGGAACTTGGGTCAATATTGTCGGAGAGATTTTTCTTTCACTTGATGAAACAATAGCGAAACAGAAGAGCCATCTATACTCGCAGAGAATTGTCAGACCAAAAGTCCGTTCTGGGTCTCGGGTTTGATTTAAGTTTCAAGTACTAGACTTTAAACTTAAAGCCAAAACATAACCTGAGCTGAATCGGAGTCTTCCGGCTCGATAATAATTACTGCCGAAAGTTGCAGCCTGTCTAGCAAAGCAAACGTCCGCGAACAAGTCTGTTGAACCGAGTTTGGCTCATAGTTCAACAAACATGCGGCATCGGATTGTAGATATTAAGCGTTATAGTGAACATACGTTGTTATTACTCACGCGTCGAATTTACGTGACGCCGTGCGGTATCGCGTGCCAGCAACTCCAACACCAAACTCGACAGCGACTCTGGGTGTTTAAATTTTTCGCCAAACTCACGAGAGTCGATGACATAAGTTGATAGTTTCGCGCAAACGTAATTCACAAAATTAATCTTAATTCAACGCTGTTGGATCTAAAAAGCCATTTCAAAATATTTTCAAACACTTTGCCGGTGAAAAAGAAATATCTGATGTTATGGAAGCATTGTTGTTGGCAACCAATCGTTATATAAAAGTGCAAACATAAATGTTGCTTCAGTTTAAGACAAGCATTTTGAACAAACAGTCCGAATTGCTGCATGATTGAATGAACAAAGCATAATTTAACGCTGAAAAAGGGAAATGCATAGAATCGAAAAACCATTCTAAGAATAGATAAGAAGAGAACCGAAAAGGGATAGGATTTCTGGACGCGTTGAGTTATTTGCCGATCAATTTCTGTTTCAGAATTGCACTTGGGATCGCCAGGCCCCCAGACTCCGAAACTCATTACTTTTGCAACTTACAGATTCGTATGTGTGAACCTCTGTCCTGCTTTTTTCTCGCAAAGCACAACTAACGAAACTGTCCTGTTTTCAATCGAACGATAAAAAATTTTGTTTTACAAACATCAAGTTTAATGAAAAAAAAAGTTTTGAGGAATTAAATCTCAAAGATGCGAAAATAAGTAGCGAACAAACAATTCTTACATCGAATGATAAACTTGGAGTCATTTCCGACAATTTAATATCTCCGTGAAAATCAAACGACAGTAAAGAACCATAAAAAGTGAAATTTTCGAATGTTTAGGAGAATTCTATCTGCGGCTGGCCTCTCTTTAGCGAGATCTCGTCGAGTTCGCGAAAGAATCGTTTCATCTCATTGGTCTTTATGGAATCACAGATAAATCGATAGGTTATATTGCGCATAGCTGAAAAGCACGCTAAAAATTGTTCCGTTACCGCATCGAGTGAGCGATAAGATTTTCGCCGAACGATCGTAGCCAATAGCGCAAAATGATGCCGCTTCGGTGCAAATTATTATGATGGGACAAAACGTGTTTCCACGGGACAATGGCAGCGCCATGCATTGCTGCGCCGAACCCTCTCGATCAAGTGTAATGTGCCCCATGCATATCTTTTATGTTGATTTATTGCACTTAATATACAAACGCAAGCGGAGCAAACGTACAGAATATTAACCGCAAAATTTATATTCCCCGCCTGCGAAGGAAAGTTCCGTGACCAACGATCTATCGATTAACTATAGCAGCATGTTTTGAAGGGCTCCGCGAATAATCGCTCGCACTTTTTTTGTTCGCACGTCGGGTATTTGGCCGGCTCAACAAATCATTTGTCAAACGTTACACTTTCACGCCAAGTTTTTTTTTGTACCTCGTAACATTATTTTTTCTTTTTTCCACGCTGCAGTGTTTAAGATGCAAATAATTAGTTTGTCACAGCAGCGTTTGTTTACGCGATCAAACGTCGATTTGACACAACAATTTCAGTGGTATTTATTCTGGAATATTGAATCGAAACGAAATCAGTTAAGACAATAAAATTCCAATATACGTAATTACTCCGTGTATTCTGAATGCAAACTAGCTACGCTCCATTAAGACAGTGGATGGGTGGTGCTGACAGCTCAGGTAACTTGAGCACGACCCGAGCCGAGTTGATTGTGTATTGAAATAGTATGATTATTGTAATTTGAATTGTGCTTGTTGTGTTGAATTGCACTTGGTTTTTTTTTCAATAATAGAGAATATCCCTCTCAACAAGGAAGGTCAGAATGCAATAATAAATCAAGCTGCTCGATAAGCCGGGACATATTTATTAAACTGCGACTTCAAAAAAGATTCTTAGAAGAATATAAAGTGCTGATACATTTTTTCCTTTCGAGGACAACGTGCATGGATGCTAGGCTGACGCATGAATAAGAAATGACAAGTTAAAAATCGTCCCTTGGATTTTTACTTGCCTACGTTTTCATCACTTATCTGCTTTTGTGTGTCGAGTATAACATTTTCTTGCGGAAATATTGAATTTGTTTGAATGTGCTCACATGAATATGTAGATGCGCTCTCAAACGAGACACGAATATAGGAACGAAATTAATATCCACTCGGAAGTTAGTCGGCCTCGCGAAAAATTTCGTGGAGGTGTCTGAAGAGCGGCCATATATCTCGCCTGCCACACGGTAATAATGCCATTATCGTTATCAAGCAATTGCAAAGGACGATATTAAACTGCGCCTAACGTGACTCCACCCGAGACATACGAGCTTTTCGGCACCGTTAAATTAGATCTTAACTGTCAATCATTTAGGAATGAAATTCTCACTACAGTGAATGTCTCGTTGGGAATTACAAATGCTGACATAAAAATTACGATGCCTCGTTTCGTTTGGCTCTGCAAAATTTTTTTTCAGAAATATCACGAAAAGGACTGCTAATTTATGTCACGGAACTTATCTTACGAGCATTGGCTGAAATTGTCTGGAAAAAAAATTGGCCGTCGGAATTTTTGCGAAATGAAGAATTTACAAAGTAGAAACGGCGCGAAATCACCTGTCCTGGCAGTCGGCCAGCGGTTGAAATTAAAGTGTCGATAAAGATGAACATGTAATTCTTTTGTTGTCGCATCCAATCGGACATTAGGATGTAATTAAATTTCGCAAACTCGTCGCCATGAGATGTCAGCGGTCGGTGCAGCGTTTCGCGAGAGTTTCGACAGAAACGACGTACACAATCCGCAGTTCGAAGTTGTTTTGCATCTTATAGTTGCTCGGCATTGGCACTTCATCTTTAACTACCCTGGGTATTAATACAAATTGTTGTGCGCGACAGTCTAACTTGAATCTTGGATTATTCGGCTCGGAAAAGCATGTAATCATAACTATGTATAATGCAGTAACAATATATTGACTTGTCCGATAAATTGTGCACTTGTTACCAGAGGAAACTCGTTGGCATACTTAGATAGAATTCACGTCAGTGTTTTTGCTTGATATTCAAGTTTTAATCAACAGTCATTATCTACTGTTCGTTTATGTTTTTTCTCTCTCTCTTATCTTCGCGCTAAAAGATTCTTAATACCAGTTTCGAAGTCAACATTGCAGTTGAATTATGACAAATAAATAAGAAAAAGAAACTGCCATCAGGTTTTGTGTGGCATAAGTTTGCAGATGGAAATAAAATAGTGGACACCCAGACAGCGAACACTTTTTCGAGGATCTGGCAAAGTGGACCGAGTCATTTGTGTACAAATCAATACGGTTTTTATTCAACTCGTGAGTGCATCTTTCTGTCCTCCGTAAAATGGGATGTTTTGATGGATGTGATATTTTAGTGCTTGGCGAAAACTTTATGCCGCACAGTTTAACGTTTAGAACTTGAAATATAAGGAAAGACAGGAGAGGTAGTGTGAGCAAACGAGAAGAGTGGTAACATCCGCCATAATTTACGAAAGTTAGCAGGAGTATTTCACGGTAACTTTATTCACTAAATTACAGGAGACTTAAAAGCGTCTGCTACCTGCAAGCGGCGAAGATCGGAGGTCTAAGCATTTGAAAGTTCGTCGAACCGAATTTTGGTGATGATCCGGCAGGCTTTTGTCAATGCCCGGATCATGTATTGTCCTGATTCTTCGACGTTCTGATCTATCAGGAATCAATAATGAAACAGCTCAACTCGAATGGTTCATTTGTCTTGGACATTCTGCGTCGTTTGAAAAAAATTGTCATTGTCTTACACGCATGAATATTTTGTCGCAGAACTGATGAAAATGTACCAGGTGAATAAACTGAGTTGTCAGATTTGACAAAGTTTGTGCGAAATAAAAGAAATGCAAGTTTCTTTTCGAAACAATAACTGCGAGTTTTATGAAATTGCGTGTCTGTAAAATATTTCCGTGAGAACAATGGGTTAAATTGTAGCTGCAAAAGGTACACAATGAATGCACTATGTAATAACGAACTTTGACTCGTATAAAACTGCGGTACAAATATTTTTATACAATGCAAAATTATAACAATGCGCAATTCAATTTTATTTTGACGACAAATTGGAACAAATTATTTGGAATAGAAGTGCCCTTTGAATTTATATGTTTAAACGACGTTAAACATTGAATAGAAACACTTTTATTTATACTTTCATCCATGCAGTAACTCAAATTTTCCAAGTTGCACGTTTCCTAAATAGCGTGATTCACGAGAGGATGCAGTGTGCAAAATAAAACAACTACAGCGTTGCTCACACTATTTTAACTAATGGTTTCTAAAAACGAGTAAATGAATCCCGCAAATTTTCCTTCTAACTTTGCATTTTGCAATTCGAATTTCGTGTCTTTGAATTGTATTGATATTCAAAAGTTGAGTTCTTCATTAGGGAATTTTTTAAATGAAATTTGTCAAGCTCCGTTCGGTACAAAAAAGCGGGTACGTAAATAAACTCAATTGGCGGCGCCATTACTCGTCTGTGTAATGGATAATAAAATGACTTTCATTGCGGTCGACGAAATCGGATTATTCGAATGTGCGTCACGTGGAATTCGGCAACCTAGTGTTCCACATCGTCGAATCCGAGGTCCTCGAGAGTAGCGCCACTGTAAATTTGTCAGGTATTCTCTAACTTGACAATTTCGATGCTGCGGGCAAGCTCGGTGGGAATTCCGTCAAATTGGTGTCTCTGTCGAATCCAATGTAGTCGAAGTGTAATACTGGACCAGTGGATCGCGCTAGACAACAGTTTGTTCTACATGCACTTTGATTCACGCTTGATAGCAGCGGGTTATTATTATAGAACGTTGCGGTCGATTTAACGGGCTTTTCACGGTCAGAAGTTGAATGAAAATAAACGAAAATCCGTTACAACAACAGAGACGAGCACAATGGACGCACGTGGATGCTGCAGCGTCCGATTTCACAAAACACTACATATAGAAATTTTGCAAACGGTTTTCAAGCGCTCGATGCCTTTTCCATTTGACCGGAATGTGTCTCGGGGCTGTTTACAGCAACGGCTATCGTAGTTCAATAAAATTCCGTTTGTAGTCTACATCTGAACCAGTGGCCCCTGTGAAGTTGACTGAAAACGTTTTGCAAAGTTCACTCAATGACTAATTTTGAGCTTTGGATGTCGGAAGATTAATTGAAATACTGCAGGGTAGCTGGACGAAAACAAAAATGCAATTACGAATTTTATCTGCGGCCAAATGAAACGACATAGTTGGCCGTTACAGACAAAAAAAGACGAATTGTCGTTATCAAAGGGAGGGGATACAAATTGTAATATCTTTTCGATTTTCAGGCTTGATCACGCTTTACCAAATAGCGGTAGACGATGGGATCTAGTAATAAGGCCATAAAACCGACTGGACCGGAAAACATGGGTGAATGGCTCGATGTGAGCGCAAAGACGACTTGGAAGCTGTCCAAGTTTCTTGTGGTGGCCGGCTATCCGAGAATCCGCGAGAGATTACTAAATGCATTGCTTACAAGATCGGACGAGCGTTATCGCTATAACATAATCCGATGTTTTGCGCACGGCAGGAAGTGCTCGCGCAAAAAAGACCGAATTGAGAATTGAACTCAACAACTATGCTCGCGCGCAACAATGGGACGATAACAAGAACGGTAATTCGACAGAACTTATCATCAGTGCTCCAAACAAAACGGTTCGAAAAACGTAAGAATCCAAATTGTGACCGAATCTTGCAATTCACGATTCTCAATTCGAACGATTTTTGTTTTAAGAAAGTTACAGTGTTCTGAGAAATTAAAAGAAAAATAAAACTTGTTAATTTTAACTTCTTCAAAGACAATAATTAATTTTGAGAGAATAAACCGACGGTTGAATTTTTTAATGGATTTCGAATCTTCATTCATTTATTGTAAGGTGTTACTTCATAGAGAAAGTAAACACTTTCGAGTAAGTTGACGCGAAGTTTCGCAACCTTTTTTCGTTCATTTATCATAAACATGGAGATAACTCCTTCATTTATAGTACATTTCCAATCCCATCCGGTTGCGGAAACACATTTATGGCATGTCCACTCGGTAAAGTATCTTTCATAATGATGATGACAACATCGCGAAAGACTCAGATTTCGTAGGCGGCCTTGTGGGATCGCACACTTCGTAAAGCAGCGTTTGACTCTCGTGTTATAAGCAATTTCACCGAGTCAATTTTCTCTCCACCCGGGGTAGATCGACCATTTTTAATCTGTCAGCTTGGCGAGATTACAACAAAGACAAAAAAAAGCGTCCTGTTTTTTCGCCGCCAACATAGTTATGACTTGATAACTGGAATAGTAATATCGCAATAAATTATTCGCGGAATCGCGTGGTCGTGGGATTGGTCAGTCTCGCGTAACAAATCGGCGCGGTTAATATGGGTTACAGGGTAACTAACGGCGTCATTGTTGGTGCTCTATGATGTCTGTATTAATGGCGAGCGTGTATTGCCAAATAAAGCCTAGCAGACAAAAATGCTTCAAGGAAAAGTAAAATGGCGATAAAAACGCGCCAGGATAACGAGCGTTGGCGAACTTGATCTCTCGGCGCGACCCACGCGCACTTTTCGGACTTTATCGAATCATTTAGGCAGGCATGCTTTTCACAATTTCCGGCTTCTTTCTGTCTCTAATGGTGTCAGTTCGATTCCCGTTGAAATCGTCAGCCGTAGGCGGCCATAATATACTGATAAAAGCGTACACTTATTTATACCAAAATTGGATTCGTAAAATCGCCGACTGTCGATCAATTATTAGATTAGCTTTTATTTCTGGCATTACGACAGACCTAAGTGACGGACATAAAATTGGGAGCGAATCGATAAGGTGTACTCTCTCTACCGGACGGTTAGTTGATTTTAAGTATTAACGATCTATCGAAAGAGGAAAGGACGAACGTCGAAGGTTTTCCTCTAATAGGCAAAACAACGAACACGTGCGCAAATTCACATTGAATTGGACGTTGAAAAGTATACCTTAAGTAGATTATGCACCGCGTTGATTATGTGGTTTTAACGTCCGCGCTCAATTAGGCTTTCAACTTTGACTTCTGCCACCTATTCCACCAATTGACATTTATAGGTTACGCGCTGACATTTTAAGTTCATGTCGTTAATCTCGTGTCACTTCTCGCTGACAAACTTCCAAATTCCCCAAATTATCATTAAACTCGCATTTTATAGCTTCTCATTAACATTTTTCAAACGACCATTTAATTACTTGCTTTTATCAAGAACAGCGAATCATCTTGCCTAATTTCTTTTTCATACATTTAGGTGACAAAAACTCAGGAAAAAAATGTACAAAAATGTACAAATACTAAAATTGTTCCTTTTATTTATCTAGTTATGAACAATATAAACAAACTTAACAACAATGAAAAAAAACATTTCAAAAAATGAGCAATGAACAGAAGCATCTAGCTGTACAAAAGTTTCGCAATTGTTGTTGGATTACAATGATAACAATAAAAATGTTCTGTGGACATGATAAGAATTACGAGGAAACGGGTGTTGAGAGATGTACGTTTGACGTTATTAGATGCTATTTGTCGTCGTCTCAGCGAAAAGTGGCGAGATGTGCGCGGTTATAACGAAGCGTCATTCCGACGGTTCTGGTGTAAGATGTGGCTTTTCAAAGTTTTGTTAGCACGTGACACATCTGTACCCATGGGCAACAACGTTCTCGGGAGAAAAGAAATTTCAGTAGCGCGCGCACAACTTTGACAACTTATATAATTCCGGTTCAACTTACGAGTGACATTTTGCAATAGGTCGGCTTGCAGGGCGCGACGCAACATGCCCCGAGATTTCGGGCCAAATGATAAATCACCCCCGCCCGGCGCGAGGCATTATTATCTCCTCGCAGATTTGCATCTACATTATTTCAGCATTCGTAATTCCCTTGTTGCTTGTTCGATCCTCGGCGACCCCTTTTTTTATCTTTTTCTTCGCCGATTACGTACGTGCGCGCTTCTCATTCGGTTTTTCTGAACGATGCCCTCAACTCAAGAAAGGGTGGTAAAAAAACATCCGACGATCAGCACCGAGTTCGACTTGACATTTAATCGTTAAAATACGAGTGCTCTCTTCCGAGAAACGTCAAGTTTTTTAATATCAGCTTTTTTGAACTTTTGATTTTACTTACTTTCGCGATAAGCTAAACAATGGACACCACGGGAGCTTACCTGCAATAAAAACATACCATTAATGGACTGTACGATAAAAAGAGGATGAAAAATTTAAACAAACATAATTTCTTGTTGCGAAGTTTTCGGGGAAGATGATGTAATGCAATTTGGAGCCTTTAGTGAGCGCAGCGTGTACAAGAGTGTTCGGCGCTCTTGCGAGGAGAGGAGAGGCGAATATTTTGAAACTAATGTTGTTACGTATGAATGATCTTTTTATATCGCGCTCTTTCTCGGTTTATTTTGAGACTTGTGGCAGTCTCGTAAAACGTCTGGAAAGTCTCTCGCGTAGGAGGAAACTTCAAAGTCAGCGAATGGATCATTCAGTGCACCGAGTCTATAAAACCGGTTTCGCAGTTTTGCCCGCGTACTTTCACAGTAATCAAGTAAAACACAACTGGAATCGATAACTTGGTTTCCCATCGACGCGCTGATGCCCGACGTGGACTGTATTAATAAATAGATTAAATAAATAAACAGCCGAATGAGACGGGCATCGATTGCGTCAGTCAATAAATTACGGGAAGTTAGTTTTAGCTGAACGGACAGGTGGACACAAACATTCGACACTTGAAGTTTTCAATAAACCGCAACTGCATTTTGCTCAAACTTTTGTTTGTCTCTATAGTTACGTTTCACGTTAATTGTGAAACAGTTTTTTCCGCGTGCGCGACGAATGAAATTTTGATGCGCTAATTAGTTAGTCGAGCTAAATTCAATTCACTTCAATCATTTAACCAATTAAATTCGTTGGCTCTGAAAATTTATTATCGAGCATCTTTTTTCAAGTATTCAAGATGTTATGTAAAAAAAATTTTGTTACCTTCAGGATCGATTCTGTTCGAAAAAATGAGGAACATAGTAGATCAAGTTGGCCGTAAGGAAGTCTTGTTTTGTAACAACACATTTAGCATTAATTAAGTTTCATGTCACGTTGATATGTCGCAGGATAAGTAATACGTTGAGCACACATTGCTGCCTACTTGAGTGCACGTCAAAATTTGCATTGATTATGATTTTACAATTAAGTTGCTGATCAATTACAGTGACAGTGGGACGGCATTTTATAAGAACCGCTTTGAATCATAATTCGAGCGTTTTACGGATTAATAATATAATAATTCGGCTGAGTTGTAGAAGCGTGCGTGGGTGGAGGAATTCGACGCTGATTATAAACCGATTGCGCGTGGGGTAACGAACTTGAGCCACGCCGAGATAATAATCACGGAAGTCAATGCAGGGAGGCGTCAGGAATGATACGTGTAGTGCCGCGTGTAGAGTGCAGAGGTCGTAGCTTGAGGTCATGAAATATAGCAAGTTATAGAGTTTGTTATCTGACTTTGGCTCGCGTGCGTCAAATGTATACTTCAAGTCACATGCCATTTACTACGCCACCTATGTTGCATTTTGTTAGACAGACAACTCGCAGATTTTACCTACGTTACAACAATTACGACGCGTTAACGAATCATAAATATCGCTCCAGTCCAATTAATTAATTTGATGTTAAAATGCTTGCTTTAATGAAGATGCGAAATTTATTTTTACGTTTACGGAAGTACTATTTCAGTGACGATAATTATCCTTAATTATCAAAAATACGTAATTGGAGAAAAATGATGAAAAGACATTTCAGCTTTCTGCTCGGATGGAAAAGTGATTTGATAAAATTTTGATGCAGGCCATTACGTTGTTAAGTTGGAGTTTCAATTAAACAAATTTGCGAATAAAATATTAGTCGTTCGCAAGAAGTGGAGAAATATTTAAATGCAAACTGGATGAATTCAAAAGATGCGAATACATAGAAAAAGAAAGTCGAATATAATCAGGTTTGACTTAATTTTCATCAAAGCGCCACTTAAACTTTTAACACAGACCACTAAACTTTTCTCTTAACACCGCGCAGTGAAACTTTGCTTTTGTAAGCTCGGCCGTGACAATACACAATGCTTTCATAGAAAACCCTGTTCTAACCCTTTATTGCTATAAAAAAGGTCTGCCCACTGTAGGGCTCACTTTTTCGATAGTTACTCTCATCCTAAGCAGTATTTCTTATACAACGTAGCTTTTTTATGCCCTCGCGAACCGCCACTAGATGCTGCTTGGATTTCATTAACAGCACACACTTTGTCAACTACATCACCTGACAGTTTTTTTTCCCTTTCGTTCAACATGATCAACGCAGCGTCGTTTTTTCTTTTACGCGTCGCTAAATTAAGTTCTCTGTAAATTTTTTCTTTTCATCTAGTGAATCATAAACAGTTCCTAAAGGATATAACATTTGCAAAAAAAGGGCAGAATGAAATGAAAATAAAAGCGCATTCAAAAAGTGTAATAAAAAAGCTCGACGAACGAGCTAACAGTTTGTTTTAACTTTCAAAGTCTTTTTTTTCTGCATACAATTTGTATCATTTGTAAGTATGAAAAGGTGAAATTTGCATGGTTCATTTCACGCATGCTTTACAAGAATAATTATTCGATTGTCCCGACTAATTAGAATGTGGCTTCGAAATCTAGCTTTTTACGTGTATTTAGCTCGAATGTTCCATATTCACGCACTCGTCCGGATCGTTAGTCGAAAATCAATAATACAAACGAATAATGCGATTTCATTTATTTGCACTAAAAGCTGCGACCAATTGGTAGATATCAATTTGAAAAACAGACGCAACTTTTGACACAACGACGACTATTTTGGATAAAATTTTTACGAACGTGATTCATTGTGTGACAACTAATTGCCTCTCAGTCGTTGATTTGGATTGATCCTATGTGCAATTACTGGAAGAATTTGACTTTAATCGAATGTTTGACAAAAAGGCAAAATATCAGCCGAGCTGATTTCACTCGCGCTCTAATTCGAAGTACCCGTTTTGCAGACCAAAAAAAGTTAATAACATAAAAAATCCAACTGAAACAGAAAAAAAACTTGGTAATCAAAAATTGTCAGTGAAACTGCAATTCGTTGCGCGAATGTTCCAGTGAATGTTCGAGAGCGAGTGTTACTTTTTTTATTATTAAAACAAAAGGAATCTGTGGCCCGATTGAAATCGATTGAGCAACCCTCGTTCTTTATTTAGATAACACATAAGACAAATTTTCGCCGAGCAGTGCAGTGCCGGGCATGAATTGTTCTTTTACGATTGGTACAATTAATGACGCTGTCGAGCAACAGCGACAAAAAAAGATGGAGAGCAAAAACGCAGAGGCAAAAAACGCGAGAAACGGTCGAGCGTATTGTTATCAAAAGGAAATAAAACCAGAGGAGTTGTAAGAATCAAAGAAAATATCCGTAATGAGTGCCCCTCGACTTCTAAACGGGTTCGAACTCACGTACTACATGATTCATGCGAACTTCTCAATTTAATGCGTTCGCTAAATCTGTTCCAATATTGATCCAACTTGTTCCACTCTTCCAGACAATTTCTTCAAGTGAAATATTCCCTTGTCTCTATCGCGAGCGTTTGCTCGCAACGAAAATCGCTGTTTAGTTCGCAGCCACCAATTAATAGAAGCTTAATTGAACGCAATGGATAACAAACAATCAGACGAAATTGAATGGGTTTTCGTGTTTGACTGTAATCCTTCGCAGAGACTGGGAGGGAGAAAAAACCCATACTAAATTGTAACTTGGTTGTCACAATGAATGGAACTTTTGCTGCCGTCCAGTTAGAAACGTCGCTCACGCAACGTGCAACGCGAATTCAGGTCAATAAATCATCGGGTCGCGTTGGGAACGAGCGTCTGAGCTTGTTTTAACATGTATTTAATAACGCTGATTAAAGGCGTCTCATTGGCAGTTGCGTTGTGAAGCGAGAAACAAAGTCAATTGTAAGACTTCGTCAAAGATTGCCCGAGAGTAGATTGGCGTTGAGAGAAGACAGAGAAAGGGAGGGGGGAGAGGAAAGAGTGACGTAATTGTGCAAATTGATGTTAATTAAATTTATGAAGCAACATCAAAAGCAGCCTAGGAACAGTCTTCGGGCAACAATTAATGACTGCGTCTAACATAATCATTTTTGCGATGACTCGGAGGAACGAAAATTAGAGGGCTGTGCGTTTGACGCGCGTGACGTCGACGGGCGGTGTGTGCATTACACAGAAGGTTACTTTTGCAGAGTAACATTTCACAGTCAGTTTCCACCTACAACCCGAGATGTGTGTATAACAGTCGAATGCCATTTGCCACTCCGCTGGCTCGTGAAAAGCGACGCTATCGGAAGTTCGGTGCAGTTGTGCCAACGCGCAGTTCAACGCTTCAGGATGATGATTTGATCTGAGCGTCTTTAAATGCTACGCTCAGATGTATAAAATACAAACGCGCGCTCAACATCCAAGTTACTTCTCGTACAAGCTATTACAATTGATTGCATTTGTGGCTGAGTTGAGCGATTTAGATAATGCATACATTTAGATGCAATGAATCTAAAGAGCTTTGAATGAGTACATGACGAAGAACGCATTAAATTTAAATGAAATTAAACTTCGACCGATAATTATTTGGCGTTTGGTTTGAAAAATGGGGCACGCTTAGTGAGACGAACAATATTGTCTGAAACAATCGAAAATCGCAACAGTGAGGATCAAACAAATTGCATTATTTTGCATTTCTCACGTAGCCGTGGTATAACTGTCAAACAGTCTCTCTATTGGAATATATTTGTAGACGCGTCTCTGCCAACGAAAATAACTTTTTAGTTAATTTACATTTATATAGGAATTATCTAACAGTGATTGATGGATATTAGAATATTCAAATTAAGAGCTGAATCAATCATCTCGGCGCTGCAGGAATAACGCGAAGAAAAGATTCCAAAATAAATGATTTCATTCGAATTTTTCGCGAGCTTGTGAACATCAGTTCTGGCTTTTTTCGGGATACTTCCGCCTCGACAAAAAGTAGGACAAACTTGTACGAAGGTGTTTCCAAAAAATAAGCAGTAGCCAAGTTTTCGCTGCGGCTTTCTTGTATTTATCCCGGGCGCTATCAAACGTCAGAGCCTGTTTTTGTAAACGATGGCTTGCGCACGAAAAAAAAAGACCGACCGTTAGGAGCAGCTCTACTTGTCGCGTGTCTCTTTATAGTACCCCTGTGAATTTGCTCGTATATATAACTCGAACATTTTCCAATGACCCGCGGCAAGATTCCAAAGTCCAAAAAAAGCGGATTCGACAAAACGTTGTCAGTCGCAGGAACTGCAATAAAGTGACGGCTCGGGATTCGTTCGTTTCGTTACAAACTCGAGAAATTAATTTGAAAAGAATGTTTCTTTTTAATCAAATAAAAATTCTTTGTCCATGTCAAAATCACAATGAACGTTCTCCGGGCTCGAAACATTAGATTCAAACGATAGTTGAAAGTGAATTTTCATTTCAAACATAAAGGAACACGGAATACATGCTGTTATATATTATTCTTGTTCAGAGGCGAAAGACGGTATAACATAAACAAGTTTAATTATCGTTTGTACGTTTGGGCTTTGCATTGGATTGCGTACGATTCGAATACTTTAATGCCGCGGTGCATTAAAAATTGTTCTCGCTTCGTTTTAAAATTTATTATAAAAGAGATTCCGCACAATCCGTTGCACTTTCAATATAAGAGCGGAGCCATTGCGATCAGCGAAGCGCAAGCATACCCTTTCGATGCTGTTGAGATTACGCAGTGTATATTAGGTATACACAATCGACCATAAGCCGTGAGCCGGCCTTAAACATATGTATTACATATTTATCACTGCAATTCGTGCGCTTCATTAAACACAATGTACAGCGAGCAAACACGGCGCACCGGATGCCTTCAGCTTTTTTTTTTTGCGCGCGCGACAACAAATGCGAGCATTGATTTCGCGCAAAAATGAATATTTCATCGCAAAAACGATACGGTGTAATTACTTTAGTCGCATTCGTAACGATATGTTTGAATCGGGCGACGACAAAGCTTTAATAATTGACGAGCCAAATTTGTTGAAACATTTCACGATTATCCGCTATCGAACTTGTTAACATCAATTTCGATGATGTGACCTAGATGCGAGATATTCACTCCTCGTGATTATAATTCAATTTGCGCTGGCATTGTGTGGGCTGGTCCGCAAAAAATTGTTGCGGTTTTAAATTGCACCGAGGCGTTACAATCTCGCAGATTGATGTCATTCTAACATTTTCGAAAGTGATTTACAAAGAGAAAAGAAGAAACAGAGGGAATAAAATTGAAACAGTTTTTTTGCAAGATCATCCGAAATCTTTTTGACAAGTGTTAACAGAACGTTACCGAAGTGAAGTTTGTTTTTCATGAAAAACCAATCAGCGACGAGTTTATGGTTCGATAGTTTGGATGAAATAAATTGCAAATTTAGCTTTCGATTGTTGGAACAAGGTTGATGGCGTTGAAGAGAAAGATGTAGTGAAACGGAAAGTTTAAACTCACTTTGACATCGACAACGTGACAGAGAATCAGGATCTAGTGGCTACCTCCAATTCCCATTACACACGCTCGATGCCTGCCGCGTCCCGCGAGGTTTCATTACATGCCTGGTTTGCTAGAACAAACACGGCAAGCATTGCGATAGTCGCTAGTAAGCAGTCCTGTACGTTCGGACCGTTTCACTTGGTTAACACGATTCACATTGCTGGTCCTCAATGACGATTCGCATCGCCGGTTACTAATGTCTGACTAGTTAACACCCCAAATTTTTCGTCTACGATAAACCTCAATTCCTCGATTCAAGTCCTAAGAAATTTCAATTTTTCCACAAGTCCACTTTTTATCAGTCCAACTTTTTTTAATTTCGTTAGCTTAACTGTCGACTGACAGTTGAGAATTGCAATTTTTGTGAAGTTGTCAGTCAAGATCTTCCGAAAATTCTGTCGTCCAACTAAATCTGGAGTGTTGAAAAATGTTTTTGGTTTGGCAAAGAGATCATATCTGTGATTCTTTGTAAGAACGCGCAGAAAAGGCGTTTGATTCCACGTCGTTGAACTAAACAAAGTGACTTTGATTTTCTACGTCTCGATAAAAGCATAACATCCAAGCGACAGTTTAGGCGCTGTAAAAAGCATATCAGTCTCATGTCGTAGGAGAAACGAGTTTGCAGCTTTTTGCAACAGTTTGTTCATTGCATTAGTTCGCGCGCAAAGAAAATTCTTTGTTAATTTTGATGCAGCGTTACGCAGTGAAGCGGGAGGAAAAAAAGTGCTGGCGGATTAAAGTGAGAAGGCAGAGTAAAAATAAGAAGATAACTCGTTGAAACGAGGGACACAGAGCGTACACGAAATGCACGTTTCACAAGTATATTTTTCACCGCGCCAATTAATCATGGCCGGTGTTTAAAATCTAGCAGACTTTTTTTCCAGGCCATATATATCGTGGATATTCATCGGTGAAATTCATTTTGCAGATTCAAATTAAGATTTTGTGTTTCAGTGCTTTCATAATTAACCTGTTGATAAGGTCTGCGCGGTAGCTTGTGTTACATTATTCCGACGCTGCAGAGGCGATAGATCGAGAAAAAAGTATTGATTCATTTATTAATTTCAAACGCTTTTCCGTTCTCTCACTTCTTGGTAGGATAAAAAATGTTAAGTTTATTATTTCAGAACTCCGAAGTGCGACGTTATCTGTGCAACTGATCAACGTCAGCGCGACTTAGGATCGTGATTTGGCTAAGGATGTACTGTTAGCATCACATGCTGGCGATTTCGATTTATTCATGTCGTATAACTGTAATACTGTGCGATGTGAAAAAAAAGTCCACCTGAACGCATAAATATGCACGTTACAGGTAGCAAGGTTAAAGTCAATGTACATCGGTTCAGTACGCGCTAGACATGTTTTGCACTTTCTACCTTCGACTTTTAGCATGGCGATTCATAAATGTTCGAAAAGAACTTTTTCCCCGGCACCCAGTCTGAATCTAATGTCTTCTACTTTGGAACATACGACTTACAATTCTATGAGGGTCGTGACCCCTATAAAATTACAGCTTTGGATTAGTATAAATTCAGCGTTTGTGAAAAAAAAGTCCCATAAACGTCACCTAGATGGGACGTTAAGTTTTTGATATAAATTAGGTGAGAATTGTATTAAATTTTGGGAGGGTACAATTTGGAGCGGTAGAAGATTGTTTGAATGAGAGGGCACAGCCCATCGGGCGTTGATAGCATATCGTTGAACTGGGACAATGTTGTCGTTGACCTAGTGTTACAAAAGATGGTACACTCGGGCGTGATTTATGCACGTGAGTTTAGGTTACGCGTAATTCAATTGCTTAAATGGGACATAAAGATATTCTATCAAGATATTGTGGTTTCCAGCGAGCCTATAATGTATCGGAAGAAAAGAGAATTGTTAAAAGATACAGTTGATGTTGATGGCCGGTTGTGATCGCACAATCTTGATAACTCGCAGTTCAGATCATTTAATATTTATCTCGTAACGAAGTATGAATTCAATTGCACAATATAAATCCTTGACTACTTTTACATAACTCGAAGAATGATTCTAGTGTAGCGAATAAATTGCTGGGAAAAATTGTTGAAAGCTTTTGGATGTTTTTAAATTGAAATCTCATTTTGTAAAATATCTGCTTTTTTTACGTATCAGAAAAAGTGAGTTTTATCAAAACATCAAAACAACCCGGATACACTCTAACAGTTTAAAAACGACTGTGCATCGTGAATAGAGTCCATTAATATTATTGCAAGATCTACTGCACGAGCGATTTGAAAAATGGCAAAACTTGCGAAATTGAATTCAAAATACTATGGGACCAGAGCGAAGGACAGTAATTTATTTTTCAAAAATGTAAAAGCAATTAATCATCAAAGTAGAATTTTCTGTTGTGAAATGCCTTTATGAACTTTTTCTTCTTTACTGGTTACTTGAAGAACGTTTAAAATCATTGAAGAACGTAACGAGGAGAAGAGGAAATCAAAATGACGTGGTAAAACAAAAAGATGAAAGAAAATGACCGATAAAAAGGAAAAATAGCAGTTCCATCGGGGTTACACGAGGCCGTGGGGTCGCGAAGGTAGAAGGTAAAACTATATACATTACAGTTTTATGAAATTTATTTTCTCTTGACACTGGCACGTTTTTCACAAAATAATTCTTGTCGTACGCCAAGATGGCTCTATTCCGCTGATAATGCTGTCACACTGCGCCATCGCAGTTAATTATTTCGAACTTGTTTTTGAGTGTTTGTTTCTTTTTTTGTCGACTTCGCTCACAGCTGGTTAATTCAAGGAAAAATTTGTCGCTGAGCGAGTCGAACTCAAAGGGATTGCGAATGCTGCTTTGGTTTTCATCTGCTGACAAGTTTTCATCAAATAGAGTGCACAATTGATTTGATCGAAACCACCGACAAGCGCTCGCTTCAACCCCAAGTATCATCATTTTATAATTCCGTTAAATTCGATTAGACTTAGTGGGATTTGATTATTTCAAGTTTAACTACTCTATTGTGCAAACAATACAATTCAAATTGTGCTCGTTGAATTTACTGTTACAGTACTAGAATCGCGCGCTTTTTAAAATTATAAAACGCCAGTTAGACGTTTCGAATAATTCCTGCTTTTCATATTCCCGGGAGAGGAGTCAATGAATAGCATTATAATTTTACATTTCCCCGGATGACTTGCATAAACACGAAATAAAACAGCAAGTACAAAATATATAGACGAGTCTGCAAACACCTGTCGGTGGGTAATTAAAGTGTTTAAATTTTTTTCGTTGCCTCCTACTCTCTTTATCTTTTTTTATCGTAAATTTTTTCGGAATTAAAACACCTCATACAAGTGAGAGAAGACGGGCTTTATTTGATACACACGTAGGTTGCTGCCGCCCCAAGTGTTTGCCGAAATTTTAATTCCCATCAAATAGCACTTGGTGATTTCATTATTCTCCATTTCCTGACGTACGCGATTCGTTCGCCATATATGAATATGATGAACAAGCACACGAACAGAGACGAGAGCTCGGCAAGGAAATTTTATTACCGTGTCTCACGCAAAAGTACAAGTACTTCTCAAGAATTGCGTTTCGCTCGGGCTTCGTATATGGGCGAGGAGAACAAATTTGTATAAAAAGATCCTACCAAGTCACGTGACTGAATAAGAATTAAATTGAAGTAAACTGTCAAGCTCAATTAGAGGCCGCAAAAAGTTACGTTGGTGTCGTTGAAAAAAGTTCGTCTCCAAACGCAACGATGTTGTTTATTTAAGAATATTGTTTGTTACCAATGTTTGGCTCGTCGTGGAATTGTTGATATTTCACACTCTACTGCTTGTGCACGTTTACCAAAAGAAACTGTGTCAGCTCTGGTCGACCCGCTTTTATCGTTGGTACAGAACGGTACTGGTCGGTTAAAATTACCAAATTATGTACTTTGCAAACCTGCGTTAATTGATTGTAATCATTGATCGCATTGTTCCACAGACTTGGTTGATACTGAATGATCGCGTGTTATTGACGTGTACATCACGGCCGGGCAATTATTCTCATAGAGCTCTAACTCATGACTACATCTGTTGCGATGCAGTCGAAAAGTCATTAAAAATCGATTCGAGAATCGTAAACGTTTTCCGAGGAGCTTTCAATTACAACAGAAAAGGAAATGCTTCTTGATGAAAAGCGTTCCATCGAACAAGTACGAATTCATTTTGCATTGTATTTATTTGAACAACGCAGAAATGTCACTGCAGTGTACATTTTTTTATTTCTTTCTTTTCGAATGCATACCGTCCATCTCTGTCAATGTCAATGGAAGTGAGAATTGGCCACGAAATGTAATCCATGATTTCGTTAATGACCCGTTTATCGGCGTTTGAGTACGACGATGCGATTGAGCCTGTTTTCGGAAACCCGATAGTGGCAGACGCATGTTGTACAGTGCTAAAACTTTTGTTGCGTAAAACGACCGCTTGCACCGTACAAAACCGCTCTTTTTTTCGCAACAGATAGAATGGAGCGGAAATTCATAGCGAAATTCTATTATTTTTATTTTCTTCTTTCATGTGCGCGACGAAATATACAGTTGGATTGGAAAAACAATGCATGTTTCGCGAAACGTCCTGGGTTAGTTTGTATCACAACGTATGGATTAAATTCAGTTTGTTTTAGCTGAATTTGTTTTAGTGAAGCATTTCAGAGTTCGTTGATTAAACTTCATTCATCAATTCAAATTTCCAAATTCATCAATGCGTTCACATGTAATATCAACTTTGTTTCGAAAAATGCTTACAGCATTTAGCCATACAAATGCTTCGAAAATTGAACAACATTCAAAAGTTTTCGACGAGAAAAATGAAACGATCAATTACTCCTGAGTTGCAGAGTGAACTGACGCATGTCATACATCATGAAGAACTGCAACTCTTTACCAGGATATTAAAAAACAAGATAAAAACTCTAAAAAGGAAATTCGGAAGTGGGGAATTTGCCGCGCAAAAGCCGTCGGGGTGGCGATAATACTTCGAAGTGGAGTTACCAGATTATTACCTACATTTAAATAACGTATTCCATAGAGAATAAGAGGTTATCGTGATATTTTGCCGATTCAAAGTCTGCTCCAGAGAGGTGCACTTAAGGACGAAATTGTCCGATTATCGATGATATGAAAATGCCTGAGATTGCACGTGCGCCAATAGTATACGATTTTGTTTCATCGCAAAACGTCGATCTCCAATTCCGTCGAATATTATTGTTTACATTTCAGTAACTGTTATTTTCCATTTTTTTTCAGAAACGACCAATTTCCACCAGATTTTTCCATTCCGATCCCTCGGACGGTTATTGTCTTTCTACATATTTCGTCAGTACTTTTTGCAACATTGGGTATGTATGTATTTTTATTTCAATATTTGCCTGCGCATAAGTTTTAATTTGATTCTCGAAACCGTCTATTAATGCATTCCCCGTTGCAAAGTTATCGTAAAATCGCGCACTTGATGTAAAGATAATTAATAATCGAGGAAATGAAAACGGTAATGTGAAATTCGACGCGATAATTAAAATTGAAATGGAAGAAAAAAGTGAATTGTTAGTCACGGCGTGAGAAACGAAATGTAGAAATATGTATCGAATGGTAAATATTAAGGCGCAGTGTTGCTTCGCGTTATTGATTTGATCTTGGTTTTTGTAGCGCCGGCTGTCGTGAGGCTAAAACTAGCTTAATAAGATTTCAGTGGCAAGTTTTTCCGATCAAAGATAGCGTGTCTGCCTATTAAATCGAGAGTCAAGAGCAAGACGAGGTGACGCTCGGATAGTTTGGCAAGCTTTTCTTGCCGTCCAAAGTCTTGGCTCAGCGGATTAGAAGTTATGCAGCGTACAAAGTGTCGGGGCAATCTATTACACGCGCGTGATCCGACGCGGGGTCAGAGGTCACAATTAAACGAAAATCGCGCGTTAATGAACAAAAGCTGAATGTGCGTGAGCCATTATTATACAAGGCAGCGTGAGTGGTTTCTTTGCGCCGGCAACAGCCTAGAAGATAATAATGATTCATCGCGCGGGATCAAACCTTAGAGACGCGCCAGCTGGCGAATGTGCGCCGACGATTCATAAACGTGCGGCATACCGACTCGAGGTTCATCTATAATTCCGCTTCCTTGACTTAATACAAACGGGCTCCGAGATAGCTAACCTAGCAGTGTTTTTACACCTTACCTGAAACAGACAAAGAGATAAACGGTTTAAGTTTGACTTGATTGTTCGAAATGAGAACATGCGGGAAAACGCGCCCTTATCCCACTTTGACCTTATACCCTTGTTCCCACTAACAATTTTTATCTCATCCATGTAAGAGCAATTTTACGATTTTCACCTCGCACTCTTCTGAGCTCCTCTCAATGTTTAATAAAGGGAGCAGTACTTTGTTACAGAGTATTCTTTTATAATCAATTTCCATTCGCCTTTGTACTATAAAAATACACATAGTAAATTATGACTTGATTTTATTTAACCTCTCAAACAAAGTTTGGAGTTTGTAAATGGTTTCGTTACATTATTGCGTTAAGTATGAATAATTGGATTTCATCTACCTTCAAATTTTCGACATATCAATGGAACTAAGTAGTTTAATTACAACATCGGACAAGTTTTACCTAATTACGATATTCGAACGTTGATCATACACAAAATTACCGTTTGATTATTTATTTTCTGGTAAATTAGATCAAATAATTATCGAACAACGCTGGTACTTTTCCGTGAAATATTAACCTATTAAAAGGCATTATTTTGATCATAAATAATACTCAACGATAATAAATGTACGGAGTTTTATTTAGGATACGTCGGTTTGAAAAAAACGTCATTTCTACTAATTTCGAACACCTACGACGATTATCAAAAGTGTCGTTAGCCAGAGTTGCAATTGCAATCACTCATGTGGCATCGTCACAGTGCCACTTGAGAGCCTGACCTATGACCCATCTCGAAGAATATACCGTTCGATTTCTGAGGAAGTTACGTCCCCACTGCTGCATCGCGATCGCTGGCCGCGAAACCGCGAGCTTCAAGTTGATTATACATAAGTTAACGGTAAAGTGATCGGTACAGCAGCATCCATGAATTAGGAGTGATTGAATCGAGCAGTTGTGACGTTCGGAGCACACACTCGTCTCGAAAAAGTTTTGCCGACTTTCTGAACCGAATAGTCCGAAACATCTTTTTTTTTTATCGACAGAATTAATAACTCCACAAACCTCGTTTGCACAGTGTCTTCACGAAAATTCCATCGACCAAGTGGTCGGAATTCTTCTGCGAAACACATCTCCGAGGTTTCGGCTCGAGGGACCTTGCTTAATAGCCGTCCTTTATCATCGCATAAAATGCGATTAATATTAATAAGATTTCCCTATCGTGTGCCGTCATTATAATCTTGATAGGTCAAGTCAAAAGTCATCTGGGTCCAGCGGCAAGCGGAAGTGAAAGAGAAAGACCGAGAGGGGGTTGCTGCGGTTCGGCTGATCATCTCCTTTGTACGAAAGCGGCTTAATTAGCTTCATTGTGGAGTGATAGTTTTCGACGAATCTGTCTAGTCGCGAGTGGAACAATCACTTAGGCTTCGTTACAGTCGGGTTCAAAATATATCCGCACAGTATCGCGCGTCCGACATCTCGGCACACGGTCCTTCGAGCACAAACAGCTGAAAATTGTGCGCTCAACTTTAAAAGGCAAGCTCGCATTCCAAAAGCGACTGCTATGTGTGTTAAGCTTGTTACTTTATGAACTCAACCGCTGACCCATAAGATCAAATCGATTTCCCCATGACGAGATGCCGTTGAAAGGAATACAAAGTAGCTGAAAGCCATACGGCTCATCTCTTATATAAAATTTGCAGCCGCTCGTATCTGCGTCCCCGTCGTTTGCTCGTTCAAAACTGTTATCTAATCTGCCAAGCTCAAAACTGATTCGTGAAAGCCGAGCGTGAATGATGCTTTCCTGTAAATGATTTTGTAGATGGCGCTTTTGTGAGGTGCGATCCAACACAAATAGTTAATAATTCATATCATCTTCCATCTGTAGGATGCTACAAGCCAACCGGTGAACGTGCGCGTGGCCACCGAGATCAATATGAATTCTGTTCGCAACTGACGTGTATTCCTTTTCATCCATGACCATCTCACCTTCTTCCGGGTGGACGCCGCTACGCCGCTAATAAAAAGCCCTCGGCATTTTATTTGTTTCTCAGCGAGCCACGACGCATGACCTCACTCTCTGTCTCTCTGTCTTTCGCCGTCCCTCTCTCTCTTACGAGGCGCAATGAAAAATAGACAAATGACGCTTTGTACTCCGTGGTAGGCGCAGACAACGGCAATTATTGTTGCGCGTTATTTATCGGCCGCTGCCTCATAAACGTTGCAGTTAATTACTAAATAATCACGATACCGATCCTCCAAAATGAAATATTATTTAATTACGCCCAATAAACTCTGTGTTTGCTCAACTTAGGCGTTTCACTTTACGTTGCTTTTTTTGATTGTTCCTCTCCTTCGATTTACGATTTTTCCGACCCGGCGCGCCAATTGATAAATGATAATTGTATACCACTCGGACGAAAAGCACCGAGGCCAAGACACAGACACGAAATCAACGACCTCGCAATTGTTATTAGCCGGCGAAAAGAAAGCCGGGCTTGTTGCAATTGAAATGGTCATGTATTTTTGATGAAAACGTTGACATAATAAACGATATCAGCCGTCGTGCACTAACAAGAAATCTATAAATACCTCTCTCTTTTTCAGTAAGTGGTATAGTTTCTGTTCTGACCTCGATACCGTCTAAATAATCATCGTGCAATTTTTTTTTGCTCCTCCTCGTTTCGTTGTTCCACGAATTATAATCAACGCAACTGATTCACCCAGTACTTTCATTTCCAAGAAATTAAACTCCGTGCCTCCTTCCGAGAGATCGGATAATTATTAGTCCGAAGATCGTTCGATACTACCGGATGTACAATGCAGAGTCTGAGACAAGTGACAAACAAAACGTTGACGCTGAAAAGTTGCGCGTGTTGTTTTTTCTTTTCTGTTTTGTTGATTCTTGACAAGGAAAGTAGTCTGAACCACTTAGACGCGGTATCAATTAATCGCGGGGTAATAAATATTGCGCGCATCCTGTGTGTACGCGAGGAGCGTTCCGTTATCTAGCAGCCGATGAATGTAAACTTATTTCTGAGTGATCAATACAGGTTGCGCGCCAATATCGGGTCATTCGTTTTTCCATGAACAGCAGCGGTCATGAATGGGTGTGTTGGTGTACACGTCCAGCGAACCAACACTAACCAATAGCCTAATTGCACTGGAATAGTAAACAGCGAACACGGAAAAGCTATTTCAAACTCGGACTCCAGCATCTCCCACGCTTCATTACCTGGTGGCAATTCAGGTGTAGGACCAAACGTTATATAGTTTGTTTGTACACATTGTTTCTGTATAGATGATGACGTGCAACTCGATTCTCATTTCAAGGGCTATCAACGAAATTAAACTCACGTCGATATAACGCCCAGGCTAGTCTTTTTTTCCCTCTACCCACGCCTCTAATTTTATGCATTTTCCATCCGATTCATGATAACTTTGTCTCGAATAAATATTCAACGACGGTGTCATTTAATTGCGATTAATACGTGGATGATCCTGTGTTTAGCTAAATCAAGTTGCCACGCAATCGGATTACCCGCTGACAAATTTCATTTTAAAGTGTCTCGCTTTTGACGGTAATTGAGTAGGTTAAAGATATTTTTTTGCACTGGTCGGGCGAGAAATCAGACCAATATGGTCGCGGTACAAGCGATAAGAGAAATTAAATACAATTCAATGGTTTTCGTTCGGGAAGAATAAAAATTGTTCCATTTTGTGTCGCGGCGTTAATGGATTTCTGATCTTCTTTCATGTGATTTACGGCTCAGAGTTTTCTGGTTGAAATGTGTTTTGTCGCACTGCCGTGTCGAAGACACCGACAGAGTCGATTAAATGTACCCCTCAAAATCATATTAGCACGACGTCTCTGAAAATACCACTCGAAAAGTAAACGAGCCCTCGGGTAATCAACTTTTGCAACGCTGAAAAACACAAATGAAATAGGGAAATAACGCTTTCAGCTTCGGTTCATTTCCATATTCTGTCAGCGAAACATACCGGTCCGCTATTGACAATTGCGTCAGATTAATGTCGTTATTCAATTTTCTTGTTGAACCAAGGAATCGCAAAACTCGCTTGTAATCCAGTTTCGCCTCGGTTCAATTGGATCAATGAGAGCTTTTTTTTCGGAATTTTATCTGTCACCTGTTAATTGTTTGAGATACAAAATTGTCATGGCAATTTTAATCGACTCAAACGCACCGTAACGACAAGGTGCCGCGGGAAATTCGATTTTCGTATGCCAACACAAGTTCTTTGTTTGACTTTAACTTTTTGAATGAAACGAAAACATGTAAACTGCAACTGTACTTTTTGCGACCACTAAACTGCGCTATTTACCGGTTAGACTCGAAAAATTGCGACGAATATTTCGAGTCCGGAGCGTAAATATTGGCAGCGATGGTCGAATCGAAAAAGCCGGAAATTAACATTTAACCGGCGGACTTTTCAATAAGCTCTGCTGTCGCAAAAGTGTCACGGCACAACGAATGAATATAAGTGACTCTACGTACAAATTTGATTTGGTTATGAAAAGGAACACCTCATTCACGCAATTTCGTCGCTGATGACAAAAAAAAGTTGTTTTTATTTTCTTTTTCACTGGTCCTGTATTTTGTTTTGGTCACTCTGTGATTTGATAGGTTTGATACTTTCGATCGGATGGATTTAAAAAAAATTGATATTCTCCGGAGAATCGTGAAAGTTAATTACAATCATTTTAGCCCGGTCGTAAAAAATGTCGAGGCGAAAAGACGCAAAAAGAAGAAAAAAATTATCGCGATGTTGAGAGTAACGTATGTGCATACACAAGATGTGCTTAATGAACCCTATGTATTCTTGCATCGTTCATGATACAAGTAAATATAAGCGGTACTATACGCGTCAAGTGAATCCAGTTGTGGAATTACGTGACCTGGAGAGAAAGAAAAAGGGGGAAAAAAATTATCGGCATACGTGACATGACCGATTGAACAATAATTGAATTCTCACCGCGTCGAATATCATGAACGATTACACCAACTTCAAATATCGTCGCTCGCGACAAGATAAGACGTGGGTATTTAACGCGTGTACTGAATCCATTCCGATGAGCCAAGATTGGACAATCAACTCGAATGAATTTGTAGAACACTTTGAATTGACGTTCCAACGAAGCAAGGATTTTAAAACTGTCCCTTGCAATTTGAACGCTGACTTTCATTGCCTACAAATCAGGCGTCGTGACTTCTGCAGGCGAATGAAATTGTGTTGCTTGATTATGACATATCCGTGAAATTTGTACTGTGTAGTAACATGGGTCTATCGGTTAACGTTAACTCTTGTTTTGGCGCGTTTTCAATAACAAATATTTATCGGAGAAGTTTGGCAAGTTTCACAAATCATTGCATTATTATCTTATCAGGCGGTCTTAATGACTGTAATTAATTTGTTCTTCGAGTAATGCCGAGATAATCAATGCGATTTGGAGCAAGTTTTAGTGCGAGAGTAAAAAAAGAAGTTCAAACTCATGCAAATGGACATTAATGAGTATGCAAATTTTCAACCTAATTTAACGGGCATCGAATGTCTTTGACGTTAATGTCACTTGCTTTCATAACTTAATTACAATAATATTGTTTGAACTGTCAATTAATTTATTTAAATATCGAAATTACGTCGTTTGTCAGGGTCAAATTACAATGACGCTTAATTATTGCAATTACTACGTAAAATCCGACAAAAGCACAGTCGTGTTGCGTTTACTTTTCAAGACGAATGCAAGTTTATTGAAATTTGAATTTCATAACTATACAAAACTTTGTTTTTCCTTGGTTCTCAGGTTTACATCTCAGATTCTTTTTGATTTACAGTTTTTGTGCTTTAAGATCTATGAGAAATCTGGATCAGTCACTTAGAACAAGTTTAGTGAGACAGTAAGTTTGGCCAGGGAAGATCAAAGAAAATCCCCTTCGCCGTTATCAGTCTGGGGCGTTTGTGCAAAATCTGCATTTCTGTTACAGTGACTTCTACATGCAGTTTTAGTCCGCAGATTTACCCAACTACCCAACACTGAGTGCAGCGTCCTGAGAATAGGACATCCCTTATTCCGTTCGTGGCTTTAAGGTAAGATTTGACAAAACATAAGACTCGTGGATAAAACCTTCCAGCTATTGTTTGAACAAAAAAGCTTTTTGAAAAATTAAGAAAAAAAGGCTTGCAAGAAATTTTTTTAATATTCAAGTATAACATTGCTTGGACGAGTAATGAAAGTAAAAATAATCACAGGAAAGTAATGACAAAATTTAATTGAACGAGACAGTAGACAATATGGTTCATTTTAAATTGGAAGTATGATGAGAATCGTATGGCAATGATGTTCATTGACATGGAAGTCTGCACAATTCCACCAGCTTGTCGACAGCAAATGATGTGTGGCTGTGAAATATTCACTGAGGACTGATATAAACGCGACCCCTCGACTTCATTTCTTTGTTATTTACTTCATTTCGCTATTATTAAAAAACTCCCCTTCCGATTTTTCCACTAAAAGGAAATATCTGATTCATGAAACAATTTGTTTTAGTTTAACATGAATAATCGTCAACATTTTAGTAGTAAAAAGTTCGATTTTTTTTCAATTAAAAGTACGTTTTGCGGTAGCCGTTTAACAGATCTGAGGTTTTGGGCGAGTCAAAAAAGCTAATCAAGAAAGTTATTGACGTTATTAGTGTCTGCGGATTCAAGATACCCGCACGATGAAAATTGGCTTCTTTGATAAGGGGATTGAAAAAAGGGGATACAAAAATTAACGACGAACCGGGTGAAATACAGAGAGGTCAGTTGTGGGATATCGATCGGTTTCTTGCCAAGATCGATGAATTGGACAGAGGGCCAGGATAGCAATCAGGGCGCTCTGTAAATCACGCGCGCTGATTACACATTTCAAAACGCGACCGAAAGCGCTTGATCTACAGCTTCATAAGTCTCGTTTCGGATAGGAGCGCTGTGCCAGGCGCTGCCCTCTATCGGGCCATAAGTTCCGCAGCCGCGAGAAGCGCGTTTCATTCTTTCTGACCCCTTTTGGTTCCCACAATAGAACGCCCCGCAGTAAAGACACCGACGTTATAACCTTGCCGCGCGTGACTGTAATTCCTTTTATCACACGATAAGGACCGGAGATTTCGATGCTTCAAAGGTGTGTTGCAAAAAAGCGACTTTCCACGCTGCCAACGACGTGGAACGAAATTGTCTTTGAATAATTTACAGATTCGGAAAGAGAAAGAACTTTTTTTGTCCGTTTCAAATGAAACAGAACCGGGCGCAATCAACGTGCAGATTTGGTTTAATATGAAAAGTTACGGAGGTGAGAAAGAATAACACCGAATCACACTTTTAATCAGCGAAGAAGTGAAAAAAGTTAAGATGAATATGAAGATCCCATCTGCATGCATTTCGAGGCCGATGCTGTACTTGGAATTCTCTTAGCGCTTTTCAAAACTTTTACAATACACGACGTTAGCAGGGACGCAGTGTAGTCGTCTATTTCAATTGTTACTCTTGGGAATCTGAAGGGCGAGAGCGGCTATTTCTGAGTTTCTATTATTTTTGACTGTTTGAATTTGTCTAAATGTAGATTCGCGCGTCAGGCGACTCGAGACTTCCAGCTGGCCCGCTTTATGATTATTCAATAATCTTTCCTCCAATTTTTTGCGATCGTTGATTTGTATGCAAATCGGCATGCCATTCTGAAATCTCCTCTCTGCAATCTACAATTTGAGCTTGCAAGAAAGAAAACTTCGCAAGAACCCACCTCTGGTCCAGGAAGTAGAACAACGTTTTTTCTCTCTCTCTCTCTCTCTCTGAACTTTTTTTTTCGTCTTCGCCGATTCAGATTATGATATTCTTTGTCGCCTCTTTCTTCCACTGTTTCATCACAATCGAAGTACAAATTTTACGACACCGATAAAGCCGATTTGAGCCGACGGATAAAAATCCAGCTGATTAAATGAAAACGTCGGACTTGCGCAAAAACTTGGACGATGCAACAAGATCACGTATATAAAACGGTCAAGATTCCAATCTGCTGCCTTTGTTGGCCGAGGCATAAAAATACATGAAAATGTAATGCTTCGCTTAGTCGCCGAGCCGAGATAAACCAGTCAGATAAGCTTCGGCCACCGAGCACCCTGCTCGACTTTGAACGATTCGTGCAAAAATTTTGTCCCGGCCAGCGCCGAAACGCCGTCGAATTTATGAGTAACGAAAAAGAAAAAAGCTCCTCCTAATATCCAGCTGTAATTCGTCGCGAAATGATGTCCAATTTTGAGAGGCTATTTATTTCGCGATAAAAGCGCCATTAGCGGTGTTATAGCGTTTTTAAAAGCTGATCGCTCGTTCCGATTAAAAGCGTCCTTCCCCGCGCTGCGTTTCCTGGCTCGCAGATAATTACGCGAAATACATAACGGTTTTATATTGTTGACGAGACAGAGAGTTTCTTGTACGGTTCGGAGCGAAGTTCGTGACAGTCGACGAAACCAACGTATACGATTCCATTCGCCAGACGTCCGGGAGAACAATTCGTTTCACTGTCTTCTTGTGATAAATCGTGATTGCTAGCGATAGGTTCTTCTGTGCGCCCTCTCTCGTATCTTGCAACCTGCCTGCTGAGCCATGTACTACTTCAGCTTGAGAGCGCTGCGGTTTCGGCCAGCGTCGAACGGAAAAAAGCCTGGATGAATCACCCACCTATTCAACGCTCTTATTACATATCTCCGACCCACTTGTTACTGATCACGAAATAAAACTCATGATTAATTCTAATTTATCTTTTCACGTTAAAAATTCGGCGAAACTCTCTTGAATCACAAACTTTGACGTAACTTAACTCTGAAAATGTATTAATTTTGATTCGAAATCATGCTTAAGCCTTCTTGAAAAAAAGAGTTTAATTTTTTTTAACTTATGTATGAGTACAGCAGCTCTAAATGTTATTAATTCTCAAAGCACGTTCTGGGTCTGTCAGACTAATTTGTACTCTTTTGTTTTATTTCGTCAACTCTGCACTTGAGAGATAATTAAGATTATAAATTATAATAATTGTGCTCTTAAAACAGTATGCATGACAGAGTTTGTAACGATGAATAACCTGAAAGTACCGAAAACCTAGACTGCCACTCCTTAAAAAAAACTTAAAGAAAGTTGAACGTCTTTTAAGTGCGAAAAAATGTGGTAAGTTTGATTTTATTGTATCCTTCGAACGTAACGTCAAAACAGCGTAAGATGATTTAGGGGAATATTTAGCGACGCGACGCATGTAAGGCTGTTCCACTTTGGTTGAATTTATGCTGATTACAATATTTTGGAAGTGATTAATAATTTAATCTTCATCAGCGCAGCGATGTTATGGGACTGATTCTATTGTATGACTTGTCTCGCTTGCACGTCGTTTGTAAACAAGTACCAAATTGATGACTGTCGTCATAATAGATGCCCGAATTGCTGCAGAGTCGGAGATCCGCTTAAATCATCGCACTAATACATGCACGCGTCGCGCTTTTTCGAATGACTCGGCAGGATTCGACTACAAGACGTAACCTATTTTACAACAATTAATAATCGCGGCTATCTTTGAATTAACGACACACTGTCAGGCCTCAAGACAGTTCCGCTGGTTGCCGTTTCTTTTGAATTCGGCTCGCTTCGTTCATCCCCTTTATCATCGGACTTTCCGTTGTACCAGCTCGTTCTTCTAAATGTTAAAACAGAAACTCCGTCGCGCTTCATACAATTAATCTTTCATTCGATGGATTTCATGCAAATCTTTTTTTGTTCCTCTTCGTTCGCTTCTTTTGTTCCGATCCCGGGCTCTGTGACAAAAAGATTTCCCTCCGAAAAATCGAAGACAAAAGGGTGCGAGAGTCCCGTCAAAGGGAGCTGGCAAAATATCGACGAGTGAAAGCTGCGAAATGATTTATGTTTTTTCTTTTCCATTTTTTTCTTCTTCTTCTGCTAAGTTTGTTCTTTTCCAAGGCGCACTTTCGGTTCGAATGATAAGACGGGTGCTCCCTTTATCGTCAGTTACAAATCATGCATGAAAAGTATATATGGCGATGAAAAATGGCAAAGAGATAAATTCGAGCTAATTCGTGGCGCTCGTGTGCGTCCCGAGTTTCTGGTCCAACTATTTTTCAGGAAGTTACGATAATTTGTCGTGGATAAATGTTTGAACTGGGACTCGACTTTTGTTTCAAACGCGAACGAATGACGCGGCTTGATCACTGCCAAGGCAATATCTCAATTAAATCGCACAGATCCAGCCGAGTTCATGTCAATGCAGCCTAATTAATTTTCAGCGTCGTCTGCGATGGGTTCGACTCGACGACGAACAGGCGTGGTTCAGTTCGCTGAGGTTTCTTTTGCACGAAACGCTAAGAGATGGGCTAAGACATCAATCAATCTTCCATTCGAATTTAATTCCAATATTTCATTACATTTTCGTACTTTAAGATGACGAAAAAACATTCCCTGCCAGCTAAATAGATCGATCCCTTGAGAACACTCGGCAAAAACAGATTAACTTTTTAAATCTCGGAACTTAGCTTTTCTTGCAAAATCTCGAATGATTAGTAGCGGAGCGAACATTCCGTTCGATTTTTCATATTTTGTTGTCTGATGAAGTGATTCTCAAATTAAAAGCAATAAAAATTTGCTTCGCAGAACTGTCGACGCTATTTATGCGGAAAGAAAGCTCAACTGTCTGAGTGCGGAAAGTCAATTCTTCGAGTTTGAGAAACGCACGGCTTTCATAAATCTAAATAAGAATTATTTATAGAGAGTCCCCGATGGGAGCGAACTTTTCGAGACTGCCGAGGACGACAAGCCACGGTAACCCGGAAGTATAATAGCGAACCGCGAGTACAATCTGAAAACCGAACTCGGATGAGAAACAGAAAGCAAAACCAAAAAAGAACGAAGCCAACTCGGGGGATATTTGCTCGAACGGAATTTGGAAGTCCAAAATAAGGCTGGGATTAAGCAAGTAAATATTTATAAATATAAACTCGTTTCAGGGCAGTTAGGTTAATACCGTAAGTTTGTTGCGATAAACGGGATTGCGCCGGCGTGTAAACCCATAATGGCTGCTAAAGTCCTTATTTCCTGTGTGCCGTGACTTTTTTTTTCCCTCTCGCCGACAATCATATTTTTCAGCCGCGCCATTCGGTTCATGTTCGTGTCGCATTCTCGATCTTGATACTGCTTTCGACTTTTTTGTCGAAAGTATAAAAATCTACTGCAGTCAACTTCGGAGAAAATGAGACTTAAGTGTCGAAGAAACGGGATCGTCGGGTGTGAAAAATTAAAAGGCACATTACTTTTTACAACGCGATGGGATTCTTTTAAAACTGCTCATCACATTATTTTGACTGGGGAATGGCATCAGATTAAGCTTTCAAAAAAAGAAAAGAAAGAGCCTTTATTCTGAAACGGATTATCCTCATTGTTTCTTTTTTTACTCTTGCACTCGTACCAAATTAGTAAATGACTTTTCTGACGCGAGCGCGAATATTCATTCATAGTTTGTTACATTCATGCTCCCTCTTTTTCATAATTCAACTTGTTACAAGGAATTTGTAAGAGTGAAAGCTCCAAACGTGGATCCAAAAGACGTCTCATTCAATCACAAAAAAGCTGCTTTAACAAACTAAGGCTCGTCGTTATGATTCTGCATTTATCATAGCTTCTTGAAAAATAGCGCGACGAGGACGAATAAGGTAATTATAAACCGTAATAACCGGCTCTTTCTTTTCATCCCTAATATCATTCAAAAACTTCGGACACTTTTCTCCCTACGGAAATTGGCACTTCGATGCTATATTTTTGCTTTTCAAATCTTTCCCAAGATTAAGCTGTCCATTCGAGAGCTTCATAAAAATATCATCAGAAAATTTTCATAATGATTCGAATAACTCTTCTGATTTGATAAATGAATTGCGTTAAGTGAAATTTTTGACAAATTTATCCTAATAATAGAACAATTTTATAAGCTTAAACTTGAGTACAAGAGAAATGCTGAGATCCCGTATTTCTCGTTTACACTTGACAAATATTAAACTATCGTGTTTGCAACAACTCAACTTAATGTAGAATATTCATGACAAGTTATGCAACTCGTACAGAGAGAATGCTCAACAGAAGTGAATGAGGGCTTCGTCTGAATTTAATAGATTCTTTGACGATTTTCCCTGCCATTAGGAAATGATGTGTCGCATCAATTTTGATGAACTTTAATCGTCATGATTTATAAAATTCATCACAAGATAATGAGTCTGAATGTTACATCAATAATAGATTATCTCATCGATAGCCGTCAATATTTCAGGCGAGCTTTGGGTTTAAAAATTAACCAAGTTTTTTTTATTACTAAATCATTACAAGTTCCGCAGCACGTGGAACACATAATAGGAAGAAAAGCTTCAACAACATCTCTGAACTCTCGTTAACTACAAAGAGGATCTTCAAACGGAGGTTAGACTGTTTGTTTGTTATAACATGTTGTTTACAACGTGCGTCGTCATCGTAAGACATTTCCATTAGCTGAGATATATTATTCAAAATTTCGTCTAACACCGAACGAACTGGATTAGGTACAATTTTTGTGTTTTTTTTTTGCAAAAAATATTGTTAGCTGTTATTTTATTTAATAATTTATGCAATGAATATTGAGACGTTGTGAAATTTAGATGTTATATCTCGTCTTTGTGTGAGACGGCGAATATTTCGCAGCGACAATTTCTCATTACAGGTTTCCGGTCGGTTAGTTGACGGGACGTTGTTACTGTTGATTCTGCGGTCGAAATTGACTCGCAATATCCCGTGGCCCGGTTTCCGGCGAGGCTCATGCGGGAAGCGGCAAAGGTGCAAGCGGCCAGGCTTACTAGTTTTCAGATCTCCTCCACCATCCTCTCATTTATCGTCTACTCTCTTATCAAGTTTCACGTTGAATATTTTTACACGAGTTTTACATGCCGGGCACATCAAGGAAATTGTATTCCTCGTCTTGGATTTCGCTTGATGAATTTCCTTCATACAGTTTTCCAGCAATTTTTCTTATACCCGACGCGAAGACGCGGATATTTTGAAGCTAAATAATTATAGCCGAAGTAATCCGCAACTGAGAAAGTTTTGGTTGCAGAATATTGTAGAAATTTCTTGCCTTGAATAAACCCAAGACGTTATTTCCTTTTGAAGCAGATATAATGTTTAAGAGTAGGGAGAAGAAAAAAAAACGACACCGCGGTTTTCGAAAGCCATGTATAAGATATCGGCTGCGCGCTATCGCGAGATTCTCTTTTCTAATGTCTATATATGCCGACTCTTTCAACTGAATTAAAATCCCGTTCCGAAAAAAATGGCGACTCACTTTTTTTTTGGCTTTACAGTTCGACGACATCGTGTCGTTTGCATCGGTTCAATTTCCAAAATTTCGTCCAAGTGATGGACGCATAAATAAAAGTGCTTTTACAAATCTATTACCATTTTTCATGAATCAATCTCTGAATGCATGCTTTTTTTCATTTTCGTCATGTTATTACGCATTTTAATCGAAATCGAACGAGAAATAATTAAAACAAGGAATATATGTCAACCTATCAATAATGCCATTGTGAAAAAAGTGAAACACAAAAATGACAAGAATGGTTCGCAACGGCTTTAATGAAAAAATTAACAATAACCGATCGGGTCGTTTTTACATGACGTTAAGTCTTGTTGAAGTGTCTATCAATAGATATAAATATTCCAACCAAATTCTATGAAAATTCCGAACCTTTGTTGACGGTAGGAAATTAAAATTGAAATACTCGTATTGAGCAGATCGAATTTCAATACCAGTCATTTCACGTTAATAATTAATTTCGCAGATAATGAGAACGCGCGCGCGACAAAAAGTGCTAATTTTTGTTTCGACAGTGGACTGAGCATGCTCTGCGTAGTTTTAACAGCCCTCCGAACGAAATCATTGTCCCCGACATTGTTCCGAATAATCATCAAGCGCACGTACACGCGCGAGTGCAGCGAGAAATATGAAAACTGGCAAGGAAAATCGTCGATAAAAAACGAATTCGCATAACCGTCAAAGTGCGGAGGGATGTGATTGTGCGTTTGTAATTGTGCCTCTTTTGCATTTCGCGAAACTCGTGATGATGCGTGTTGGTTGATTGTCCGTGCGGAGAGTCGATTTCAGAACGGTGATCACCGCCGCATCAGGGCAATTAACCATTGTTTAATGTTATTGTGAAATCACTGGTATTAACAACGAATGCGTCTGAACGACAATTTCATATCCACTTTCGGGGAGATAATTCAAACGCGTTGATTCGCTTACGCATTGTACATAGTACACCGTGATTATGACGATTTGATATCGCGAGCTGGATAAGTTAGTTGTTACGCTATTATCAAGGATGTTAGACTAGCTGATTGCTCGTCTGGATAAATTTATCGCATGATAGTACGATTGCATTACATAAATTCTTGACATCATTTTGTGGCATTCATTTTTAATACCCCTCTTTCGTTCGGGATTAAAAAAATATGATTGAATCCTTTGAATTCAAATGACAATCTAGCAGGTGGGAGGTCGAATAATTTCAGTGAACAGCAAATAATAAAATGGACGAAAAAACGATGCTGTCATTCACACGAAAACGATTTCGTTTTTAACACCGACTCTAGTTGACTACTTAGCATAACGTTTAAAAATATCAAAATGTTTGCAGAACTAAAAGATAACTTTTATGTTCAAATAATTCATCTATTCCTATTTCGTCACAAAAAAGTCAGACGAAATATGCAAATGACAAAACATTTGCAAAACCAAAAGATAAGCTGTATCTTTGAAATAATTCAGCCATTAGCATCTGTCATAAAAAAGTCATCAGATATGAGCTCGATTTCTGTGACAATCGAACAAAATCGGGGGACAAATTGAAACTCGTTCACGAAACGAGTTCAGCAGAGGTGGATATCGTGTAGGAATATAATCTCGAATCGAAAAGTATGATTGATCGTCTGGTTTGCAGTCTGATTAGCCTACTGGCTAGCAATAATTGGATCACCGTGATCACGATCAGTCAAACGTAACTCTCGTGATCTTATAACTAGTTAGCTGACCAGGACACAGACCGATGGCAGACAGAGTGCGATCGAGCTTTCACCTTCGTCGATCGGCTGATTTACAGGATACGACACGAATCATCGGCCGAGCGACGAGCTGTTAACAGACCGGGACTCGATGATGCGCTGCTACAATTTCTCATTGCAAAAAAGAAAAACACTCGGGCAACAAAAAAAGGAACTCAAGCAAGGAAGAGGGCACCGCGAGCGCGCCAGCCAATCGCCGGAGTGAGAGTTTTTCTTGCAACGGCGCGGCCAATTCTGCGGAGCTGTTTGCATGGCGAGCGCCGTGAATGCTGCTGCAAAACCGGTTCTCGATCGGTTTCACCGTGCACACGTCGTCGGATCCGGGTATATTCACTGCGACGCCTCGGGGCTCTTTTCAAACGCAGAACTTCTTTGCCGTTGCTATTAGTACGGCTGTCGATTGAAGCATCAACTTCCGCGAGCCGATCAAGATGTGAGCTGGATCGGGTCGCGACCTTTGCAACGCAGTCATTGCACGCTTGCATTATTGAATTCAAAATCAGGGTCAACAAATTGCGAGCGTCGCTTGCGAAATGTTCGAGCGCAAAATAATGTATCTCTCGAGTGGCGCAAAGGATGATCTTGCAGGCGCCCACTCGGCACGGCGCGTTTTAAAAAGTTACGCAAAACGTTAACTTTATTCATCCGCTGTGTGTATATGCTTACAGAATTTCATTTACAACGCGAGAGACACTGAAGATGAAGTTTAATTTGTAAAGAGTCTGTGCACTCTGCTGTTTGGAAGTGCTCGGGCATTATGCGACGAGCGCTCAATGCAGAGTCAATATACGCAAGGTCATTATCCCGCACATCGTTTTATACAGGAAACAAAAGTATATCGCAGTCGCGAGACCATATAAGAGAGCGCCGGATGAGTTATTAAGAAGAGAAACATTTACGAGGCATTAAAGCAGCCTCGCAGACGCTGATCTAAGTGGCAAACGTCGTTGCTGCGAGCTCGCACAGATGATTATTTAGGTACAATCTGTTTAATCGTGCATCGCTGTGTGGGTGCAGGTGCACCGCCGCAGAAATTAGGTTAATCGTTCAAAGCGCTAATCATGCCTCTGCACACCTGACGAAAAACTACGGCTCACTTGTTGAGAGAGGCTGGGTGTGCTGTCGAGATGAAAAACAAGAGTGAATTAACGCCGGCCGATAGACTGTTTTCTCGAAATAGAACTTTCGTTCTGATTATTATGGTGATGTGGTCGGCGCGACGAGCGACAGGGGGATTTTCTCGATGAAATTTTAAAGGGCGAGCGTAGGTGAGCGTTCGGCTCTAATGGCATCGAAACGATGAGTGTCGTGGCCTGTCGGCACTACTTTTGCCGCTACTTAGTGTACAAATATGTGTCCCACGTAGGTGTAGTGAATTCACGCTCCGCCGACTTGTCGTCGTGAGAAACCCCGCAAAATATGATACGCTCCTTTGTGACGCCGAGAATATAATATCAACGTCGCCGGCAAAATTTCAGCTCACGCGTGCATACGTCTCATTTTCTAACAACATTCCACGGCCTGCTTCTACAATTTGTTTGCAAAGATGTTAATTTCACTCTCGCGCCAACCACGTGAAATCACTCTTGATTTTCTCACAAGATTGTCCGGCTGCTTCTCTTTTTTTCATCATTAACGAATTAGAAAGTTAGAAATTTCAATAACAATTCCGATCATTTGATTCCGGATTTTGTGCGGTACGCTTTTTTCGGTATTAGCAAAGTGGCCGAGATAAGAATCGCTGATAAGAAACAAATGAAATTCTACAAGTAAAGAAATTGTAAAGTGGTTTGATTGCAGATAAACTTTAGTAGATTGATTTTTCTAAAGTGTCTTTTATCTTTGGTAATACTTAAGCGGCTGAAAAATTTGTAAAATAAAATAGCACGATGGCGTCGTTGGACGTGATTCGCTACACGGTTCGATTCGTCTCAGGGTGTATATTGAAGTGAAACTCCAATCGCACCCGGGGTCTCTTTCTTGTGTGTGACGTGCGAAACGACCGAAACGTTTTATGTATACGATACAATGAGGATTAAGTAAAACTCAGGGAGATGTATAAGTCCAATTTACTCTCGCAATCATAAGCTTATTACGTGGAATGAAAAGCTTAGCTTTCCATTGAATGCGCTCGGGAGTATAATTAGGCCGCAAATTTTGGTTAATCCCCGATTTGTTGAGCGTCGTTCGAAAAATGCGCCGCCGCCGTCAGAGCAACGCACGCCTAACGTTCGAGCTTTTTTTTTCCTCTGGCCTGCGCGAAATGACGATTTATAAATTACTGCGATTCGGTGTTATTCAAGCGTCGAATAAAATCTCAGTGAAAAAAAATTTGATTCTAATCTTGCCATTCCAACGGAATGAAGTTTTACATGATTGCAATAACAAAAAAAGCCGGGTCTTGATAAATCGAGTTTGCATTTCTTGTTATTTTTCAGCTCAACAAACCGTACTATGTTTTTTTTTTGGTGCAAAAAAGCAAGCAGAAGAAAAATGCATAAGAGAGATAACTTCTTGTACACTGTCGATGGGCATATAACGCAACATTGATAGAGATATAGCAGTACAATAATTTACTCCGTCGTCAGATTGTTAGTTATGGTTGCATTTGAATGAGAAACAGTGGTGAAAAAAGAGAACAAAAAAAATGGCATGAAATGTTTGGCGTCGCGCGAAGCGCATGAAAACATCGGAACGAGAAAGAGTCTATATGCGCGAAAATTTATTCGGCGCGAAATAGTTTCGCGCGCTGAATAGAAGTTGCGAATCAATTTCGCATAAACCGCGTCTCAACTTTGGAGGCAAAATGGGCAACCGCAATGGCACCGATCCGACGTTTTATATATCCAGGTTAATTGAAGTTACACCTTTGTGCTGTTCCATTGACATGTATAATTTTAATTTTCACCTCCAATCTCATTTCAATTTAGCAGAGCAATTTTGTTTGTTTAATTTCAAATGCAAACGTGTTTGAGCAAATACTAAACAAGGCAATTTTCGCTATCGCAAGAAAATCGTCTCAAGATTTATGTCTCTGCGAGACGATGTTTTGATTTCTACGACGGTGATGAAAGCTTTCAGAGATCAAAAGTTTTCGTGGTAAAAGTTTAAGTGGTCCTTGGCTTTTTTTTTCGATTGCTCCACGCGATTCTGCCGTTGTTTTCTGTCAAGTGTAAGCAAAAACGGAATCATTATATAAATATCGCGTTGCCTTATTTTTCTGAAATATTCAGTGAAACATGGCTTTTACTTACTTATTGTTTCACTTCAATATGAAATAACAACGTTTTGCTTTTGCCCTATTACGAAGTTTTAAGCTTGTCAATAGAATCAAAATTGGGATGTTTCAAACTTCTGAATAGGGTCGCCTTAGTGAAATTGTATGAATTAAGTAAATTAAAGCTTAATTTAATCAACAAATTTTCAATTTTTATAATTACCGAAGCTCGCTTCGAAGAATATGTGCATGCGTATAAAAACGTAATTCAGAAGAATGCAAAAAATAAATGAATTCTGTTTGGAAACAAAAATGGTATAAAATAATGAACAACAAAATGTTTCTCTGATTTAAAAATTAACAAAATTTCGTTTACGTAAAGCTTCCTTTGTTTTCATCATGAGAATAAAAAGATTTTGTGTGTTATCAAATACATCGTGCAAACAATCCGATAATTACCACCATCTGTATAAGGAAGCTCCAAAGTATAGTAACATGCCGCTTCTCCAGTTCGTGTTTTTCCGGGTTCGTTAGAGTTTGAAAAGTTTCTGTTAAACATGAGACAATATTCACGCGCAAATGCTTCGGAACAATGTTGGTGTGTTTTTTAATCAAAATTACTTCACTATTTTTATAACTCTCGTTGATGAATCTTTCGTTTCGTTGAAATTAGAAACTAAACTAAATCATTCTGCTGTCTTTTTTTTTCAAACAGAGGAATAAACGAATTGAAAAATGTGAATTTGTCGAAAAACCGTGCAATTATCATCAATAAGTGAATTAAGTCCTCCTGGAAATTGCGGCGAGAAAAAAAATTATATATTATCACATCGTGTCGCGTATCTTAACGACGCCAATTAATTTCACTTAAAATAAAGCACCGGCTTTCGTCTCGCGATCACGAACGCATTGTAAATTCGCCTACAATATCGTTCGTACGATATTTCTTTCGGCATATCACTGCGGAACCTTCGACTACTGCACGAAATTCGTCCGGGCCATTAGGGTCGACGCACTTAGCTTTTGTTCTTTCGTGAGCACTTTATTCAAATGCAGGAAGTATATAAAAAAAACTAGCAAAATCAAAAAGAAGAAGGGAGTTATACATGCAAAAAAAGTGCGCTTTAGAGAATAAACAATTTGCAACCGCCGAAGTGAGACGTGTCAAATCAATGCAATTATTTGTACCTGATTTTGTATAGTAAAAATAGACAATGTGCAAGTAAATGCCAGGCTACGATCGGAAAAGAGACGATTTACATTTGCATAATATAATTTTGAGAGTCGGAAACTTGAATTTATGAAACACTTTTCTGTTTTTGTAGATACGTGCGAGATCTGCATACAAAAAGGTATGTACGCAGGTGCATATTCGCGCAACTTCGTGCAATAGCGTGAAGCGAAGTTTGACTAACCCAAACGGACCAGCTAATTAACTTTCAAGTGTAAAATAGACGTTAGTAAAGTAAAAAAAAAGTACGGTAAATTCAAAAGCAAAAACCTGCCGGCTTGGTTGAAAACATTTGTTTATTCATCCCTTAAATTGATTTTGCAATGAATATTATTTGACAAGGGAGGAGACTGAATAAAATAAAAAAATTGTCACATCAAAGGACCATTTTCATGAATCCGCTTTTTTATTTATACTGCCTGACTCGTGAATTTTATTGCTTTGATTCGTAACAAGTAAAAGCTTTCATTTTATAGGTCATCCGAATCTTGACATTTTTTTTGCCCGCTAGTACTTGAAAATATATTAAATGTAGCGAATGAGCCCGATGGATGAGCAAAACGTTTTATTTATTTTTGTTGCCTGTCGTTGAATCAATTTATGTTTTTTTTGTCCTTTTGTAACTTCAAGTTGAAAAAGATATTGCGAAATGGAAAGGTACAAAGTTTTTTTATTTTCATTATTTAATGCATTCTGCTAAAGTACATTGAAATAATCGGATTAATTATTGCCTCAGATACAGTAGATTACTATAATTATCCACATGATGTATTCGCCATTCAAGTTACACACCCGGTGCACGAATTCTCGCATGTTCGTGCTTGCTTGGAATAAAACTTCGATACTTATATTATCTACTTTGCATCAAAGGTTTGCGTTGGTTTCGACCGAAAGAAGAGGAAAAAAAGTGGAAATTTTTTTCTGTCGGAGCCTTAAATTTGCAATACAAGTGTCGTGCTTTCACGGCACTCACGTATTTCCGATGTAATTGACTCGAAACGCAAGTTGAACGGACGCAATAATTCCACTCGAATAATAGCATCAGAAGTAATTAATACTATTTCGCGTGTATTAGTTCTGGTACACAATGGAATCGCAGCAAATTGAATCAATGTTTTCTCGGCGGCCGTTCTGATAGAAAAGCAGTGCCCAGCAACTTATGAATATTTATGTACGTCTGAATATGCATACGGACGATGTATTATTTTTGCGCGACAGAATATCAATATTCAGTCACAAGAATTGTATTATAGATCAGGAACTACATTTTGCGATTCGAAATTTATCCGACTCATTCGACACGATACGCTTATTTCGGACGATTTTTCATTCGTGAAATTTCGAACCGACACTCAAGCATCGGTCTGACAATTAATCTATCACGCCAACGACCAGCTACTTTTTTCAACAAAAACACGTTTAGCATTTGCCTTTCTGATTTTCTGAAATGATTTGTATGCCTTTTTTCTTCGCTTCGTTTCTGTAATTATGCAATTTCGTCATTAAAGTTTGCATGGGATAATAAGAGAGCAGCAGAGTAACGTGAATTATAGAAAAGTACGCAGTTGCTCCGATCACACACGTTAAAAGGAATCGTATGGACGACTGAAGGGAACGAACATGGTTTGCACATATCCGGACTCTGCTCAATTTCAATAATCAATTATGTTCAATTTAACGAGAAAATAACAAACAATTTACATTTTAACTCAATATTCAAGTAAAATATCAAATTGGAAGCAAAAATTGAACGCAAATTGTTTTGAATAAAAAGTGAAACCAATTACCGTACGTTGAAAGTTTGAGTTTCATAAGCGACTAAGTCGAAAACATTCAATTTGTTTGGAATCAGTTAAAATTTGTACTACTTGTTTTGTCTCTCACAAATGTTCCTTCACGTATGACGGGCGACAACTTTTATCGGAACCAATATTTTTATATTCGAGTGTTACGTTCATAATCCAGGATCGCAAAACGAAACCTTAATTCAAAAAGAAAAAACCTGAATTAACTCACCTTCATCGTCAATGCTAAATAGTCCAACTCCATCGCCGCCTCTAATGCTGTAGCCCAATCTGGAGTCTCCACCAGGGGGATCGGCGTCCTTGGCGCGGACAGTCGTAACAATAGTGCCGATAGGCTGATTCTCCCGAACACTCGCGGAAACAACGAAGTCTTCGAAAACCGGCGCGTGAAGATTCTCATTAACGTCGACAATTTCTATAATCAGCGTGGTTTCCGACGACAATGTCGGTTCGCCTCGATCGACAGCTGTTATCGTCAAGCTATGCACCTGACGTTCCTCAAAGTCGAGACTGCGGGTGACGCGCACCGTCCCGGACATTTTATCAATTTTGAAGAACCCCTCGCTCTCCATTGCGTCGGTGATGTAATAATCAACCTCGCCGCTGGCACCCTCGTCCGGGTCCGTCGCCTCGAGTATGGCAACGACGCTCCAAAGAGGCACGTCTTCCCTGACCTTAACGTTGTAATTAGACAGCGCGAACGTCGGCGGGTTGTCGTTAACGTCATCCACAGTGATCCTAACAAGAGCGTCGGCAAAGAGCGCGGGTGTGTCGGTGCCCTTGCCGCCGTTGTCCTGTGCTCGTATCCTCAGCTCGTAAATTTCCTGCCTCTCCCTGTCCAGTTTGCCGAACACCGTCAGAATTCCAGTCACTCTGTCGACCCGAAAATCCTCCGTCTCCGTCACCAGATGATAAAAAACCAAAGCGTTCTCGCCAACGTCGACGTCCGTCGCGTTGGCCCGAAAGATAATCGTTCCATTGATGGCATTCTCAGACACCCGAAAACTCGCTAACGATTTTTCAAATTTCGGCGCGTTGTCATTCGCGTCCAACACCGTGATGGTCAACAACTTGGAGTTGGACTTTTGTGGTTTGCCAAGGTCATACACTGTAACGTTCAGACTGTATCTATCTTTTTTCTCCCGATCGAGGTAATTGATGACTTTAATCTCGCCAGTATCTGGATCGATTCCAAAGACAGAGTCGTCATCCCCACCCGAGATACCGTAAACAAGCTTCCCATTATATCCAAGGTCTCTGTCTCGAGCTTTGATTTTGACCAGGGTACTTCCGACTTTCATCGACTCGTTAACTTTGATATTGCTTGCAAAATCAACGAACTCAGGTGTGTGCTCATTGACACCATACCTGCTGGGCATCATAGACTGGTCGTCGCTCGAAGCCTCGTTGTTCCTCTCGGCCGACGCGATCGCGTCCTGCAACCGTTTTACGATGCCCGTGTCATGACACTCGAAAGCTCCCAGCTCGTCTGCGAGCACGCGCTGCTGCAACCCAGAACTCCTTTTTGCATTCACCAAATGAACAGCAATGCTATTTACATCGGCGAAGTGTGTGCCATCGGTTGCTGTGACATTGATGATTCGAACCGGCGCCTTGATGTCCTTCAGATCGCAAGTGACAGATAAAACGCCACTGATTGAATCGAGAGAGAAGCAGTTGTCCTCGTTACCGGATACGACGCGGTAACTGATGATGTTGCCCGCGTCAAAGTCTATTGCCGAGACGGTGATGATTTCCGTACCGATCGGCACGTAACGCGGCACATGACCCACGCAATCGATCCTCTCGAATTGCGGGCGATTGTCGTTGACGTCCCTCAGCTCTATCCTCAACTGCATCTCGGCTTCCCGTCGATACGGCAGTCCCCAATCGCTCGCTCGTATCTGCAACGTGTAGTTTCGTTTCATCGTCTCGTAGTCGAGCACCTGTTTGGTCTTCACGATCCCGGAGAAGTGGTCGATCTCAAAAGGCACTTTCATGATGTTCTCAATACTGTACGAGATGTATGCATTTTCACCCGAATCCAAATCCTTCGCGTGGACCTTCACTACTGACGTACCAGCTGGTTCGTTCTCATCCACGTACACGTGCATCTTCGACTGATCGAACAGCGGATCGTTATCGTTCGTATCCATCACATACACCTTCACTTTTGCAGACGACTGTTTCCTCGTTCCGGCATTGCCTTGGTCCACGGCAGAAACTGTTAGCGTATAAAATGCTTTCTTCTCAGCGTCCAAGTTGACGGCGGTGTAGAGCATGCCCGTGTCCGGGTTGATGTAAAACTCGCCACCTTCGTTCCCACCGACAATCTGCAGGAAAACCAAGGCATTCTTTCCCTCGTCTGCGTCCGTAACTTTCAATCGGATCACACCGGTGTTGATGGGCGTCGTCTCGGGAATCTTGACCTCGTAAACCTCACGACTGAAGATGGGCGCGTTGTCGTTGAGGTCGACCAGATGAACTGGCACTGATTTGTAACTGAAACGCTGAGGGATGCCTCGGTCGACTGCTCGCAGAGTTAAATTGTACCCTTGTGGAGCTGTTTCTCGGTCGAGAAGTCGAAGAACTTCGATGTGATACTCGCCTCGGTCGCTTGTGGATGGCCGGATTCGGAAATGACCGTCCGGATCGCCGTCCACGATGTCCAGGCTGGCTATCTCACCGTGGACGCCGCTGTCTCTGTCGGTGACTCGAACTATCGCGTAGATATCGGCGTTGGAGCGTTCCATTAGGTCCGGCAGATGTTGCACGGATATGTCCGGCGCATGGAGATTTACTTGTTGCACTCGGATTGTTACTCGGGCGGTACTTGCTCGTCTTGATCCAACGTTACGGTACAAGACACCGCGATCCTCGGCCATTACTGTTAATTCGTGAATTGCTCGTTCTACATATCTGTAACAAATTAGTGGTCGTGATTATTAGACAACTGTTAGCAGCCTTGTTTCGATGCATTCAAACAGAAATTTGTCATCCAGAATATGGACTTGGCAATGAAACGTAATGACAAAATAAAAGAGAATGTCCAGTTTAAAATGAGATGTTTGTTTGGTTCTGGGAAACTGCCACGGAGCAAAACTTGCATGGTTGTATTTTTTTCAATCAGACGATGAGTTGAAACTAACAAAATGGTAAAGTTATGTAGAATGCACGTATTCATTGACAAGTGAAAAAAAACCTCGCTTACAAAAACAATAGAAGCAATGAATCAATGGACGTCACATGATGAAGTCGTGGTCATAGAATTCGCGTTGATAAAAACGGCACTGCAATCATTGATATCGACGTGTTGTTTATTTTAAATCAAAAAAATCTTTCCTCATTCCATTCAAGCGACTTTTCAAATTGATTAAGGCTTTGTGTCGTAAATTTCATCGCGGATAATCGTAACGTTCTTTCATCGATAAAAATTGCTTACATTTATCACAACGAATGTAGACATGCCGAAAGATTGATCGTTCGGTTTAGCTATCAGTGTATTGAACGTCAGGACGCGTATACACGTCGCTTTTGAACTGTGACAGAATTTTGGTCCGTTGAATACCAACAAATCTCCAACTATTTTACAGCCGATTCAAATTTACCAGTCGCTACGACCAACGACGCTATTTTTTATCCGGTCCGATAACTCACTGGCATTAGAGTACCCAACGACAAATTTATGTTTGAACATTTTAAATTAAGGGGATCAGATTTGTTTGTTATTGTGATTCACTGAGCGAAACTCACTTGAGTGGCCTGGTTAGCGTAATGATGCCGCTGACTGGGTGAACGGCAAATTGATCGGTCTCCTCGATAAAACTGTAATAGATTTCTCCATTCCTGCCAAGATCAGCGTCCTCAGCGATAACCCTGAGAATGTTACGGTGCAAAGGCGTGTCCTCCGTTACGGTGACTTCGTACTCGCTGGGGTAAAACAGTGGACTGAGGTCGTTTGTGTCCAACACTTTGACTGTCACGGTGGCATCAGTTTCAAACACAATTTGCTTGTTCTTGCCGTCGCGTCTGGTCGCCGTCGCTCGTATCTCCAGGAAATACTTATCCTGTTTCTCTCGGTTCAAGACGTTCACGTTGCCGGTCTGCGTGCGTATCATGAGAAAACAAAAGTCCCCGACCATTCTCTTTTCCGCCTTGAAAAATTTCTCCTTGTCGCCGGATTTGATATGAAATTTGATGTCGTTGACGGGCTCGAGGGGCGACATCCTGATGCCCATCTTGTCCTGCGGGACCACGTACGTTTTGCCCATCGAGTTCTCCGGGATGGACACATTGTAGTGTGGCTGCGTGAATTGAAACTCCTCGGCGATCGAATTCGGCGCCTCCGTCGTCGAGACCAGCTTCGTTGGAAACGACGTGTCGTCGGACGACCATGACTCGGACGTGGCCGCGAACAACCACAGCCACAACCACGGCCAGATGAGCAGCGCGCGCTGCTTCATTATTCTCATTTCGCTAGCTCATTTTTGTTGATTTGCCGCCGACATCGCTGCTGCTCCTCTCCCCAACACTTGTCGCACGCCAGTTGAAATGCTCGCTTGATCACTTTGTCACCTGAAACAACATTTTAATATTCATTTCACGTTGTATTACAATTTTGGGAGTCTAGATATCAAGTCTTTGTATACGTCATAGTTGACTGTTATTCAAATGTTTATCATTGTTTAAAGAAGGCAGAAATATGACATTTAAAAGCTCAATTCTTTTTTCTTGATAAATTTTATTGCATACTTTAAAGAATATGGTTGAAAATGCTGCTTGACATGAAAGTTGATTTGAAGTTTTAAAAAGAGAGAGTGAGTGGCTGCAGGGGTTACTTTTATAAAATTGACGTAGAACGTCGGCGGAAAACGGTGCCGGAAATTTCGAAACGATGACGGAAATTTTGATATTTGATTTTATTTGTAAATTATAGTTTGCGATAGTTGAGTTCACCCCCGTTCGGCAATCTCTGAACAAATTGAGTTTCGAATCTATCATCGGTTCTGCCAACTTCGGCTTGACTTTTCAAAACAATTGCAAATCAACCAACTCGAAATAAGTTTCCAAGTTATAATAATGTTTTCGAAATATAGCCCCCGGAATAATCAAAAAGCGAACGTAACGTCCGGCGCGATAAATAAAAACTTCCACGCGCGTAAAGATAACTCGATGCCGAGTAAATTTTCGTTCATATTTTTTTCGAACAATTCTAACAAACAATAATTAACCGTAAAAAATGTTTACAAAAAATTGTATTTTGTTTTCATAGAAATTCCCGGCATATTTCAACTACTCATTTCAAACTGATTTTATACATTCTTTTGGATCACGAAATTCATTCGTTTATTAAATAGAGTAGCATGAAAAATGATGCTACTTTATTCGATATTATAACAAATTTGTAAAGATAAACTACTTGATATTTTTGAAAATCCCTCTAATTTCATACCACAGGATATATTACTAAAGATATAAGTTGAGCTACTCGGCATAGACGGCGGAATCTCATGGTATAATACCGGCGAGTCTGCTCAAATACGGAGTTATATTACTTAAGTCTGATCGAACATTTGTTCATTCCACTGCAGTCGTACGCAAATGTAATAAAGAATAGTATTACATAATTAATTTCGAATCCTCGGGACTGCCACATCTTTATTGTATTGCTAAGAAAATTATTACGGATTTCATTATTGAATCTACTTCTTATTCAAATTAAATTAGAATATCCGCAAGGGGTTGTTGAACTTTATCGTCTCTGAAATATGATTCTCACGTTGTACGACGAGTTTGAATACTAAAAATGTGAATCTAGTTTAATTAGGTACCAAATATTCGATTACTGTGCGAAACTAATCCATTGACGGTCAAAACTATAGATAACGGGATTAACGGTAACAGGAAGCATTTGAATCTGATAGAATAGCGCGTATATCTGCGTGGCTCATGATTCGCGCGGAGTATATATTTGGGTCTAATCTTGCACGATGCTGCTCAATGATCTCATTGTGGCGAAATATCAATAGACCAACTCGACTCCGCATTTGCACTTCTCCGACGTTGTTTTGTCTGCGAAATCACGAGGTCAACTTTTCTGCCCTGCCGTTATAAATAATCATACACTCCGCGGTTTCAACCTAGCTCTGCTTTCGCTTTGGCTTTTGAATATTTGATGAAAAAGATTTGTCTGTGAATCACTGCAGTTGCGGTCGACTCGACAAAATAACTCACACATTTTATCTAACAATTCTTTTTCCGGCTAACAATTTTACAGTTTGTGAACAAATACATGTTGTTTCCACCCCGCGACTAACGATTGCTGCAAAAGTTGTAAAACGTCCCAATAAAACATAGCAATGAACACAATTTTCGACTATTCGCAAAAAAAAGTTTGTAACAAACGCTGCCACGACAAATCGTTATGCCTTTTTTCATGTAATTCCGATAAAAATGCATTTTCAGTACGGAGATTTAGTCAATCGACCATTTCTGGCCGTTTTGAAATAGCTTTTTTATAATGTTATACAAACTAGAAGTCGACGGAAAAGCAGCGGCAAAAACGCAGGCTGCTAATTTCAATCTCAAAATTTGCACGGAAATTTGAACGCCGCTTAATCGGTCATTATGCGCGAACGATTATTGTTTTCCGCGGTGCTTTCAATCAATTTTCTGTGAATTTGGCGAGAAAATTGTTCGACGTTTAATTTCCACTGCGAGGAATATCTGTGTCTCTACGAAACTCTATTATCTGTCAACCATCAAGCATTAATCGATATCAGTATCGAGAGTCCAATAATTTCTGTTACTAAAATGTACAAAGAACAAAAAAAACAGGGAAAAAACGCGGGAATAACGTGAAACAAAAACCGCAAAGCTTGGCAAGGTTCGAGTTTTTGAAACGAGACGAGGTCTTTAGCGAGAAATCGTGCGTGCATTTGTGATAACTGTTTCGCGCTCTTGAGGGAGATCGAAACGTCGTGGTGGCATCAAAAAGGAGCTTGCGGTGCATTATCAAGTTTCGCTTTCTCATATCCGGCAGCGGCCACGCGTATAATGCCTGCTTTGTGGCTGACTAACAATGCGAGCGACGCCGCAACTCGTGAATTTTTGTTCTCCCGCAGTTCGATGCATCGACAGATAAACCCGTCAGTAGTTACCAACATTGTCGTCAAATTCAGTGAGAATCTCATTTTAGCGAGGTCGCGTCGATTCCGCCGTATTGGATAAGTTTCCCGCGTAACATTTTCGATATTATCCGCAGCACGCTTTCATAGATAACTCCCCCTTCTCTCTGACCCTGTTCATCATCTCTGCAAGTTATTCATTTCCGAGACAATGCGCCAGCACTTGAACACCGTTGTAGAATTTCAATGCTAACGTACATCAGACTGCAAATGTCCTATATTCCGATAACGCACTGTTTTATTATTCGACTTTTTTGATTTTTCGTACCTTATTGAAGTGAGTATAATAGAAATTTAACGAGCGATTCACTAATTGCATAAAAAACGCAGTAAATTTTTATTCGCTCGTTCTTTAGTCTTTCACCGAAAAGTGCTGTGGTATTTCGAATCACATTCGTTTTTTTTATCGATCCTATAAAGATTGTCATAAATTTTTCCATTCGAGTTTATAATCACGGTTTAATCAATGTATTTCAAGATTTAGCGATCTTTCTTTTCCGTACAATTTGTTAAAATTAATTGACCAAAATGTTTTTATCAATTGGTCAAGTATCTTGTAGTCAATTGTCTTTGCAAATGAAAGAAATTCAACTAATCAGCATGAAGGATTTTAAATTATCGTTTATTATGCATTACTTGGTCCTTCTTTTACATTACAACAAATTGCCGGCAGTAAAGAGCAGTTGCGCTGCAAATCGCGTTAGCGTTACAAATATTGAGCCAGAACCGCGGCTACTGCTTTAAGAAGTTTTAAGCACTTAATCCAACCGAGGTTAATGGTCTTCTTCTTTTCGTTTTTACGACTTTTTTTCATTGATTTCCATCTGGTTGGACGCGATTCATTTTATTCCGAATCAATCCATCTTTTCGATAACAAGAAATCATTTGATTACTGACCAGTTTTCGTACAAATCAACAAAGAAATTGTGTTTTTTTTAATGCGAGCATGAAAAACATATCAATTCCGTGAATGTTCGAAAGACAAAGAAAATTATGCCACACGAAGATGGAAACTTACAGAGCTCACAAAAACAAACTATTCAATCAAGCAAAAATTTTCTTTAATATTTTGCTTGAGTCAGGCTCAGTTCTAAATTGTCGGAATACGTCTGATGTCTAGCGCGAATATTTTTTCAGCCGGTTACGGATGTATAACGAGAACCTCATACTTTAGAATTAACTTCCCACTGTTTTATGACTATTTTTTTAGCACAGTGTAAGCTCTTTCCTTTTAATTGATTACATTATTTTTGCCTGCAAAAAGTTGCTATGGCGTCTCCGAAAAAACGTGAACCTCGTGCGCACCGGATTACGCTTTTCTTTCGCAGATTAAATGAAACTAAAACAATTACTGCAAGCGAGATTGCGCGGGACAAATTGCAAAGTTTTGCGCATAAATATTTTTTTTCACCTAACGCGTTCACTTGGCGTTAACTTTTCTCGCGGTTGGCGCTGCACAGTTCTTGACAATTTTTTTTACTCTTGCAGAGTTAATAACAGGCAAGAATAATGACAAACGTGGTTAATATACAAAAAAAAAGTTTCGCCCGAGGTATATAAAAGTGTTGTATACACAATTAGCGTGCGACGTGGTTTACGATTCCAATTTGTTAATTAAATGCGTCTACCTCGGCCTTTATTAGATATTTGCCGTTACGTACAACTCACGTGGAATCCGCACTCAAAAGACGCGAATTTATGGCTGGATTAATAGTAATCCTGTAAAGTTGAATAATAAAAATAGTCCGAATTAAAAATGTGTCCTAATTTGAATGGCAAAGGGAAAAATTTTGATTAAATTACGGGACGTTCACGACGCGAAGATCAAAGGTCCCACTAAACGACAGAAATGTTGCATTTTAATATATGTAATTAATTCAATGTAAGACTTGTTTTATTTCGCGAAATGGAAAAGTTGATTTGAAATTTTGTCGAACGTTGCGCGCTGCTTTTTCCCCCCTTCGATATAAATCATCTTTGATGAATCTTGGCGGAGCGTATAATCTTTGCCTTGGTGCCTATAATTTAAAATCAGGAGAAAGGCCTTATCATGATGACCCCGATTGTTCTCTACAGTACAAAATGTACATCGTACAACTTGTTATGTTAATCGCTTTTTTATTGACCATGTAGACTTCGTGTTACAGACGGCAGGGTTCTGACAGGGTAGCTACGACCGAGCATGTAAAAACCATCCATTTTTCAGGCTCTGTTCGAAAATGAAAAAAAAATAACAGATTGTCGTGCAGCAAAATAGTTTAAGGGCGTGTGATTGCACGTGAATGTATGTTTTTGTGCGTCATTTGTGGATGATAGTCTCTCTGAGGAAAAGCAGGCCGTGGTAATCCTGATACGTGCACGAATAAAACGACCGGATGCTTGGTGTTAGGGAAACGTGACGTTTTTCAAGATGTGATAAGGCGTGCGTTACGTGCACCAGGCGGTGCGCCGCTCGGGGTGTGTCCTGAATATTTTACACATTTCGCGTTTGTACATTTCGCGGGGTGAACCGGCATTGTTAAGCAGAAGCTGTTCACATTCGCCAGATCAGAAAATTCAGGGAATTTCCCCCTCCCCCCCTTCCTGTTACTCACTAATACAGTTTTTAATCGCAGAAAAAATAACAAAGCAACATTTTGATCCCTCCTTATGCGAGAGATGTCTTGTTCATTTGGTTAATAAAAGATTGATGAGAAAATGTTGTTTTCAAAGAGTATAACTTTGTTATTCTTAAAAACAGTTTTCGGGCTTACAACTCCAAATTTATGGATAAGTTGATGTTAAAACCGTCTAAATATTTGGACGCGTTTAACATCAGCAAGTTTATTTTCATATCGAAGTTTTACTTATTTATAAAATGTTCTATGCGGAGAACTACTTAATCTTTCTCTAATACTTCAAATATTTCAATCGTTCAGTTCCTGGTTTATCCGGTTCTGCATAATTTTGTTCTTCATAAAGTGCTTTTTTTTACTATAAACTTCGCAATTAATAAGCAAAAAATTGTTCGTAATTTTTTCTGAGTTTCTAAATTTATACTCGGTTAAAAGCAGCAGAGGATCATCACTTGGTCGTACTAAATTGTACGTTATTAAATCCGAAAAAAGCACGAAAGATCAATTTTTTCTTCGCTATAGATAGAAGAAGTTTGGATTCTTTAATCATAAGTAAAAAACTTGTTGGGAACTTTAGAAATTGCAGCCCCGTTTGGGTGCAAAGGAATTTCAATTGTTATTTATGTTGCTGCTAATGTTTATAACTTTTGATGTCCTAGTTCATAAACTTCATTCAACACCGTCTCGTTGGGTAATAATTTCTGTTAATGTTGAAAGTTAATGTTGTCAGATTTATTTAAATAAAATGAAAATGTTCCCTATTTTAAAAGTTCCTACACGTCGCACATTTCTCATTCAATTAAACTAATTTGAAGACAGCAATTAAGCCTGACATTAGAATCCGGATTGTTGATTACTAATGGAAATAAAACGAATTGGTTAATAAATGTGGAGTTGTAGATAAAGTTTTAATTCATTTACATTTGAACGAGCGAATCGATGATAATTGTTATGAAAACAAATTTGCGTTAATAAAATAACTGAATAATTCCTAATCGTGTTAACTTTGCCGTTGTTCGAAACCGAATTTTCATTTACGTCGATGTGTGTACCGAAGACATTGTAGAGTGCTAAAATGGGAAATTTTTGCAAAACCATGCACGCGTCGGAGCCACCGATCAGTTTTAATGAAGACACAAGAGAGAAGGTCCGTAGAAAAAAAAACTTGATAAGTTTTGGTGTCGATAACGGTAATTGTGATCGACGGTCGGCACATCTTGATAGTAAGGTGTCGCAGTGTATTTATAGCTCAAAGTAAATTTTAAATTGCAAAAGTTTCACGAATCTTGAAATTTATGAAAATGAATATAATTTTTCGCTGTTATTAGTATTCGAACCTTTGATGACTATGATCATGCAAAAACTGCACTTTAATGTACTTCCCGGGGTAATAATTTTCACAACCAAGACGTTTCAATAAACAATTTCGTCGGGTAAAAACTTCGATTACAAAAACTATATGCTAAAAATCAATTTTAGTTTGAAAAACTTCACACTTTCATTTGCGTGTTAACTACAAGTGAAACTGTTGAAGATGAGACTGAAGAACTTTCATATGTTAATAATCTGCTAGAATAATCTAGAACATATAAGTTTTCTAATAACTCGATGAAACAATAAGTTTCCCACGAATGCAAACTTGAAATAAAATTATTTCTTCCCTTGTTTCAGGTAAGATTCAATTTCCATATTCTGAGGGAGACACGTGCAAAGTTTCAGTGAAATCAAGGTAATCTTATTAGATAATATGATAAAAATTAACGATAGTTTCACAAATGAATTAGAATCTTGCCGCGACAACTTAGAGCGAAACAGAGTAGAATGCGACATTATGATAATTATTGAAATTGCGGTATTATCTTGACAACTTGACTGTAGTTCTGTATGGTTATTGTTTTCATTTACTTGAGTGTAGACTATAGTTTACTTATACGACAACTTACGCGACATATATTGGCATTAGTTTTCCATTCAATTTCAAAATAAATAGACGTTAATATAGTTCTCCTAACAAATTCTTCTTCATTTAATTATTCAACTAAAAATCTAATTTTCAACTTAAGTTTACACCTAAAAGCTCCTATCTTTAACATCAGCATAACGTAGAACGTATTTAATTCCAACCCTAAAGGCCGACTAAAAAAGGAAATAGACCAAATTACATTATTCAGAGAGCTTGAAGTACGTGCATTTTAAAATTTGCATTCGTAAGACGATTAAAAGGATCTTTTTTATCTACAATTAACAATCCTCACGGAAGCTTAGACATTCAAATGAGGCCGAAAAACAAAATTTATTTGTTCGGAAAACTTGAGTGTAATAAATCTAGCATATAGGAATATAAGACTGCATATAATTTTCTATGCCTCGTTACAATGCGTCATAAATCTATACGGCCTTAGAGCATACGATATTCGAGATTCACCCACAATTGAATGGATGCAGCAAACATTTTTTGCGTCTTTGTCAATATGTTACTTTTCTCTTTGAAATGTTATCGACTAACACTCACCGGAGTGGCATTCACAGATTTTCTTTGTTTTTGTTTCATAACAAAATATCACACTTTTTATTAATAAGATATTGCTCCCTTCAAAGTCTTTCGATTCTATTTATAAATAAAAATCAATGTGATGTTAAAATCAAAGAGTGTGAAACAATTTTCAAACCCGTTGAAAAAATAAACAATGACAAATAAAAGCACATGACCGCAAAGTTTTCACGTAATGGGCGTGACACGTAAATAAGTAAGATAATTGTGAATTATGCGCGTACATCGATCGTATACAGTTTTTGGCGACAACGAGTCATTCAGTAGAAAGTTGGCTCCAAAACACGACAAAAATACGATACGATGGAATAAACAGCCTCTGGACGTGACGCCGTTGCACACAAATCCACGAGACGGATTATTCGTACGCACGCACGCAAAGTCTCTGTGTATCGTGTTCGTTTTTTCTTTGTTACACAGATTCTTAACTCCGTCGAGTGTGAATTAATGAACAAAATAAAGAAAGCAATAAGTCGTCTGGAATGAAACTCGGCGTCCTCGTACACTCGAGCGAAAAATTGGTTGTCAATGAAACCCACTTTTGTTTCAATTACGCCACTTTAATACGCTCATTGAAACGCTCGCTGAATGACTCGCAGTCAATTTCCAACTTTTGCCGATATCAATTTTCTTTATCAAACTTTCAGTTAAATGTCGCTCGCTGTGTTTGCCGTCTCGAGTATTAATAATTGAAAAAAAAGGGGGGAAAGTGTTTTTTTGGATCAAAACTTTCACTCTCGTCACAATAGCAAATGAATATCAGAAAAGCTTGTTCGTACATTCATGGGACTTAAATGAATACAATGATTAATTTCGTGTTGCGCGCTTGCAGCGGGAAGTTTGATTCGAGATGATTATCGGATCCGATGGAGTGGAGGACTATAGTTCGCATCAATAAATCTATTTCCAGATAGGCACAGGCATGAAGGGACAACGTGTGGTTTACAACCTACGCGATTGTGCATCAAAATATAAATTGTAATATTGACGCGATCGAAGCGCGAGGAAAATGCGCGAAACAAAAACGAGGCAGCGAAATTTATTAGACTGCGCGGGCTCCGGGCAATTCTAATGGGTGGATTCTCATAAGTGCACGCTTCGAGAATAACTATCGCTGATGAAAATAAAGTAGGCACGTTTTCAATATTATTGCGAATCATAGGAGAGCCCTCTGCCTTCCATTAATTCATGACCCCGTCGATATACAACTTGTACGAATAAAGTTTCGAGTTTTATTAACACTCCGATATAAATCTTTGATCGCGATACGTGAAGATATTATCTCTGTCTTTTTATGATTTCCGTTGCGCGATAAATCGCAAGCGACGCAGATAAAATTAATTAAAGAAACGGAAATGTGAAAGACAACAAAGGTGAAGGTTGCAAAGAGAGGAGTCGAAAAAAACCGTCTTGTCGAGAGATGAAATGGATTTTCGTCAAGTGCAGTTTTAGGTCGGATCGGATTGGATGAAAGCGAGACTATTTTAAGTCTTAGACAGGCTTCGAAAGGCTTTTTTCCAGACATCTCTTGAAGATAAAGAGTTGTCAAAGTGCGATCCTCCTTAAGCTCGAGCGTGACGTTTAGCATCGACATCATGGCGCAAAATGCAACTGCTTGTTCTGCATTTTGCACAAGTTTGCTGCAATTGTTGAAAAAGAAGAAACAATTTTTTTCATTCTGCATCTTTAATTTAACTTGATTTCTTTTTTCAAACACTTCTGAGGAAGTTCCCTCAGTCGATCATTATTGACGCTAGATCAAAGATAAAAAGTTTAAACGCAAAACAAAACCACGACGCTTATACTGCTGATTCCTTCATTTCCCAGTGCAGTTTTTGCACGAGTAACACATCGTTCCTTGGCCATTCATTCCAGACTTATATCTCAAATGCTGCGAATAGCGCTGGAAAGAAGGAAAAAGCAACAAGTTTTGGGCCAAACGTTAGCCGCAGATGAAACGGTTTTACGTCGCATCAAGATTATGCGCGACGAGAATAGTGTCGAGGAAAGTGCATGACATTATCTTTGTATATACAATTTCATTTGTACTTGTAGGTACACACGCATCTGCATGCATAAATGCAGTGTAATTCGAACGCCATTTTTTTCACTTCCATTTATTTCTCTGAGTTGGAAGTAATGCTATCATTAATGATGATTATCTTCCGACCAATTAGTGTCTAAGTATTGTCACGTAAATCAAAAGTGATATCAATTACGAAAGAAATAGTGAATTGCACGATTGGACTTAGAAAAAAAGAAATTATATCAGTTAATAAAATTGTAGTAACAAAATTTATTAGTGAAATTGGATATTTTCACTTAAAATACGATGTTCTAAATCAGGAATTGTTGATTGTTTTCATCTCCACGATAGAAAATTGGATTGTAATAATGATTATTACTGAATATAATTTCGCGATTAATCTGGTATCGATTTGTATCAGGTATGATTAAGCTTGGCGCTTGTCATAAGACTAAAACAAGACTCAATTATCAGAGAGATTAATTGGCTGCTATTAATATTCGATGATTCTCCGTAACTTATCGCAGCGCTCTACACCTCTTGACAAAGAAGCTATATCCAATCTAATACTACGAAACGGGTTATATTATCAGACGTAGCAACATCAAGCAAATATGTTATCCGACAAATCCTGTAGCTCTTTGTGCCCTCCCGCTTCTTTGTGCGTTTGACGAGTACTCGAAAAATTTTGCTCCCCCAATAAAGCTCGAAAATCCGAGAAAAAAAGCACAGATGCAATTTTTGCAAAATCAAATAAACTTCAGCCTCGGATGCAACTTGATTGGGCGTCGCGGTGAAAACTTTCTTTCATGAATATGTTTTTCATGGAACTAAAAAAAAATATCGAACATTTTTGTCAATCATATAACTGAAAAGATTGCAAACGAAATTCATTCGAATGAATGCAGCTTTGAGATGGTGAATGGGCGAAAAAAATTAAATGGCAATCCCGGGCAAAAGATGAATCGTGAATTTCAAGCAACAATCAAAGCTTCATGTTACTGAACAAAACAAATTGCTTTCGATGTTAATTAAGCAGAGTCATCCGTCGAATTAAAAATAATACTCGGCCGTTTGTCTTGTTAGAACGAATGCAAAAGCGCGAAGGGAAAAATCGCGCAGTCGACCTGAGCCGTGAATTCGGGTCAACTTTTTTTTTCGCCGGCGCAGTACGAAATCACTCAGCGTGAATAAGTTTTACGGCGTTCGGCCGACTGGCAAGGTCGCCAACCCGATGAATTCATAATTAGTTTCATTCTTACTTTGTACGTACCGAGCAAAACACGTTAATTCAGAATTACATCGGCCGAATTTTCATGTCGAAATTCTCATAGCACAAAGTCAAAAACGGCGGGCGTAACGACATAAAGTTATTATTACTTTTACACCTGACCCAATTCTCGAACTACGAATTCTCATAAAGTACAATGCTCTTAACCCTATCTTTGTAAATTATCCTAACAAAATGCTTTTTGAATTAAAATCTTTGTGAGCGCTATTCATTAGGGAGTTGAAACAAAAGCTCAACTGCACTCCGTTTGAAATCGAAACGCAAACCGACACAAGAGAAATGTGAGCGGAGGAAATTCGTTTTTTTGACTTTAAAATTGGTTCAATGTAATATTTATAAGATTGATATATAAGTTACCAATTTGGTATCTGTTGCTCCCGAGGTATAAGCCTTAAGACTGAAATTCCATTCAGAACGAGTCTCTGAAATGCCCGCTTCAGCGATCATCTGGAGCTAATTAATTTTCAGTCGCATCCTCTTTGACAGCTACCTTGTCAACTCCTTCCACTTTCGTCGTTTACAAAAACAGATCTTTCGAATCTCAATAAACAAATTTGATTTTAAATTAACTTTTTCTCCCTTCACAACTTCTATTTTATTCGTTCTCCACAACTTCTGTCATAACTGAAGTTAACAACTTGTTACCTAGCAACGTAATGTTGACATTCGTTATTCGAATCATTTTCAAAATCAGATCTTCAACCATTTGTCCATTGAAAATTGACAAATAGGATATTTTATGTTTTTCCCATCGACCCACTTTCGAACATTGACATAATTGAATCGAATTGAAAAATAAACAAGTAAAAAAAGATAACGAAAAGAACTACACGTTTTGTGCAATACACTTTCTGATTTGGCAAGTGCTTTTACAGACCTGGAACGTCTGCTAGCAAATTGGTACAACCGTTACTTTAAAGGGTATTTCCTGTATATACATAGATATAAATAATTTTTATTCATCCGTGTTTTCAACAAATAAAAAAAACGAAACAAAACTAAAATGTTAATTAATTAAATTATAATGCATTAGATAAAAAAAACAAACAATGTGGTTTGAGTTACAATAGGATCTCGATGATTAAAAGTCAACAGCTTATAAGAAAAAAAGTTAAGAAAACTTTTGGTGAACTTTCGCGACCGAATTATAATTTGCGAGTCGAGCTCAGAGTGGATAACGTTTTGAAAGTGCATCTAAGGTGAAGGTACGGAGACTGTTTGCCGGTCTCGCGAAGTGCCGGACTTGTGTGAAAATCAAATTCAGCTTGTGCGTTGAATCGCAATTCATGCAGCGGAGAGATGACCGCGAGCGACGAGCATGAGAGGGGCTCAGGATTATTACCAGGGGCGGTTGGAGAAAAAGGATCGGCAGTCGAAAGAATCAGCAACAGAGAGAGAAAGAGCGAGAAAGCAAAAGAAAAGAAAAGAGCGAGTGAGAAAGAAAGGAGATTCATTCTCACATGCAGCGCTAAAGTGGGCAGCGGAGAAAGCGTATGGCAGTGAGGAGGAGAGCGCGAAAAGGAAGGAGACTCGTGAAAGACAGGGTCAACGTTCGGCGCGAGGTACGTTGTCTGCAGGCCATAAGGAGGGGGAGTCTGGGGTACTTGGGAGGAGACGCGTTCCATCGGGGAGACCACGTTCCGTAAGTGGAACGCAGACATACAACAGAGCTGACGAGGGCAACGAGTCTTCGAGAACCAGCTCGACACCGACAGGTGCTCCGAGAACGAATCCTGTGACGCAGAATGCAACAATATTATACCGCCGCTCTCGGGTTCCCATAATTATTTCGCCGGCGCTAGCAAGTTATGGTCCTCTGATGCGTTTCCAGCCGTCTATACCAACTATTAAGTCTAGTTTCAGAAAGGCACAAAAAACCGCACGCGGCCACTTTTATCTTACTTGAAAAAAGGCAATTCAGTGACGAAAAAAAAGCTATACATAAGCAAAAAGTTAATTGTACCGGCATGTGAATCTGACACGGCAATGTTGGGTTGGAAACGGCGAAAAAATTAGTTGTACATACATCGAGTTAATTACTCCGTCACGCTTTTGCAAACGCGCTTTTTGTTAAGCGGCGTTTTTTTCACGTAGTTTTACAATGGACTATGAAAAAATGCGAGTTTCTGCGTTGTACAAGAAATGTATGAGTTATTCAATTATAGATATTATAGGCTCGGTGGTAGCGTTCGCACGTTTTTACCTGCACGCGTGTGGGTTGCGTGGTACTTTTTATTCGAGTCTTTGCAACGGTACTGACGAGTGGTTTTCTAATGTATGATATTAGATATTTTAATTAATCAGAAAATTAGCACTTCAGGCTTGTTATTTAATAAAACCTTGATCATCTGTTTCAACGCAAACGAGGACAAAAATTTTTCCTCCCGATGTAATTAGATTTGCGTTCCTCTTATTACGATATTCCATTCATAAAAAACAGTTCAAACCAAATTAAAACAGGGAAGAAACAAGTTTTGCAACGTACCGAAATAACTTGAAAATTGTAAAAATTTGCTCGCGCCTCTGTTCTTTTTATTTCTTTTGTATGAAAATGCACATTTCATCGAAATCATATTTTTTATCTCTGTATAACATACGAACAGCATTTTAATTAAAATATAACCTTCAAACAAACAGTTACGGAACAAAAGAATGTAACCGAACGGGTTAAGCAATTTTACGAAAAATTATGTAAATTTAAATTAAACGAGAGTGGGTGGAAATGACCAACCGTTGTTTGCTGTTTGTCATTCGTTAAGAGTCATCGAGATAACTCTTTTCGATGAGATTTTACGGGCACCCTCGATCATGCAGAAATAATATACGGCCATTTGAACGTTCGTACTGCTTTCCATTCGTCAATTTCAATTTATGTCAAGAGTGCATCATTTGTGTGCGCGATGGTGTTTGTCAGTTCGCGGATAAATCGCCATCAGGTTCGGAAATACGTCCATGTTGGAATCCGTTTAGGAAAATGCGATGCCAATGCAGGTGCAAAAAACTAAACTGCAATTAGTCACGTTGCGTCGATAAAGAAAATCAACTTCTAAGTTCAGTATCACGTAGTTGCCATTTGAATATAACCAAGGCGATTATTTTCTAGAAGTCACAACACGACATTAACAGTGACAACACCAGTCTGGATGCCATAACTAGATCGTGCTCAATCAAAGTAAACTGGTTGGAAACAGACGAGAGTAATTTTTCGAGCAAACACAAGAGAAGCTGAACGCCGTTGTAAGTAAATATTATGACTGACACCACAATTGTGTCTGATCAATGACATGGTTTTCTGCTTTTTAATTGTTTGTTTGTTAACTTTTTTACCAGCTACTTGCTAGTCTCGTGTTTGTTATCTTTTTTTTTGAAGTTAGGAAAAGTTTGGAGTTTCGAGTCTATGGAAATAGTCACGAACGTGGTTGGGTGTGACAAAAGTCTTATTAGAGTGCTACTTATAAAACGCAGACGATGGATGGTGTACTCGTTAGGACAAATTAGTAGGAGGAACGACCCTCGGGCTAATAAGTTGCGACGTGCGTGTCAAAACGTCAAATGCAACGACTTGTTTGAGAGACGTGGAGGGGGGATACGTCGCTTTTTAGAATGGAATGACGTAAGTTTCGCAGTACACGAGCAGACTTGCAGCAGCAATTGTTTCGCCGCACGTTTTCCTGACTGCAGAAAACGTCAACGTCGAACAATGAATTCCAATTTACAAAATTGTTATTTCAGTATTTTAATTTTATTTGTTGACTTTCTTGGTTCATTTTGTTGTTTTTGTTTCGCTGCAGAAGGGTTCTCAGTGGAGACGCTATTGTATTCCGTCGACTTTATTTATGAATTAAATTCTGACGTTATCATCAATATTGGCTGTTTTCTCTTGCGAAAAGCAATTGCTCCGCCGAACGCGAAAAATCTGCGACGTAAATCCTATTCGCCGTTCGAAATAATAAGTCGCAGTTGCACGGCGAGGCGCGCTGATACATTTCGTCACTCGCGGCAGAAACTGTGGAAGGAAGAACCGAGTCCGGACGATATAAAAAGAAATCATTTCCCCGTCGAGTTTCGAGACAGGCTGACGGAATTAGCACTCGCGCCGGAACGACATCTTGCAGAGTGCTAAGAACAATAAAATAGAAAAGAAGTCACCGCGGTGGCCGAAGAAATGAACGATAAAAGAAAGCAAGTGGCCGGACGAAGAAATGCAAAAGAGGAAAAAGTTCGGATTATTTTGTTGTCTGACGCGGGTGCGCGAAAGTGTCGTTATTTTACAATTCAAATTTGCCTCGCACCGAACTTGATCGCAGAATAAACAAAAACGTTCAGCTTTCGAGAGGTGCCGACCGGAATAAACACATCTCGCAAAAATATCATTACATTCGAGCGCGCGCCTATCATTTCGCGTATTTTCGTGTTCCGCCAACTCTCTCGAATCCCTTCAATTATAAATATGACCAAACATATCCGCTTTTCGTTTTCATTCCGTTTGGGGTTTGTTTTCAACAATCATTTTCAGAGGCGAAAAAAAATAATTTTTTTGTTCGTCGCAGTTGAAATAGTGGTCGAAAAAAAAAGAGTGACACTTTTGTACGAGCTTTTCATCAGGATATTTGACATTTGACTTTTCAATGACTTTGAAGGAGGCTTTTATTCGTGGCATAATGTGGCGAGCGGCGTAGTAAAGTTTGAAAGAGTGCATACACCGACTTCTACCTGCCGTCCGACTCATCTCTAAGGAAGTAGTCGATAAAACTGGTTTGACGAGTGTCGGGGAACCCGCTGCAAGCTTGTCTTATATGTGTTTGGTCGACTTTTGGTTGCTCGTCCTTCGAGCTTCCACGCCTCGACTAACCACTGCACGTGAAACCTTTTCCTACCGTTGGCGCCGTCACTGGTGCCGCGCGCACAATGGAAATGAGAAATAATGGCCAGTGCCATTTTCCCGGCGCCACAAATTTCACCTCTAATATCAGCTTGATTAATGAACCCGCGATTTTTCTTAATTGAACTCGTCCGAAATCGAAATGTCATTTTTATTCATCTCAATTTCGCCGGCTTCTATTTTCACGGCAAAAGAAAAACGTTGCTGCTGACCCATATTTTTGATTGCCTTTATTTTGAACAAACCTTTGCACTCTGCAAATAGTCGTTAAACATTTTTCGTTTCATTTTTATAAAATCGAGAATTCGCTTGTCAGAAAATTTCCCTTTGACCGAATTGTAATCCAACGTCATTCAATTTCGACCGAGTGTTTTCTTTCTTCGGATCGTTTTCTTACTTTAGTACTTTTTACCATTTTAATTTGTTTAAATTGGACATTAGCTTTGAAGCAATGAAAATCTTTTTTTCTCTCTCTCTCTCTCTCTCTCTGTGTTCGTCTATTGTTCTCGCTCTCTCTGATATAAAACCGCATTGTATACACAAGAAATGTGATTGGAAAAGCAAATCCAGCATGAAAGGAGTATACAAACAATTTTATAACAAAATAACGTAGCGACGTTAAAGTAAAATGCAAATGACAATTAAAGGTGTGTAATTTGAAACCCTGCGCATTGAAAGTGCCAAGGTAGAGGTAAATTTGAAATTCAAATAATTACAGAACCGCAGTAATTAATATATTGTAGAATGGTATCGAATTTCAAAGAGAAATCCAAACACTCCTGTCGTATTGTTCGGATTAATAATGTATTAACATCAAAGATGAACTTGGAATGCTTTAAACTTTTCTTTTCATTACATGTAAGCCGTAATACCTTATTAAACATATCAAAGTGCACAATTACTTTTATCATATTGATTACATAGTTCACGTAGAGAAAGTAAAACAGTTGACATTTTTTGTTCAGGGTGGAAAACTAAATGACCGGTCTAACGATGTGCCACGTTGTTTTCTATCGTCATGAATTATGGTGGTAGTTTTTATGCTGAGTAGTATTAGCCGCGAATTAATCTGGATTTTGTCAAAACAAAAACGAAATATCAGCTAAGCTCGCATGTCCACGTGCCGAATCCGGCTTGTGCTTTTTATAGGACATTCAACGCCCGCAATTCTCATTCGACCGGGGCTAAAAATTTAGTATGCAGTTCAACTTGGCTTAGAGGAAACATAAATATATGACTTACTACCGGCGTCTTGTTCGATGATTAAAATTGCAAATTCCAGACCCACCTGAAACAAAGAAAATCAATTCAAATAATTTAAAATGTACGACGCTTTATTAAAAATTAACGATCTGCGAGTTTTGCGACGAACTTGACAATTGTAAATAAAATTGTTTGCAAGAAGTTTTCATGAAAATGCAATCGAGTTGCACGAGTTTGATACGGTTCGTAATTCGCTTGTTATTTTTGAGCTTGCGACGTAAATGATTTGTTTTGGAACCAATCGCATGAAATTTTCAACTAATTCGACGCAACTAATAGACTTACAAGTAAGAACTTGGTGAACAACACGGAGTCGCGAGTTTGGAAAATCGAGAATTCTCGGAGGATTTATTTTCAAGGCGGGATAAAAGTATAATGACGGTAAAGCGCAATAAGACTACTGTAGCACTGCTGACCTTTATCAGATCCTGCGAAGCTTTTGAACTTATAGTCACGAAAATGATATTGCTGCCATAGCGTCCGCGTAGCAAACTTTCGCAGATTAAATATACATGAACATGAACTTTTGTATTTCTGCAATTACTTATTTTCGTACAGAAAACAGTCAAACTTTTCGCATTGATAATATACATGAATTAATCTTATTATCCCTTAATCGCTGCGGATAATAACAAAATTTCCCCATTACACTTTGGCTCTATACTATTAATATATTAATATCAAATTATACCTTTGGACGGAATGGAAATTAATAGCTGTGCTTCCGAAACTATATCTGATAATATGGAAATCCAATCCTCAATATTGGTCTTAGATGAAAAGTCATTTGCCAACTTGATTCTCAGATGTAAATTAGTTAACAAACATTTTGAAACAATCATGAGTTTGCAAGATTTGTTGGTTTCAACAAAGGCATTTATTGAACGTTAAAAATTCCAACTAATCATCATTTAGTGAAACTTTCGAGAAAGTTTTTACATAGATGCCAATTTTTTATGAAACGTAATTGTTTTTTTATGAGTCTTTTTTGTTGTTATTTTTTGTGAGGTAAACGTAAAATTGTTTGATTAGGGGGAAGGAAAACAGACTCATTAGTTGTAATTACACTTTTATGGTTTTAACCTAGAAAAAGAAGTGAAACGGTACTCTGTCAATATTGAGATTTTTCAGGTATGCTTATGTCGACCATATAATACCGCTGATAGTAGTGTCACGTAACATCCCGTGGCGTCTTCAACTGGCATTGTGAGCGAGCGACTGGTGTTATAAATTGCCTCGTGAAATCAGTGGAAAATAGAATGCAGCAAGTTTCTCGAACGGTGAGATAGCAACTTGAAAAAAATTGAGAAAAATTTTTAAGTTTTGCCCGACATCGTCCTTCAACTTATTATCTCCCAAAAAGTCTAGCACAAGAGCTTGAATAGCAAATCTAGCATCTACTTCTTGATTGCATGTTTTTTAAATTATTGTTTTTATTTGTATACTCTCTTTAGGAACCTAGATTTTGAAGACACGTAATTTCGGCTAGTTAAGAGCCCGTACTAGAGATTTTCATAAACAAACTTTGCTATCCCGCTTTGTTAACAAGATAAATTTTTTTCCGCGCAGACGGTAACTTCAGCGGAGTGAAAACGAAACAACGTTAAAGAAGCGGCCGCGTGGCAAGTTATTAACTTCATTCCTACACCGAAACAAGCGGGAAATCTATGTTGAGCGTAATTAAATTTACATGGTACGTCGGATGGTATTAGTCGCCAAGAGTCGAGTGAGTGCCTGCAACTGTGCGTCGCATAGTTAAGAAGCTGCCAATTGAACGCATACGATACTTCCATTGATATTGCACGTTCAATTATTTTGACATGAATGTACATCCGAAGCAGACATTGTTTGCTTCACGGAGTACGTTTTCAACTCGAAATGTATAATTTGAGTTTTAGCATTGTACAGATAAATGTTGAGGATCGAGTAAGTAACACTTTTGTGTGAACGAAAATTTAGTTACGGAACGAGATTTTCGTCGACTGAAATGCGTCGATTCTAATTAAATTGAAGAATTTGAAAAAAAAGGTAAAATATGTTGACGTCGATAACTCACGAAACATGTAAGCAAGCCACTCGAAATCGTTCAATTTGCTGCTATTTAAACTATATTTCATATTGAATACGACACTTTTACGAATTTCCTGTGCTGCATTGACCATAATACATCACACGAAAACCATATATGAAGCACACTGCGAACATAAATAATCGCCACGGCTATTGATGGTTTTCAAGCACATTCTATATAGTAATATGGTATTTTGCGAAATACATTCTCCAGTGGTATTCACTTGGCCGATCGTTCAAAGCGAAGTTGCCAGTTTAATTTGCGCCAATTTGCTCGTGTCATTTTCGAAAACTGTCACTTTTAATGTTTCAATTTTTTGTTCAGTTACATTTCGTTTAGTCATATTCGATTATACATTTTCTTCACTAAACACACCTTTTGAATGAATTTTCGCGACTTCATATCTTCGGACTAACTTAGCTATCGTGACAGATCCTGTTTATGCATGAGGTAATGATATCTTTCATTAGATTAACTTCTTACTGACTTGTTTTGAAAATAAATAAAATATATGAAATTAAACTACTGGATACTGTCAGCATGACTGCATTTTACGTTGTAACGAATTTAGGACTAAATCTTGAATCAAGTGAAATTTAAATGTAAATTTGTATTTCAGAAGTAAATGCTTTACCATCATCATAACCTGCGAATGTCACTATTTAAAATAATAATTTTCAAATTTAAATGCAAAGACAGAATTGCAGTAGATTCAATAAATAAACATTAAAAGGAACGAAGAAACGTTTAATGAGTTTCAATGAAATGAACTTTTTTTATAAGAATGATAATCAGAGGGTTAAAAAACGAGGAAAATGTTGATAGCGCACGAAAGTTAAATTTGGGATGGGCCAGGCAAACAATAAATAAAGAATGCAAAACGAGGACGATTAAAATATTCGTAGGAATCTCAGTGCGATCATGTACGTGCAGGCGAGGTATACGGAAGTGGTCGAAAATTTAGATCGCATTTAGATAAAGTGTGCGAGTTGGGAGCACGGTGTTTTCGTTGAAACATGGGAGGATAAGGGACAGGTCGGGACAGGCTTTAACAACACGCTCGAATCTGGTATGTCCGGTAGTTCTCGTTCTCGAAACTCGTTCTGTGAATGGTGATCGCACCGGGGGGTCGACCTTAACTACTCGTGCACAGCTAACGTCACGGCTGTTTACACTCATAACTGCCGTTAAGTGCAGAGCGTGGGTGGCTGCACTCGCGAGATATCATTGGCTCGCGTTCGATTCATCGCGCGAGCCGACCTTACCGATGCGCCCGATACCGCGCAACCAAAGCACCGTCGAGATACCAATTGTGTGAAAGACTCCCGCTAACGAGCCTCTAATTAAACACACGGTTAAACCTGTATTAATTTTTTTCATTGATTAAGTGCTTGCGGTAAAGAAATCGACCGCATTTATCGCAATTACCGACGCAACTTTCACCAAATCTTTTTTTGCACGAAAGGTGCCGCCTTTTTCAGTTCGCTGGCTGCAAATGAACCGTGGAAAGCATAAGGACCTTTCAAGATGAATCGTTGTAGTCATGAATGGTTACACAACAACTGCACTTTATCGATCGGTTTAATCGCTTTTTTACGCGTTCAATAAAACCGTCTGCAAAAACCTCCATTGCAACGTCCAACGAGCAAATTCCAAATTTATGTCACACTTTGATTCTCCCATTTGACAAAGATCAACCATCATTATCTGTTTCTTAGTTTGATTACATCATTTTTTTATTTTGCGAAATTCTAACCTGCAAAATCGGGATTTTACGACTGACTTACAGCGCGTGGCGGTAATGATGTCATGTTCCTGATACCGCAGTGAGTCAACGCCGCGAAATCCGTCTAGTTAAAGTATATTTTGCTCGCGTAGTAATTCCAACCACTTAGTTACGCGATATAATAGAGCATTACAACGTCGCGTCAAGCGAATCAATGCACCATTTTGTGCAGACGACAGCCGAGTGAATGAACCGTTTACATGTATTTGAGCTCAACGGGCTCTCGTCGGAGCAAATATTTTTCACTTCGGGATGTGTATCAACGTTATGGCTTTGCGATACAGGCTTTTAAATCTTCGTCCGTCTGAGGAGTATCTGCGCAGATAATCTCGAGAGCAGTTATAAAATGGAGTACGATAATATCCGGGATTCCCGGGAATTCCCTGATAAAATTTTGACTGCCGACCGTTAATGGATGAAAATGTGTGTAAAGTTCGCGAAGAAACGGATAGTTGCCTCGAGACGGACGGAGGTCGTTAAACGGACTGAAATAAAAATGACATTGAAGTTGATGAAATTTTGATGGAGAGGCGGACTTTTACATTACTTGGATTACCGGAGCGAGACAACGAATAAAACCAGCTGAAAGAAACGAGATGAGATTCGCGATAATGAAACCGCGACGGGAACTGATAAGAAATATATCTGGCAAACTAACGAGACTCGAATAACTTTCCCAACGAGCCCGACCAATTTGGAAAGCACCGATGAAAAGGAATCAATGATAACATAATCCCAAAACCTTCGCCATTAACACGACGAGTGCCGTCTCGCTGAATCAACTCGGCCACTTTAGATTCGCTAATGAGCCACGAAATTAGGCTCACTGGGTTACCAAAAAAAAATGAGCCAATGCACGGTCACACGTGACAGCGTGGTTCG